>OY970821.1:99273702-99851202 GCA_963853835.1 Calendula officinalis
CTTTTAAACATCATTAACCCCACTTTATTCAAAAGGTGTGGGACCCATTATCCACTAATCATTCAATTAATCTAATTTAAACATCATTACATTATTTTGCTTCAAAAACCGTGAAAGTAGAAGTGTAGCACTTATTTTGAATCGGAGGAAGTATAATTTAAAAAAAGAATCTAAAAAAGTAAAAAAAAAAAAAAAGATGCATAAGTGTATGGATATGAATTACAGCTAAAAAATTTGTAACCAAACACGTAAATGAATTCAATTCTTCGGAATTGAATTCCATTACGGAAGATTACGACATACCAAACGGCCCCTAAGGGTTAAAACACCAAATAAGTGACACTATTGAGATTAAAAAGCAAACATACCTTAATTTGTTTACCATACAGAACTGACTGTGTGTTACCCAATTGAATGGCAAGAGCAGCTTCTGCATGATTATTGTATCTGACAAAACCAAATCCTTTATCACGTTGCAATCTCACTTCCTCAATTACACCAGCACCAAGGGAATAAAAGTGGCGATGAAGCTCAAGTTGTGTAACCTGAAATTAAAATAAAAGTTAAAAATTAGCAAAAAGGACCTTAAAAGGTAAAAAGTAAAAAAATAATAGAAAGTAATAGTTACTTCTGGGGCAAGATTGCCAACAAAAACAGTTGTATACTGTGGATTATTCTCAGGAGCATCACTACTGTTAGCAAGCTCTTTAGTGTCCTCTGCAAAAGTTTAAATTTAAATCAAATCAAATAAAAGCTTAATTCAAATCAAAATTAGGGTTTTGGTTTAGAATCTGAGTATTACCTACTGAAGATCCGTTGGTGAGCTCGACTACAATTTTGGAATCTGAAGGCTGCTTTTCGTCACTGGTTCCTGCACCTTTTGTGGCCCAGTTGCACCTTATCTGCCTACTCCCGAGCCACTTTCCTAAATATGAGTTCACAATTTACAAATAATACTATTATTGTTTTTAAATTTATAAATATTTAGTTAACAGGTGAAAGAAAGAAACACGATTTTACCAGTTAGGTCATTTATAGCACTTTGAGCATCCTAAACAGTAAACAGAAATCAAAGTCAGATCTTAGTGGACAATAATATTAACATTTTTGACATGCTTTTTTCAGAGCATTTTTTCTACAAAATTAAATAAAATGAGGACATCAAATTTTTAACCTGTTGGTCCCGGAAAGAAACAAAGCCAAAACCTCGTGAACGGCCCGTTTTTTGATCCCACATAACCCTTGCATCCCTAAAACATGTACCAAAAAGAGTATTGGTGTGAGAGAAAGATATATATATATATATATATATATATATATATATATATATATATATATATATATATATATATATAGAGAGAGAGAGAGAGAGAGAGAGTACTCACGAACAACTAGCATAGGCAGAGAAGCATGCAAACAGCATAGCATCTGTAACCTCAGGGCTAAGGTCACCAACGAATATGTTGTAATGACCTATTAAAAATTAATAAAATAGTGAGTTGACGTTATCAGATTAAATACTAATTAATTAGAGCAGCATGACATAAACTAACCTGATGTATCCTCCCTCTGCCCACTGGCATATGCCCAATTAACTTTAATAGGTTGCCCAAACCTTCAAATGAGATTTAAAAAATTAATTGATTAATTTTTGAGGTAGGAAAGCACATACATACCTCTACAATTAATTAAAATAAATAAGACTTACAAATGCCTTCCATTTAGAGACAAAATAGCAAGTGCAGCTGATCTGCGATCGAAGTAGTGAATGAATCCATAAGATGACTGCATAGAAAGAAAAACAACAGTCCTTTTATGATATGTAGCTAATGGAAAATAAAATATTAATTATAAATCATGTGTATGTATACCTTATCTTTTCTTATGAGTTTGCATCCTTCAACAGGACCACTACTTGCAAAAACCTCTTGAAGAAGTGGTTCTGTCACTTGTGTATGAATGTTTCCCACATACCTAAAAAATCAAGAAACTTATAGACTATTTAAAAAACAAAGATAAACACTTTTAGCTAAATAATCAATAAAAGTTTAACATGTTTAACTGCAGACTCCTCTAACCACCTCAACAGAATACATAATAGTCAACAGCTGATGTAAGTATGACATGTGGCAATGTACGAATGGCTAAAATAAGTCACATGGATAGGTGACAGTCATAGGTCAAGTAGAGGGAGCAAATATCATAGGCATACAAGTTTAAACAACAAACTGTGGTCTAAAGAAAAAATAATAAAAAAGAAAATTGTTTTAAAAAAACTCACACACTGCGGCATGTATTTGGATCAAACCCAGGAGGTAGATTTCCACTTGGAATTGGTTCAATCTGCAAAACGAAAAGGTGAATAAAAGAAAAGAATAAAAATAAGTAACAAGCTAATCAATTTTCCACATCAGTAAAATCTGTCATTAATCATATGAAGCTTTAAGAAAATGTGAATTACTTAGTACAAACTTATCTATATTATACAGAAAAAGGGCCCACTCTTTATTAAAATTTATAATATCAACACAAAACGAGCATGAGAGGATCTCGATCCTTTCATAATGCGTCATTTAACTGTTAATAAAAAAGGGATGTTGACTGCCATTTACAAGAACCAGCCTCTTTATATGTAATATCCTAGCTGAATAGAAGATCCATGTAGCTCATAACTCATATTGACGGCCTTAATACACACAAACAATGCTATGTTATTTTCATTTTTCACATAGTTTAGCACGTTCGAACAATACAATCAGAAATTTTTCACATAGCAAAATTCGATTGATCCGAAATGTTGCATTTCATGTAACTAACCCTAATTTCCTATAAGTTAACGCAGCTAACAGATTAAATCCTGACACGCGATCATCATTTGATACTCAATCGACAAAATCAGAACCCTAAATTCGCAAATGAAACGTTATCGTACAAATATAATAATATATATGGCATGTGAAGCTGTTGATACACATTACAGAATCATAAAAGTGTGCAATCGAACCTGGGGAGGAGCTAATAGACCAGGATGATAGAGCGATTGTTGTTGAAGGAGAGCGTGTTGCATCAATGCTTGTTGCTGTTGTTGTTTCAGCCTCTGATGTTGCATTTCTTCACAAGAATTTGATACACTCTCCTTCGCAATCGATCAAATTACGGTGAAATTTGTGAGTTAGGGTTTCAATCTAGTGAGTGGGAGAGAAAGAAGAACGGAAGGCTCTCGAATAACAATAAATAAAAACAGAAGAAAATGACAAGTACAAAAAAGTCAAAAGTCAAACACCCTCACAAAATGATCATGCTAAAAATATAAACTTGTGCCAACAAATTATGTGATTATATCCCTTCAAACTTATCATTTTATCTATAAAACAATTGAAAAGAGAAACTAACAATTATCTTTCTAATCTTATTTGATTCACACAATTTTACTGATCAAACAAGTATAAAAATATATAAAGAAAATTAAGAAGAAACAATACCATTTCTAACTAGGGGTGAGCATAAAAAACGGGTAACCGGAATTGAAACCGGAACCGCTTTGGAACCGTTGGTTCCGGTTCCTAAAATTATGGAACCGCCCTAAGAGGTTCCGGTTCTCAAAATTTAGGAACCGGTAACCGGTGGATAACCGGAACCGGCGATTATTCGGTCTATTTTTGTTAAAATATTATATATATATGATAAATTTAATGTCCAAATTTAAATATATGAGAATTTTGTGTAACCTTTAATGAGTTTAGTCATTAATTAGTCTAAATATAGTGTTCTAATAATAAAATATATAGACAATAATATGTTTAAGTGTTTGGAGTTTATATTATTCAAAGATTAGTTGATAAAATGACAAAAAATGATTAATATTTTTGCTTCGCATCTTATTTTAATTTTATGATTTTAGAAACAGGGTAACCGGAACCGGCACCGGAACCGGAGGTTCCGGTTCCGGTTCCGAAAATTGAGGAACCGGTACAAGAGGTTCCGGTTCCGGTTCCGGTTCCGGTCGGAACCGGTGGGTAACCGGCTATGCTCACCCCTATTTCTAACACAAAGCTATGTCGCATATTATATTATGCAGGTGGCACATAAATATATTTAAACAACTAAATATTGTAAATATTTTCAATTAAACTTAGGCTTGTTTGTTTTTTCTAGCAATTAAGTTTTGTCCTATTAAATTGTCTGTCTTGATATATTATGGCTGTCTGGATAAATTAGTGTTCTCGTTTATTTTACATGCTGAATGAATAGTCTTAATTTTAATTTTTGATAAATTTTCTATTTTTAAATCCTCATTATTGTAAGAAAACATAATTAAGTGATATATAACATTAAATTGAAGCTTATAATAATAAAAAAATGTTAACATATAACTAATAAAGTTGAAATTTAAAATAAAGATATTTATTTTTAAAAAAACATTAAAAATTGAACATTTTCTAACCAAAACCTATAAAATATGAAATTATAATTAATATAAACTGCATAAATATAAAAAGAAAAAGAAAAAGTTGTGACTTAATGGGGAAAGCATCATCTCATGGCTTTTCCGGTTTAGTCGTGATGTATGGATTAAGACGTAACAAACAGATTCCTTATGAGTTGTGACTTTCCCCATATAATTATTTTCCCATTAAGTCCATTAAGTCAAAATCAAATAGCACCTTAAACTTACATCATTTTATTTACCGCTAAATAAAAAGTTCTTCATGTATGTGACAAACTCTATAAACATATAAGTGTGATGGTTGTGATTGATCAAATAAATTTGGTTAACTACAAAGGATTTTTCCAAAGAATGTATTATTTTAAATTTTTAGTAGCAGTTACATATAAAGGAAACTTGTTTTTCTAACAAGATTGTACAATATTAACATGCATGACGATGAAAAAACCTCAAATTATATTTTCAAGTAATGTAATATTTTTTTAGACAACGGTACATGTTCCCAACTGATGGTCGTTTACAAAATATTGTATAAAAGCATATAAAGAAGAGGGCAGCATCCATATACGTGATTGTTTATCGAATAACTCTTGAAAGTTAAATATGTACATATTAGATTCATGAGCATCAATTTTGATTTAAGCTACTTGTCAAATTAAGCTTTGCATTTTTTGGATCAATGGAACTGTCTTTGCCTTAGGATATGTTTGGATATCTTTTTGAAAATGACTTACCAACTTGTGTTAGGAAGTAAATAAATTCTTACTTCTCAAATTCTTACTTCTCAAATTCTTTTTAAAAATATATCAATAGGTGAAAAATCAATTTTAATTAAACACATCAAGGACATATTCTGAATATCAACCGAAGAAGAAGTCAACTATCATTTTCCATAGATTAAATAAAACGTGTTCGAAATAATAAGCCTTGGTCGACATAACTTTTGAAGTCTATTTATGTCCGACTAATACGGTTAAAGGTACGGCTAAATGTTGACTTTACTTACACACAAAAAAGTCAAATCACGTGGTTTACAAAATTCCTATCATCAATGATCAATCATACGCTCAAATTCTTTATCTTCGTATTCTTGTCTATTAGTAATTGATTATGAAAAATGCTAATGATAGCCTTAAGATAAAATACACAAAAGACAATCCTTGAATTTTAGGAATATTACATTTTTAATTAATATACAAGCTTTTTATGCATGTTAGTGGACAGCCGTTAGTAAAACCCATTAATTAATCGCTAGGCTAAAACTTCATCTTTCTTGCCAATCAGTAACAAAATAATCAAATCTTACAGTGTTGTAATCAACAGAGTTTTATAAATTTAGGTCAAAATTATGCTCATTCTTCAAAGCTCCTGCCGCCGGTGACGGATTATGCAACTGGTACGGTGCTCTCATGGCGGCTCTCTCCTTCCTCTTTGCCAAAAACTTGTGAAGCGATGCTCGTCTAGCAATTGGAAGATCGAAACCGTTTGCTTGAAGATGCACATTGATCTGTTGATTTAAGCTCGCTGCCGGTTCGACTTTACCGGTAGCCGGAGGATTATTTCCGGCTGCTAACATCACCTCCCTCGCTCTATTTTCCGGAATATCATCAAATACAATCACTTTTCCGTTGTAAAATATAGTCATTTGTGAAGCTTTGGATGCCGACGGTGTAATCGATCTACCGGAAGTAGCTTTGTTCGTCGAAGATTCTGGATTCATCGGTTTCTCGGTTTGTGCAGTATTTTGACCTAAATTGTACATGTTGCTGAACAAATCGATAGTCGTTCTTTCTGCCGGAGATTTCACTGTCGAAAATTAAGGAAAGTTATCCGATCAGTCTTCAGTAATTTCACAAATTCGATATCGAAACAAAAAATTATATAAAGACAAATGAAGAAGATATATACCTGAATCATCAAACTTCGCAGTGATTCCGAAATGGAGGTCTCTGAGACATCCTTTCTCTTTGAGAAACAAGCTCAATTGGTTGCAAGTTTGTGCGACACTTGATTTCTTCGTCGGTGCTTTGCCGGTGCCGGAGGCGTAATGTTTCGCCGGTGACATTATAAGTATTATGAAATTCAAGTTGTAGTGAATGTGAAATGGTTGTGGAGTTTGAAAATAAAGGGAGGGTTTGGTTTTTATACGAGGATTTGTGGATTTTAGATAAATGGAGGTCAGATCTTTTAGGGTGGAATTTTTTGTGGTGTTTTTATCACGTGTTTATTGCGTTAGAAAAACAAAACATATTGAGAATGAGGACTAATTCAAATTGAGTGGGTCCCACCGTAAGCATGTGGCACTACTTTTTTTTTTTTTTAACATGTGACACTACTTGCTTCTTTTTCTTTAAAGGAAATGATATTGATTGCTAGATTTTATTTTTATTTATAGGAAAATGATAATGATAGTTTTTAGGGCTGTCATTAAGAAGGCAAATTAACAAAAGATAAATCCCTGAATTTTAGAAATATTACTTTTTTTAATCAATGTACAAGCTTTTTATGCATGTTAGTGACAGCCCTAAAGACTGTCATTAACAAAACCATTATTTATATGTCTATTCACTTGATATAATAATGTGTGTAATATATTAATTCATCCTTCTTATATTATTTTTTGATTTTAAAACATATATTGATCAAGTGGATATGCATATAATTAACACAAAACATAAACACCAATGCCATTACTTTTTTTCTTAATAGGAAAATGATAATGACAATTTTAAAAAGTGTTGTATAAATGTTAGGATATGCATTACGAACTTATACAATAAGTAATAGCCATCCTTGTATTTCTAATATTACGCCTCTATAAATTAAAATACAAGTTATTAATACATGTTAAAACCCGTCATTATATATGTCATTAACAAAATCTTATTTTTAATAATAACTTAATAAGTTAATTAATTATTCAGCTGTACCTTGAATAAACAAATCCAACAAATAAAGATTCGTATGTTCACCAGAATTTTATATTCATTTAACTAATCATATCTAATTATTATTTAGGCTCACCTAATTACATGTCTGTAAGTTTCTTGCTTGCAATGATTTAATAATAAATTTATACGCTAAGTGGAAACAAACCATGTTAGTTGTAAGCCAAGTTGATCTATCAAGCAAACAAAAATTGCTTCTAAAAACAATCAAATTTTAATATTTGATTTTCTTATTATAAATAAACTTACGTTTTTCAAGTTGAGCGTTTTTTAATAATAAGAAGTTCAAAATAATATTAAGTATATGTCACCCACATGTTTCTGTACCGTGTTTTGTATCAATGAAACCGAATTAAGAGCATCCAAATGATTCAAGTCCCAATAACTTAGTTTATTTGATGTGCATACAGCCATACCTGTCAGTTGACCTTATGTATATCTAGGCCAATGTGTCTTGTTGGACTTAGTTATTTTTGCAACATTAATTTTTCACTAATAAAAAATCTATCCACAAAAAGTTTCTTAAAAAATTAATATTACAAAAACCTTTTTTTATAAATATTACTAATATACTTTTATATATCTCAAATCTTTTATACTACCCCCATGTCAAAATAATTGATACATTTGAAGAATCACGGTTTTTTAGGCAAATAATTAAAAAATATTTACAATAGATTAAAGTGGATAGTTAGTGAATAATGAGTCTCATTTCTTTTGAAAAAAGTGATATTAATGATGTTTAAAAGTAAAAACAGGGTAAACGGATAACTTCGCTTTATTAAAGTAGATAGTCAGGGGAAAATATTTTTTTACCAAATAAGATAAGTTTTAGATTTGTATCACTTATTTCAATTTACTCGAAGAAACCTCACTTAAGAAGAAGGACACGGGGCAATGGAAGTGGTTTGGTTGTGCCCATGACCGATAGGGACCGGTTTCTTAAAGGGCTTTTCTTGCAGCACACTAACCTGGGATACTTTCACCCAGTTTTTCTTGCGGACCACTGCCGTCCCATGCTTGAGAGAGCTGGAGAACCTCTCGCCTCTTCTGTGGAAGCATTCTTAGGGGGGTCAAGTTCATATAGAAAGTGTATTACTTATTTTGATACAGTAATAATATATGTGAAACATTAATTGTATATGGTCCAATTGGTTCTTGATTGGGTATCTAATAGACTATTACAGAAATAAGCCTGTTGGGCTAAAGAATCCTCTTCAGATATGCCTCAAACACAAATCTAAACGCTTCTGAAGGTTTTAAACTTCTAAAGGTTTTAAACTTGATTGCGTGTGTTTGCTTTAAAAAGAAAAGTAAACTTGTATAATCCTAATCACAATAAATAATACACTAATACATTATTAGCTTCAAGGGTTTTGAGATAAAAAATTATAATAAAAGTTGAAATGGATAGTTAGTGAAAGATATGTTCTCCTCATTTTGAATAAAATAATACTATAACATAATAAATGGTAATTTTACTATATTAAAAGCAAATAGTTAGTAGATGTAAGTTTCACTTAACTATTTTTTACCAAATAAAATAAATTATAAAAATTAACACTTATTTTAAAACTGTCATATATAAAAAGTGTATAACTTATTTTGATACGGAAAAATAATATGATTTTCTTGCTAAATTATACTAGTAGTAAACAATATATTGATCGAATATACCTGACATAAGTCATCTGATCCTTAAGGTAATCAACCAATAAAATCATAATTTTATGATTTCGGTGAGTTAACTAGGGAAAAGAGAAAAACACAACATAATCGAAAGAAATCTAAACTACGATTCTACAAATACTACCAACATCAAATAAAAGTGTCCTATTTGCTATATCAACTTTTTGGCTATGCAATGATTTCTTTTTGTTTCATAAGAAATAAGTCTTCATGATATAACTTTGATTTTAATTTTTAAAATCTAAGTTTTTAGATGTTTAGATAAGAGTTATATGTGTTAAACTGTTAATAACAAAACCATCATTTTTCTTTTTAATAGGCCATTTTATATAATTTTGTAGTTTTAACTTTTAAGCTACAAGCTACAATTAGGAGAACAAAAAGTAATGAATGTCTATGAAAACGATGTTATCAAAGTGTTTGAAAAATAAAGTATTACTCTCCATTATTTCATTTTATCTTTAAAATTTATATAACTAAATTAATTAAAATAAATAACGAAATAAGTTAAATAATATTTAGTATAGTGGAATTAAATTGGAAATAATTGGGAAAATTAGCAAATTGGAATTAAATTAATGCAATGTGAACACTTTATCAAGACTTTGTTGATTGAAAAAAGCATTTCTGTCTTGTCTTCTTCAGGACACACCCAAACACTGTACAAATCACAAGATAAAAAGCACCATTGATGCAAAGATCCAACCCTTCCAAAAAACTTTGAATCTTCCAGTTTCACCACTGTTCATGGAATTGCCGGAGAACGACCGGATACCTCTCGAAAAAGCACAACAGATCGTACTCAGGTGGGACTCCACCGTCTCCGAAGACGCCAGAGCTCATATGATCTTCGAAGGCGATCGTCAAGAGATCGATCATTACTTAGAAGCCGTTGATGAAATCCAGCGCTCCATGGAGTCAACGACCTTATCCGATGACGACGGAGCAGAAGACGAACAGTCAAAGAAAGTCAACATGACGATCCAGATTGCCATGGCTCGATTAGAAGACGAGTTTCGTAACATACTCATATCACACGCTACTCCAATCGAAACGGAAACACTCACTGATTCGATTTCTTCAACCCACTTGTCTTCCAGAACCAGTAGTTCGTTCTCGGAATTTCCAGATTCCGATGATTACAGTAGCCGAGGAGAAGACGATTCCGTTCATAGAATCGGCAATTCATCGTTTTTGGAACGAGGAGAAAGCAGTACAACAATCGCGAGCTACAGATCCATGAGTAGTATTCGCGAGCTCGATCTGATACCATCGGATAGCATATACGATCTCCGTTGCATAGCTGAGCGTATGATCACCGCCGGATACTTCCGCGAGTGTATTCAGGTGTACGGCAGCGTACGAAAGTCCGCCGTCGATGCGAGCTTCAAAAAACTCGGCGTGGAGAAATTTAGCATCGGCGATATCCAACGGCTCGAATGGGAAGCCTTGAACGCGAAGATCGGAAAGTGGATACGAGCTGCCAAAGTTTGTATTAGGGTTTTATTCGCCAGCGAGAAGAGACTCTGCCAGCAAATATTTGAAGATTTAGGAACGGCGGCCGATGATGCATGTTTCATGGAAACTGTTAAAGGACCGGCGATCCAGCTCTTCAATTTCGCCGAAGCGATCAGCATCAGCCGTAGGTCGCCGGAGAAACTGTTTAAGATCTTAGATTTACACGACGCCTTGTTAGATTTATTACCTGACATCGACGCCGTTTTTTACTCAAAATCAGCTGAATCAATTAGGGTTCAGGCAACAGAAATTCTCTCCAGACTAGCGGAAGCTGCTAGAGGGATGCTATCAGAGTTCGAAAACGCAGTTCTCCGGGAACCTTCTAGGGTTCCAGTCCCCGGAGGAACAATTCATCCATTAACACGGTATGTAATGAATTACATAAGCTTGATTTCAGATTACAAACAAACCCTAGGCGAATTAATAGTATCAAAACCTGCAACTGGTTCTAGATATTCAGACGATTTAACTACTCCAGATATGGATTTCACTGATCACGAAGGTCAATCACCATTGGCACTCCATTTAATCTGGATAATTGTGATTTTGCAATTCAATTTAGAAGGAAAATCAAAACACTACAAAGACAATTCTTTAGCTCATCTGTTCATCATGAACAATGTTCATTACATTGTTCAAAAGATCAAAGGGTCACCAGAATTAAGGGAAATGATCGGTGACAGCTTTTTAAAAAAGCTTACAGGGAAATACAGGCAGGCTGCAACAAGATACCAACGAGCAACATGGGTTAGTGTTTTGTATTGTTTAAGAGATGAAGGATTACACGTTACAAGTGGTTTTTCATCTGGTGTTTCAAAGAGTGCACTGAGGGAAAGATTCAAATCGTTTAATGCAATGTTTGAGGAAGTACACAGAATGCAGGCGTTATGGTTGATACCCGATACACAGCTTCGTGAGGAGTTACAAATTTCAATTTCTGAGAAATTGATTCCGGCTTACCGATCATTTCTTGGAAGATTTAGGAGTCATATAGAAAACGGAAGGCACCCTGAAAATTATATCAAGTATTCGGTTGAAGATCTTGAAACTGCAGTGTTGGATTTCTTCGAAGGGTGTGCGGTTTCTCAGCATTCGAGAAAAAGATCACAATGAAATTGAAATATTGTAGGATATTATTCTTTAATTTTTTGGTTAGGGTTGTTGGTGTTTTCTTTGATTGGTTCCAGATAAGGGAATGTGCTAAAAGGAAAGAGGAAGTGTCATGATACAATCTTTTCTGTAAGCATGTTGTTTTTTGTTTTATTTTTTCTCACTAGTTTTAAGATTTTTGGTTCATTTGTTTGTATGGAAAATTGTTATACATGATCTTATATTACATGAAATTGGTGTCGAATTACCTTCTTAAACAGCTTCTTTAATATGAGTGGTTATCGGTTCTCAGTGGCGTTCCTTGATTTGATGTTTACCTGATCTACCCATATCACGAGTTCACGACCAATATATTAAAACATTTTAACCTTTTTGTCTTGAATGTGACACTTTACGTAGAAGAATGACAAAAAGTCATGGTTATGTCTTTTCGAGACTTAGCTTTTGATTTTAGGGTTTTGTTAATGACAGCACTAACATGCATAAAAAGCTTATACATTGATTAAAAAAGTAATATTCCTAAAATTCAGAGGGTTATCTTTTGTTATTTTGCCTTCTTAATTATCATTTTCCTTGATTTAAAGATCATTTTGCTTTCTAAGGTTGGGTCGAAAAGGTTGATAAAGTTTGTAACTTTTGGTTATTGTTTTCCTCTGTTCTTTACGCTATGAATTTTATCATCATCGTGACGTCAGGTAGATTAATCGCATGTTTATTGCTTGCTTTTTCTTATTATTGCATGTTCATTTTTGGAAAATGATAATGACAGCCCTTAAGACCTTCATTAAGAAGGCAAAATAATAAAAGACAACCTCCCTGAATTTTAGGAATATTACTTTTTTAATCAATGTACAAACTTTTTATGCATGTTAGTGACAGCTCTTAAGGCTGAACAAAACCCTTCATTTTTTATACTCTTGTCATTTTTGCTTCACATCATGGAGAAATGATACATTCCTACCTACAATATGTTGATTTCATAATGAACCACTTGCAGATAATATATACACCTTATGTTGTTTTCTAGTTTACCTTAAAATCTGAACATAGAGAGCAAGATGAAGAATGAGCCTGGCTGGTCAAAATTGGGTGCTGTTTGACCATTCTGTCTTTGGTTTGACTTGTACCATGCAAATATAGACCATGACTTTTGCATCTTTCCTAGCTTCATTTGGAGCATTATTATGCATGTGACTTGCCTCCTCAAATTCCCAATTTCTTGGTGAGGAAAGTTTGACTATATCCAATTTTGACTCTGTTCATAGATGGTGGCCCAAGAATTTGTGGAAGAACAGCAGTCATACAAACCATAAATTGGATGTATATACTTTTATTTTGTGTAACTTTAAAGTATTTAATTTATTATAGATTATTTGTTATGTCTATTAGCGCTGGTTAAAATGAGAACCACTATTGTTATAAAATCGGTTGAATATAAGTGTGTAAATCTCTACCGCTAACATTTAGACAAATTCATTTAGCTAGAAAACCTAATCTTTTATTTAATGAACCATCTTGCTATGACTTTACGGCTAGATGATGACTGATGAGTGTATTTGATAATCCGTCAAGTTAATATGAATAATTAACTTGGGTTTATACCTATGTGGGCTGCAGGTCGTGAGTTCGAATCCCTTTGGGAGCGTTGCATTAGCGTAATTTAACTCATACCTCACACGGACACATATAGGGAATTTTCCTTGGAAATCCCTTTGGGGGCTGGGTTTGTCCACTTATGCGGAGCTCGAACTCGGGGTGCTCGCTGAAAAATTGCGAGTAGGCTTCCGTTATTTCATTTTCCGTTTCCAAAAGAATATGAATAATTAACAAAGTAAACCAATTTATTGAGAATAAGGGATTATATATATGATATTGGCATAAAATACGAGTAATGTTTTATCGTAGAAATAAATTATTATGAGAGTTATATAAAATGTGACTAAATGAATGAAAAACCATCAAGTTAATTGTTCTTATTAAGAATTAAAGGCTTAAAGCTAAGCACATACGCAATTGTAAAATGTGTTTATTCTTAAGGAAGAAAACCGACGAAGAAAAAAAACAAAATTCACAACGATACCTGATGCTCTGAATAGTAATAAGATTCTTGTAAAATATACAGCTAGTAACGTAGTCTAAATTCTACTCCCTCCGTCCCACAAAAAACTTCCCATTTCATTTGGGCACAAGATTTAAGGTGATAGTTAGTGGTGAGGTCATTAGTAATAATTTTGATTAAAATATAAGATTGGTTTGGAGAGAGAAAGATAGTTATTGGATAGTTAGTGGTGGAGTTATTAATAATAATAGTATTTTATTATGTGGAGCCCATCAAATGTGAAATAGGAAGTTTTTTGTGGGACAAAAATATATGGTGAAATGGGAAGTTTTTTGTGGGACGGAGGGAGTATAAAATTTAACAAAAGAAATATAGAGGTAGGTCGTAATAAGCATACAAAAGATAAAAGAAAAGCTCACTTGAAAATTTACTCTGTTTTATCTTCCTCCAAATCACCATTGTCACTGTGAACGGATCTTAATTCAGTTACATCTTTTGTAGAAACAGGGGATGGTTTTATGAGCGTTAAAGTATCATCCTTGTCAAACTCTTCACTTCCATCATCAGAGTATGCATATCTGTCCAACAAAATAAATTTATCATATCATATATTTTTATACCCTAACATAATTATTTATAAACTCTGAGCAACAATAATTATATATTTAATGCCAAATGGTAACTGTAGCAGCATGCCATTTTTTGCTTTGGGTTGACCAGCAAAAACTTTCTTGTCTATTTTTCTAATAAATAATTAATGGAATAATAATATATAAGGTGCTGTTTGGTAACATCTGAATGATTAAGGTCTGAATGATGCAGAGGTCTGAATGATGCAGAGGTCTGAATGATTCAGACCCCCCTGACATCTGTCTGATTAAGAGGCAGTTAATGTTGAATTTTTTATTCAGAGACCGATTAAGAGGCCTTACCAAACACTCTGAATCTGTCTGATTAAGAGGCTGACCTCTTAACTGAATTATTAAGAGGCTTATCAAACAGCACCTAAGTAAGCTTAGCCACCCCAACTATTCAACTTTTTTTTTATTACGACCACCTAACTACTGAAACTGCTTTATAGGGCACGTAAATTTCGTTTAATGCAAAAAACATATTGGATAATATAAACAACCTTACAATATTTGTAAAAATAAAAACACCATTGCAAAAAACATAAGAGGAGTATAGTACCGCATGGAATTCTGAGATGGGGCCCACAGAGCACATATGACACAAAGAAGAGAAAAAGAAAGCACGTGCCAAAAGGCAGGAATGATCCAAGCATTTTGCCATTGCTCATTGTATATATCAGTTGACTTGAAATAAAGCTGCATTTCATATGCATATATCATTTATTTTGATTATTTTACATATAGCCTATGCATAGAGAAAGAATGTTACATTATTAAATAACAAATCTTAATTGTTACCTCGTAGCATATCCATCCCACTGACACAATAACTGCAACAGCCAAAGCATTTGTGAATTTTCTGTATATATCTAGTTTCCCCATCATTCGTTTAGCCTGTTACATATCATATAACCAAATCCAGTTAACAAATTCCCATATTTTGATTATTTAATGTAATACCCAAAATTAGGCCAAAATGCATTGTAATACCCTTAACTTGGCTGACTAGGTCTTCTACTAACTTGAACTATTAAAGGTGAAACATAGTACCCTGAACTTGACAAAATGGTCGATTTAGTACCTTGACTCACTAATTCGGTCTTGTTTTCTCATGTGATTTGCTTCTAATACCAATATATTGAGATGAACGTATATTTGTTAGTCTGCCAATAGGTCAAACGAAAGTAAGTCAACTAAGAAAACACGATCAAATTAACGAGTCAGGGTACTAAATAGACCATTTTGTCAAGTTCAGGGTACTAAAATGTATTTTGGCCCTAAAAAATGCTTGGACGAAGAACAAGTACCTGAAGCTTACTGAGAGTTGCAGAAAGAGAGGTAAATATCCATAAAACAAAAAACGCATCCAATATTGCAACAGGTAGAGACAAAAACAACATTGTTTTTCCCGAAAGATCACTAACAGCACCAACATGTTCCACTAATTCAAGAATTTCAGATGCAACAAAAAACGTTCCTCCAAGCATTACAACTTTTGAAGTAAGACCACCAAGTGTTGGTCTTACAACACCATACCCCATAGACACGGTAAGAATTATTAACCGTGAAATGGTGCGTTTTACAGTGCCAAAAGTTACCGCCCATACGGTAATTCCCGTTGGCCGTACGCCACTTTCGTTAAATTCCGCGTAATCGAAATACCATAACGCCATTTCAAACATTCCCAATGTTATAACTAAAGTTATACAGTTCTGCAAGTGAAGAACTTCTTTCCAGAATCTTGCATATTGTGAAAACCAAAAGATTCCAAGAATTAAAAATGCAAGTGACATGAACCCGTAAAATTTCAAAAGTGGCGCCATTCTTCCCGGAAGATAGCCTTTTGGATTTTTCCAAATGGTTTTCCCTTCGATTGCCACATCATCGAGCCTTGATTCACAATGCATGAAATACAAATTATACATCCCGGTTTTTGTGATCTGAATGGATCTTGGTTCCATAGTGGAAGTTTCTTCATTTACATCAAACGGGACACCAAAAACTTCAGGCCAACCGGGATTTGTTGTGGATAAACGGTGAATGATTTCACCTTCTTTACATGAACCCAATTTAGCTAAATCTGCAGTACAACAGATAGCTCTCTGGCCACCATAAGCTGACCCACCAATTGTCTCACGGTCATTGACTTCAAAAAGAATGGCGTATATTAACCCTGTGCTGAAATTTGAAAATTCTTGAGGCCTTCGAAACACGATCTTTTCGAATCTGGATTAAGAAAATAAATTAAAGTCAGATCTGAAATTTTGTATCATACCTGTATCTGAAAAGTAAAATCCATCTAAAGATTTAGAAAACTAAAACTGATGCCCGTGGGACTGACTAGCAGCAATCTATGCTTCGCCTACTCAATTTAAGTAAAAGAATTGGCATTAATATTCTAATCAATGGTATTCACAAACATTTATGTAATAAATAGCTATTCAAATCACAATAAGTTTACAAGAAGTAAGATTTCAGGTAACACATAAATTTCACAAGAATAGGATGCAGAATGTGCAGCCATTTATCCACTAAGCAATAAGGAATAACTTGCTGACACACAGTTTCCCCTATTTTTTATTTTAACCTACTTTAAACTCATTTCAAGCAAACGGTTTATTTTTTGGAGCATCACCAAAATTTGGCATAAAAGTTGCTCTGTAGGCATTAATTTTGTATCAGATAAGCTTACAGCCTAACATATCGCATCAAATTTTATTGCATCAGGCATCCAATTCATTTCAGGAAACAGAAACAACAAATACTAGTAAAAGTTATTCGTGAACATGCCATTTACTTCAGTTTTGTGCCAAGTAATTACTCAATTAACACTAAATTCTCACAAAAACTGAGATGCAGAATGTTCAGCCATTAATCTATTAAGCAGTAAGCTAGGGATCTAACTTGCCGACACACAGTTTCTACTAGGTTTTAATTGAGCTTACCATAAACTCATATTGAGCAGCTCATTATGGTAACCTAGGTTTTATTATAGCTTACCATAAACTTATTTAGCTTAGTGCTGTTGCATGTCCGTGAATTCAACTCATTATCTATGAGCATCGCCAAAATTTGGCACTACAGTCGCTAACAATCGACTTCAAAATCGAATCGAATTCAAATAAGCAACATATCATATACATCAAACTTCATCGCATCACTCATGGATTTCATTTCACAGAACAGCAATAACAAATACTAATTCGATCATGAGTTGAGATTACCGAATATACGCATCGCCATTAGAGGTTGCTGAAGAATCATTGAAGTTAGGATGCGAGTAATAGATTCCTTCACTTCCTCCATGGACTACAAATGCATTTCCCTTTCTCGAGAATTTATCTCCGGCGTAATTATGCACCGAAGCCTGAATGTATATAACCCGAATTAACAGTAGCAACGATATCGCCGTTAAGAAATCCAGCAACGGCATTGCTTCTGTTGACAGAATTCAGATCTAAGGAGAAAAACACGCAGATCTGCGTGTGTAGCGAGTGTATGAGTGAGCGAGTGATAGAGATCACCGGTTGAACGCCATAAAAGTCCACTCGTGATGTGATACAAATATACATATCCTCAACCGGCTTAAATTAATGTCTAATTTAGGTGTCATTTGCTTGTTTTTTAAATCATGATTTATTCATATATTTTCAGATTTAAAGCATTCGTTTCTTGTTAACTTTTTTTTTTTGGAAAACCTCAAATTCATTCAGAAACCTTTTATTTCATCTGAAGTCACATAAAGACATAAAGTTGATTCCCATTTTGTTATCAATTACAGGCGAAATAGAAATGAACATAATATTAATCGTTAATAAACTACACATTAATTGAAATTTAAATTGTATATTTAAACCTTTTAAGTTTCTTGCATAACCATAAACATAAACCACCCTCATTGCCCATATTTACACAATGCCACACACAAACTAACACACATCATTCTCCCTTCATAAAATGTGGCAAACCTAAACTAACATTTGACAATACCCATTTGTAAGACATTACATAAATTTTAGGAAAAATACATTAAATGATTATAATCTGCCATAACTTTGTGAGTTACACGCCAATAACACCACATGTCAATTGTATACATAATCTTCAAAAAAGGCAAAATACCAACCAAAACAATGTACACATTAATGAGAAAACCTACAAATTACATTATTCCGAATCTACCCAACATCTCTATCTATAAGTTTTCCAACTTCATCAATTCCAGAGCAAATGATAAAGAAACAATGCCACTGCACCTAACACAATGGGACGGAACAGCAAAATTACCTTTTTGACCTTAAACAAAAACTATGCAAATAAAAAAAGTAAAGAGACAGAGGGTAGAACGGATAATAGACAACAACATCCACCACCCGTGTTAATATTTGCAGGACACGTGGCATGCATGATATTGATCCATAAATTGATTTAATCCTGCAATAAAATACACCTTTTAATCCATATCAAGAAACTCCATCCTCTTTCTCATAGAACCTTTCAGATCCGTAGCATCCCTTTCTACTTTCTGAGCCTGCAAAAAAAAAAAAAAAAATATGCATAAATTAAACAGTAAATATTTAATGATTAATAAACAAAGATGACAACATGTAATTGAAATTTTAGTAGCACTTACACTTTTAATTTCAGCTTCAGAAACTCGAGTCATATGAGAGGGAAGCTCCTCCTCCTCTAGATCCTAACCATTTCACATTTCTATATTAAAACTAAAAAAATAAAAAAATTTATCAAATGTTTTAAATAAAATGTACAAATTACCAGCTCGCCAATTAAAACAACATTCTCGCCACGAATTACATAGATACCTAACGAGATATCACAATAAAGATCACCAACAATTACTCGTTCAAAAGCCCCTTCAAGGACAGCATTTGCTGCACGTGCCAAACATCCATTTTTCAAAATTATTTTAATTGATTAGTAAGTTTTAAAAAAAGTGGGAAATTCCAGTACCAAATTGATCAAAAGAACGAAGTATTCCCAACAATTTCCTGCCATCTCTCAATAATACCAGAATTTTTTCTGTGAGATAATGTGTTAGGATATAAGCATTATAGTACTGAGGCTGCAGTTAGTACTGATAAAGACTTAATGAAGATAGTACTGATGGGGCAGAAAAGCAAAGATACTACTGACTAGTGATCTAATACTGATGAGTGCGAATACTACTGACGTTCATATATGGTGCAGATCGTATCCGAGATTCAAGTTTAGTTAGTTTATAATGCATATCTTTTTGTAATTCAATTGTAATCGTATCCTAGAATAACTAGGTTAAATATTTAGGCTTCAAGGACTATTATATATAGTTCCTTACGAATTGTAAACGTAAGTGTGTATTGATCGATCATTAATATACATTGAAGCTTTTTTTGTGATAAACTGTGTTCTTAATCAAATAACAAGAGTGTTAATCCGCTGTAACTTCTCTGTGATTCAATAACTTGTTTGAGTTATTCGATCCTGACATAATGTATATGGTTAATTAGAAATTTAGAATCTCACTAGTACAAAGTTTGATTGCTTTTCTGGAACCGTGTAGTAATAAATTTATCAACAATTCAAAAGATAAAAATCTACATGCAAACATTACTGTATAATTACACCTAAGATACAAAATTTATACCAAAAAAACAATAAAAATTTAAAATTCGTAAATTAAGAAAAAATAGAAACCACAACTTACTGTCAAGATAGCTTGCAAGAGAAGTAGATAGATGGATATCTTCAAAACCTGCCCAAGACATCGCACTCGATCCTTTTCGGTTTCTGAAATATCACCGAAGTTGCTTTGAGAACGATAAAAATCGCATTGGTAGCACGATTTCACTCGTGATTCTTCACCCTAAAACTGTTATCTCGCATTACGATTCACTGATTTCTATCAACAGAACGCATAAAACAACTAAAATATACATTGTATTAAACGGTTTGAAAATTATCCCAAATTTTGAATCGAACGCACACTCTCGATAACGATGCCAGTTAGATCTGACTATAAACCCTAATTAACTCCCCAAAACTGGCAGGGGAATCCTGGTTAAAAACATCTCCAATAGTTAACGTTTCAAAAAAACTTTTTCTTTTACAAAATTTGTAATTTAGCTTTATGTATCTCAAATATTTATAAATACTCCTTATATATAATTTGACAATTTTTTAACATTTTACTAAATATAATATTTTTTAAAATATTTCATACAAAAATATGGTAATAATTAGCATTAGATATTATATAATTTATTTATAAACTAATAAAAATATAATAAAGAATTTATATATTATATATTTAAGGTTTAAAATGAAAAGTTATTAAACATAGAGGATTAAAAAAGACAAACATTGAAAGTAAGTTAAAAGCTTAGAGCATCTCCAAAGGTAGCTTTTTTAAAAGCTTATTATTATTACACTAAGTCTTTGGATGACTTTTTACCATTGGGATAATGAGCTTTTTTGAAAGCTTATTGCAAAAGCTTTTTTTCTACTAAGCTTTTAATGGACTTTAAATATTTGTCTTTTTTAGTCCCCATCTTTAATAGTTTTCATTTTAAACTTTAGATATATTATACATAAATTCTTTATTATACTTTTATTAGTTAATAAATAAATTATATAATATTTAATGTCAATTATTATAATATTTTTGTTTGAGATATTTTAAAAAATATTATATATAAGGGGTATTTATAAAACATTTAAGATAGTTAAAGCTAAATTAGAAATATTGTAAAGGTAAAAGCTTTTAGAAAGGTTAACCATTGGGGTTTATGGAAAGCTTTTTGGTTAGTAGATTGTTGATGTGACATAAACAAAAAGCTATTGTGAGGTTAACCATTGGGGATGCTCTTAGTAGAAAAAAAGTCATTGCAATAAACTTTTAGAAAAGCTAGATATTCCAATGGTAAAAAGTCTTTTAAAGACTTATTGTAATAATAAAAAACTTTTAAAAAAGCTATCATTGGAGATGCTCTAACTTCACTAATTTGTCAATTTGATGACACAGCCAAATCACAGGGGAGTTTCAAACTTTACTAATATATCAATCAAATCCCTTGAAACAAATTATTTTATCTTTTTAGTCCTTCAAGATATTGTTTATGCTAAAACTGACCCTTTCTTGTATCCAAACTGCAATTTAATTCTTGAAACTCGGGACTAAATAGTGAGTAATCAAGTTACTGAATTAACAATAAATTATGTGGAAATTATACTGCAGAGACATTATCTGGTGCCAAGAGTATGTTTTATAAAAGATTAGATTCTGGTAGCTAAATTGGATGATTTCCTCAAAAGTATCGGCTAATGAATGTTTTTAATAAGTACTCCCACCATATCTAAAGTCAAATGATTATAGATTAATAACAAGTTTATTCATATAACATATACATACAAACCCACATAAAATAACTACTTGTCAAAATTTGTAATCCAACTATTGAGACCAATACCAATATACCATACATAATACAACACAACATGCATTTGTACCCATGATATGATAATGGATACAAGCATGAAAAAACAAACACACAAACATTTTCTTTAACTTGTGGTCATCCATCCTTCTTGTCAATGTAGTTGAGAAAAAACCACAAGGCAAGTTTTACCTTCAAAAACCTCAAACGTTAGCAAGGAAAAGACACAACTTTTGTCATCATGGTCATCGGTAGATCTTTACAAGGTTTTAGTAACACGGGCTCGACTTCATATCTCCAAAACGATATCTGCCAATTTATACAAAAATCATTAAAATTCAAATTCCTTTTTCACAAGTGGACATTCTATACTGACATGAAGATGATTAGTACACAACCAAAATTATTCATACACCACCAAAAAGTCATTTTACCAAAACACAAAAGAATAAAAGGGTAAACTTGTAATTTTTATATAGAGTTAATTACATGAATGGTCCTTTAAGTTTATAGCAAATTTCACCAATGATCCTTTAAGTTTATAGCAAATTTTACCAATGGTCCTTTAGTTTCAAAAATTACACCGATGGTCCTTATTTTTGAAAGGTTTTTCATCGATGGTCCTTTACCAATACGTCCGTTTATTTTTCAAGTTAACTAACATCACATGTGATGCACTTGGGGGGTATTTTGGTCAATTTGTCTTTCCCCTTCTCATTTAAATTACACGGATGGTCCTTTAGGTTTATAGCAAATTTCACCAATGGTCCTTTAGTTTTAAAAATTTACCAAAATACCCCCAAGTGCATCACATGTGATGTTAGTTAACTTGAAAAATAAACGGACATTCTGGTAAAGGACTACCGGTGAAAAACCTTTCAAAAATAAGGACCATCGGTGTAATTTTTGAAACTAAAGGATCATTGGTGAAATATCCTATAAACCTAAAGGACCATCCATGTAATTCACTCTTTTATATATATTGGTGGCGTATGATTAAATTTAGTGGTGTACAAATAACCTTACAGAAATAAAACTACTATTTGAACATAAAAACACTCACATTCAGAATCGGTTTTAACCCATTTTGACTGGTCTTTTTCATTTTCCTCTATATCTTCCCCTTTTTTGGGTGGTCGTTTACCCTCGATGAACTTCCTTGATGATGATGATTGAGAATGTTGAGGATTGATCTTGTTCTTAAGCATAGCCCTTAATAACTGTAATTACCATAATCATAATCATAATTCAAGAAAACAAAAAAAAAACAAAAAACCTAAATATAAACAAGATTACAATACCTTCTCCATTCTTGATTCCGGAAGCGGATCACGAAAACTAGGAATCGTTGGAAACCCGTTGCTACATACGAAAATCTTCTTGAAAACGAAAGAAAGTGATTTTTTCCCAATTGATTTCTTACTATTATCCATGCAAATGTCTTTGCACCTACCAAGTATAACTCTAATCGTGCGGTCGATATCATCTTCTTTATCATTGACTTCAGTATTGACTTTGACCGAAAGTCTGCGGTCAACCTCCAAACTCGATGGGCAGTTAAGGAATCTGTCCAATGGGAGATCAGCTGGGATATCTTGTTTTTTGGTTAATAGTTTTGTTAATTCGTTCTGTAGTTTTCCAATTTCGTCGGGTGTGAATTCAGAAAGATCTGGTGATGATGTTTCTGTGCATCGAGTTTCTTGAATTTCTTCATTTTCAATTGGTAGATTGTTGTTTCCAAATGTTCCTATTGTTAGTAATCCTTGAGGCCAGTCACTGAATTCTTCTTGATTCGTGTGATCTATAAAATGTATATGTAAAATTTAGTGTGATTTCAAATGTATAGTGATAAAAGTTAACATTTTTATGGATTTTCAAGATCTATACGTCTTCCATTCTATTAAAAGAAATTCAATTGTAG
This sequence comes from Calendula officinalis, assembly GCA_963853835.1. NCBI lineage: Eukaryota > Viridiplantae > Streptophyta > Magnoliopsida > Asterales > Asteraceae > Calendula > Calendula officinalis. The sequence goes on from OY970821.1 coordinate 99,297,460, forward strand.
CTAAAAGACATGAAACAACAAAAAGTAGTGATCTTTTTCTTCTGTAATCAGAATTCGATTCAACGGGTAGAAACGAAAAGATTACTTACGAGAAACGTTAGCAGCATTCGAGTTTTTGTGCGCTTGCCCACCGATTAATTTATTTTGCATCCAATTAAAAAACTGAAAAAACAGAACAAAAAAAGAAGACATTTTTAGTTGGCAAAAGTTGATAGTATAATGTAAATGCAAATGACAACCCACAAAAACATATGATCATATTTCACCTTCATGATGATGGTGGTTATGTGACGAGAAGGGCGGCAGGCGGCGGTGTAGTGGTGGTTGACCGGCGGAGGTCAAAGACAAAGTGGTTATGAAGTATTGAAATACTTGAAATGGAAGCAGATCCTAGAAGCCAATGAGATTTTAGTATTTGTAAGTAATAATTAAATAATAAGTTGGGAGAAAATCGACCCTGAAGCTTCAAGTTCCAAAATGACTTGAATTTTTGTCTGCCTACAAACATCCCTATTTATGTGCCATCTTTTTTATTTTTTTGAATATTTGTTTTCATGCATAAAGACATTATGTGATTAAAATAATTCATACATGTTTCCTCGTAATAATACATGCCAAACAATGTCGACTGCAGGAAGTTGAAGGTGCATACGTGTCATCATTTTACTCCGTTGGATCCAAATGAGATATAGATTTATGTGCTAGGATTTCTTGATTTCCATTGGTCAAATGTCAATCTAAGCGAATGTACACAGTCTCGAGATTTTTTTTGAACAAATATATTCCTTGTGTCCTTTTTAATTTTCTTTGCTTGTGGCATTAGATACAATTTTGTGATGATTTAATACATAAACGTGGTTTAAAAGATATGAAATTTTAAGATGTTTGGTTCAAATAATGTTATGATGGAATTGGTATCTATGAATAAATTTAAATTTGTCAGGAATTGAATTTCAAATTCAATATTCTTTTTGTTAACAGGAAATATAATTGAAACTTAATTCAAAATTATGTTTGGTTGGCATGATTATGGTAAATAAGATTATCCGTAGTGGTAACCAAACCAATGTTTGGTCATCGTTGTTATATTAGTTATCTCTACAAACAAAAAACATGACAAACTCCGATCAAACCCCCAATAGTGAACAAACTCACGACCAAACCTTAAAATTGATTTTATTAATACATGTATCACTTACCATGCATAATGTATAAGGAACCAAACTCTCACACCTGCATCGATGTAGAGCGAACGAGGTGACCAAACTTTCAATTTTGAGAGGGTGGCACGCGTCGGCCTACACCGAGTCTAATTAACCTTTTTACACGCGTTGGCTCTATTTTCCATTTCCTTTAATTAATTAGCATGTTGTATAATTAATAAAACACAATATTGATCAAGTGATAGGATGAATCGGCTGAAATAATAATTACCGCTAACTTAGTTAATTACTCCTAATAAACACGCATGTGGGAATTTAAGCTAACGTGGAACTTATAGTTAGAAATTAGGGACCAAAAATTAAGCTAACTCGGAGTGGGTAACGTCGTTAACAAACGAACTTATCGTGCAACCTCCAACCAACGTGTGTATCAATGGGACCACTTGACTTAAACCGAGAATTTTTTAATTGCAACTATCATATCCTAACAATTGATTCTTTTCAGGGGCGAGCATAAACACCGTAAAACCGAACCGAAATCAAAAAACCCAAAAAACCGCCCCGAAAAATCGAACTATTTGAAAAACCTATGTTAACGGTTTTGATTTCTGGAAAACCCGAATGTTTGGGGGGGGGTTTCAGGAATATATGTAAAACTCGACCGAAAATCCCGCCCCACCATTATATATCTTTTAAATTTTGTAATAATATTTTTATATTTATAATAGATTTGACATTTAATTATCTTTTAAATAAAACATATGATTGAATTTTTCAGTATTTTATTCCTATATTTTCTAGTGTTCAAATTATGTTAGTTGAATTTATCATTACATTATATTAACTTACTAGTTATTTTCTATTTATAACAAAATGTGTTAAGGTTTGGGATTTTGAATCATAATATTAATTTTTAAGTTATCAAATTGATTAGTTTAAAGGAAAACAAAAAAACGAAAAAACCCCGAAACCAAACCGAAAACCCCGGAAAACTGAAACCGTAAACCCCGAAACCGAACGGGATGTAATTCTTAAAACTCGAACTTTTGGGGTGGGATTTAGTTTTAGTAAATAACCGCCTCAAACCGCCCCATGCTCACCCCTAATTCTTTTGCATTTCTACATTATGGCTTTTCATGGATTAGGAGCATTCTATATATTTTATAAACTAATATATTTATCAGTTATTACAAATCATAAATAATATTTTTTTTAAAAAATCAATATAAATTAGTTTTCGAACGCTAATATGTATAATTAAAAACATTGTGAAATTGACCCTAAAAAATGTGTTATATGAACAAATAAGCATTTACAAAATCAATTTCATTTATAATTAAAATAATATAATAATTGTATGTGGATTTGAACGGCTATTTGTTTGCTTGCTTTGAAATGTCATTGCTTAGCTAAGCTTCCTCATAATGATAAGACTGAAATATACTTATAACTTAATATAAACATGGTTTTTGTTAATGACAGATTGACAGTCCTTAGGGATGTCTCTAACGTGCATAAAAGGCTTGTACATTCATTGATAGAATAATGTTCCTAAAATTCATGGGCGGTTTTTACATTGTTTTTGTCTTTTTATTGACAGCTTTTAGGGCTATCATTATCATTTTACTATAAATATTAAGGTTTGGCTAACTCATGCCCTAAGAGCATGAGATAAGAAGTGTTAATTGGACTTAGAATTTCCTTATTTCATATTAGTCAATTCTATTTTTTACATATATTAAATGCATTTATAAATAAAAATGATAAATGGGCATGAGTTAGAAAAACCCTAAATATTATACTCTATTATTTTATTACCAAATGTTACTTTATATAAGCAGGTGTGTCGATTAAAAAGAAACTATAAATAAGTAGGCGTGTGTGTGTGTGTTGACTTATTACTTATCAAAAGATTATTGGATGATTAGAATAGAGATCCATGGGATGGATATTTGGATGCCACGTAACGGAAATAATGAACGTCCAGCAGGTTCTTTCTAGAGATTAACTAATCGGTTATTAAGGACGCTTAGGAGTTAACAAACTTACTTAACTATAATTAAACAAGTGTTATTCCTTCTTCCACCTCCTTAACCTATTAAATAATGAATAATCCCTCCATTACGCTTCTTGCTTCCGCTTGAACCAATCCCCATATTCTTGGAGAATAGTTAATACCAACTATTATTAGATAATTTAATGTAGTCCCATAATAGAGATTGTTTTCCCACTAAATGTTCTCATCTTACTACTTAAGTGTCAAAATCAAGGGAAAAGATCATTGTCACCTTTTAGTGTACTAAAGTATTACTTCCTCTGTATCACAATAAGTGATACATTTGAAGTTTCACGGTTTTTGAGACAAAGGATTAAAATAAGGTTAAAATATATTAAAGTAGATAGTTAGTGCATGATGAGTCCCACTTTTCTTGAATAAAGTGATATTAATGAGTTTTAAAGTAAAAGTAAGGGTATAAAGGTAATTTCATTTTATTAAAGTGGAAAGTTAGTGGAGATTGTGTCCCCACATTTTTTGCCAAATAAGATAACTTTTGAAGTGTATCACTTATTGTGAAACACCTATAAATGAAAAGTGTATCACTTATTGTGATATGGAGGAAGTAGTATATATAAAATAAGAATACGTTGTGAACAAATTTAGCTTTTATCAAGTTAATCAAAATCATAGAGTTGAAACTTCATCGATCATTTGTATCAAGCTAGCTTAGTTAAGAATAGCTGATAAATGTTCTTGGGTTGAATCAAGCTTGAATTTTCCTCAAGCAAAGCTATAGCTCAAGCTTGCATAAAAAAAGGCTTGTCAAGCAACTGAAATGAGTTTTGCGACAATGTATTTCGTCGCTAAAAGACAAAAATAGGCTTCTTGACGTTGACTTTGACCAACTTTTTACGACGACAATGTTGTCGCTAAAAGTATTTTCCATTTATGTTTTATTTAAACCCTAAAAGAAAAAGTTGTGTTCGCAATAGACTTTCTGGGATGAATTTTGATGATAGGTTTAAAAATGAATAATCAGATAATCAGCAGTTACAAAACGTAATTATGAAAAATAGTGTTTGGATTTAATTATGCTGTTTAGTGTTTGACAAACCTGATTATTTATTTAGTGAATAGGTAATATTCAAAACTTCATTTTCAATGTTATTGTGATTCATGTAAGAGTAGAAAACCCTCTTAAAATGGAATTTATTATCTAATTAACTTGACGATTAATGATTTTATTTTGTGCAGCCAATTTATATACTTATTGCATAATAAAAGCTATAAAAAAACTAAATGGAAATGCTATCATATGTAAACGTGGCTTTCTGTACGATATGATTAAAATATCGGGGGTAAATTCTAAGAGTGATGGGTATGGTGGCTAAGCCACTTTGCCACCTCTGCACCACCTATGCGCCACATCACCATTTCACATTTCACATTCAAAACCCCCAAATACCCCCTCTACCATCACTTAAGCCATTTGGGCCCCACCACCTTTTTTTCTTTTTTCTTTTTTTAAAAACATAATACTTCATTAAAATAAATATTACACAATACAAAATAAAAATACCTAAAAAATAAAAAAAATTACCGAAAATTTAAAAAAAAATACCGAAAATAAAAAAAAAATACCGAAAATTAGGAAAAAAATTACACACGATTTTCTTGATACCGTTGCCAAATATGGTCCATAATATTTCGTTGAAGCGATTCGTGTGTACGTCTATCACGTAATTCCCTTGATCTCAGTCGTTGTATTTCGGCTCTCTCGACCCAAGTACGGTCTAAATTAAGTTGTGGAGCAACATACAACTCGTTCATATCGCTTATGGCAAAGTTTTGATCTTTTACAATCATGTTATGCAATATGATGCATGCGTACATGGTTCTACGTAGCTTGTTGACACTCCACGACCGAGCCGGTTGGCGAATAATCCCCCAACGCCCCTGTAAGACACCAAATGCACGTTCTACGTCTTTTCTTGCACTTTCTTGCCTTCGTTTGAAGTAAGCACGTTTTTCGTCTCGTGCAACAGTAAATGATTTGACAAAGCTTGCCCATTGTGGGTAAATACCATCAGCTAGGTAGTACCCGTTCTGATAAGTCACTCCATTTACAACAAAAGGGACCGAAGGAGCAATATCGTCAAGAAGGTTATCAAACAAGGGTGAGTTATTTAACACAGTGAGGTCGTTATTGGCACCCGCAACCCCAAAAAATGCGTGCCAAATCCACAAATCTTGCGAGGCGACAGCCTCTAGTATTATAGTTGGGTATTTTTTATCACCTCTACCATATTGGCCGTGCCATGCTTTTGGACAGTTGGTCCACTCCCAATGCATACAATCTATACTACCAAGCATTCCAGGAAACCCATGAGCGTTCTCGTGTTTTGTATATAGGTTTTGAACGTCATGGATGTCGGGTGTCCTTAGATACTCAGCGGTATATAAGTCGATAATACACTTGGTAAAATGATTTAGACAATCACGTGCACAATGTTCACCAATTTGTAAATATTCATCAAGTGAATCAGGTGTTATGCCATACGCCAATTGGCGAATGGCAGACGTGCATTTCATTATAACACTAAAACCCATTAGACCGGTGGCATCTGGTCGTACTTTAAAAAATTCAAAATGGTTAGGAAGAGGTTCAGCAGTATAGTTAGAAATACCTTCGACTATTTCTAAGAATAATCGCCTGCTCATACGAAATCGACGCCGGAAAACCGGCTCAGGGTACTTTGGATTATCACCAAAGTAGTCGTCCAATAAACGTTGCTCGGCAGCTTCACGATCTCGATACACTGGCACGCGAGTCCGGGTTGGTTGAGCTTGTTGTCGTTGCATGTATTGATGCGCTTGAGTCATAAAAAAAATATCCGTCTCATCGTCGACATCGGACGAATAACTTTCGGGATCCATCAAATTTCGACGCATTTTGATCAGAGATTGTGTAGAAAATATTGTGTGAAAGGGTTTTAGTTTGAGAAATGGTGAGAAATGGTGTGTGGAAATATTGTGTAAAAGGGTTGGTATTTATAAGGGTTAATGGTTTATTTAAAAAATTTAAAATTAAAAAAAAAAAATTTAAAAATCTGGAAACTAGCCGTTGCAAACGGCTAGTCCACGTGTCACACCACCATTCGTCCGTTGGTTGCGTCGGGCGTCCGGCGAAGTGGCCCGCTCGCGTGGCGGGCGGTGTCGTGGCGTGGCCGGCGCGCCGAGGTGGCGTCCGGCGCCCACCCCCTCTCGCCACCGTACCGCACCCTCTAAAAGGGGTTAGCTTCAAACTGCACGTACTAGTGTACTACACATTGTTTTGTTGCATACAAATGAGGTCATTTACTACGTCATCAGATTTAGAATTGTATTTATTTGTCGTTTATATTTTCCTGAGACTTCTATTCACTTTCCTCGAGATTCAAGTTGAATGAAGAAAAGGAAAAATAAATTCTCCCACCAACACCAAGGACATATTAGTAATTTAACATTTTTAACCAAATAGGAAATAAAGCCATGTGAAGGGTTTGGCCACCAGAGTTATAGCTAGGAGTGAAACCGAGCCGAGCCGTTCGTGAGTTACTCGGGATCGGCTCGTTAAAAGCTCGAAACGAGCCGAGCTTAAACGAGTATGAGCCGAGTATGAGCTTAACTAAGAGCTCGTTTATTAAACGAGCCCGAGCTTGATCCACAAAGACTGATTAGGCTCGCGAGCCTATACGAGCAAATATATATTAATTATTATAAAAATATAATTGTATATTATATATTTTTATACTTATGTGTGTATGTATATTATACATATATATGTATATAACATAATATAAAAATAAAATGTTTACATAATATATTAGATATTATAATTAAATAAAAAAAATATAGTTTGTGTATATGGGAGCTTAAATGAGCCTAATCGAGCCGAGCTCGAACCTGCGAAAACCTAAACGAGCCGAGCTCGAGCTTTACATATAAAGCTCGAAGCGAGCCGAGCTCGAGCTCGAGCTCCTTAAAACTTAAACAAGCCGAGCTCAAACCTAGTCGAGCTCGTCTCGGCTCGGCTCATTTACACCCCTAGTTATAGCCTATAGGGTTAAGAAATACAGCCTCAATATCGGCATTGATTAAACCAACTTTCCTAATTAGGAATAGGAAGTTAATCATTATTTCTTAAAAATTAAGAAAATAATGTCCACTGCTACCATCTATAAAGTGGCACCAGTTAAATACTAATTAATTTTAAAATAATTGCCTAACAGTAGACTGGTTATACCGTATCCATCCTAGTTCTTTGGGCTCGAAACAAATAAGGTAATTGATACCAAATTAATAAAATACAACCTAAAAGCCCTAATTAATAATTATAATAAAAGGCCAAAATGCATTTTAGTACCCTGAACTTGACTGAGTGGAAATTCTACTACCCTAAACTATTAAAGGTGTATCATAGTACCCTGAACTTGACAAAATGGTCAATTTAGTACCCTGTTTCATAAATTTGATCGCGTTTTCTTACTTGATTTAATTTTGCTGGAGCTTTAAACACGATCAAATTTATGAACCAGGGTACTAAATTGACCATTTTGTCAAGTTCAGGGTACTATGGTGCACCTTTAATAGTTCAGGGTAGTAGAAATTCCACTCAGCCAAGTTGCATTTTGGCCTAAAAAGAATCCTTATACTTAACTTGCTCCACAAGACTATCCATAATTAAGGGTTAGCTTATTTTATTTTTTTTATAACTTATGCTTATTAGCTTTATTCAGCTAATGAATAAGCTCTTTTAGATAAGCACACACAATACTCTCGTCATCTTTGACAAACTCACATGTCCTCCTAACAAGCGAAAAAACTGCCAGCCAAACCTCTGAACATATTCAGTTATTCATATACAAAAAATTTATTAATACATTAGAACAAACTGAGTAATATTATTATGCAAGCAGCATTCGATCATGGTTGAACAAATAATATTGGCACATGACTCGGATGGTAATTAAGGATATAGTAATGACTTAATGTAAAGAAGTTTCCTATATATAAGAATTAGCCTACAAACTAACGAAATAAACAGTATACAGGTGAAAAGTAAATTATAAAAATTAAGAGATAAGGATGTGAAGTTTGACCTGAAAATGTCTCTGTCAAGAAAAAACTAAATTCTCTTGCAATATCATTACTTTTTTGCAGAACCGTTATCGACACTGGACCACTGGACAATTACCAAAATCAATACACCATGTATCAATTTCAATGGCCAATATACAAATATGGCAGGCATTCTAGTGCCTACATAAAATTCATCTATGAATTTCATTATTAACATATATAAAATGTATTTCTAAGTAGAAAATGAGATATAGGACTTATGTTGCAATGAATTACGTTTATATAAACTCAGAACGAGCTCCTTGATCGCCCAAAAATAAAAACAATTACTTTTATCAAAAAAGACAAATATGATATGATAATAACAGAAAAGCTACCTTGTGATGTATTTAACAAGGCTTGGAAAGAAACTCTTTGTTGAGTGCTCAGAATAAAAACTTTTCACACGATCTTCATCAAGATGTACTGTAATAAAAACTTCCAAATCGAAAATTGCCAATGATCTGTATAAAACATGTACATGGTAATATTAGATTGAGATTTATTAATCAGAAATTAAACAGTAAGACTATAAATAATAAGGAATAGAAAGAGAGTGAGCTTTTCATCATAATTTTCCCACAAAACATAGTAACTAGACCTCGAATTTGAGCGTTGTTTGGGTAAGCTTATTTAAACAGCTTATTACTTTATCACGTTTTGGTGTAGCTAATAAGCATCTTGAGTGTTTGGATGGAGACAAACAGCTTAAGTTTTCAGCTTATATAAGCTGTTTGGACCAGATCTTTTGAAAAGTCTTCTGCTTATTTGAAATAAGCTGATAACAAATCCAAACACTATTTGTTGCATTTTGTTTCAATACCGCACCAGCCAATAAGTTGTTCTTATAGATGAGTTTAAGCTGTTTAAGGGGGTGTTTGGTAACTGGTAAGCTAATTTATAAAGAATATTATCTTATTACATATTCATGTAGCTAATTACCACATTTGACTGTTTGTATCATTGTATGGAATCAAATAACTTAAGCTTTATTTAAGCTGTTTTGAACGAGCATATTTGAAAAAGCTCCAACTTATTCAAAATAAGCTGATAAGCTAACCAAACAACATCTAATAAATTATGTTTTGATGTCACATAAACTATTAAGCTGTTTCTGTATATAAAGTATAAGTTGTTCACATATCTTTCCGAAACAACCCTTAAATGAGCTCCCAAACACCCCCTAATTTGACATCACGTCTAGACTAGACAGCATTTGCACCGGTTTTTTATACAAGTTTACCAAAAATCTACATGTTTCAATTGCATAACTCCGTTGAAATTCATACATCATATATTTTAGAAATTTGAAACCCTAATATCACTCACCTGCGCGATAGCAAACCAACAGAGGCGAGAAGGATCAAGGATGATGATTACAAATTCCCCAAAGCAGAAGCTGCAAGGGAGACTCATAAGCATCAAATCAGTCCAATTATCAGAGATATCGAGTGATCAAAATTCGAAGGTTCTTCGCATAAATCTTTCATAAACTGAAAACCGAGTATATGATTTTGAAACGAAAATGCAACATGAAGTAAATAAACGTTCTTAATTAATAAATGGAACCTTTGGATCGATGATCACCTTCGTGGATCGTGATTGCGAGTGCTTCGGAATACTGAAAGAGCTACGATTTGGGTAAATAATACGCGGGAATGTGTAATTGAATGCCGCGAAAACCCTTTGGATGCAACTTGCACGTGCTAAGCACGTGTTCAAGCCCAGTTGAATGAATATTTATTCAATTTAATTTTGATTTAGTGACTTCCTAAAATGTTAAAATGACTAAATGAGGAGTTCGACCTTCATTTTGGCGACAGGTTATAAATATACATATTATATTTATAGTGGTTTGTTCAAGGTAGTCTATTAATTTTATCTAGTTTTAAGGGACAATTATTAGCCCCTTGGGTTAAGAAAAAGTCAATGGTCAAGATCAATATTCAAACCACCACCAATACAAACACATGTGCTTCAATACATCAATACCCCACCCACCTCCGGCGGCTGGAGACGTCGTCCGGCAGCGGACGACGGCGATGGGCGGTGGACGGCGGCCGGAGGTGGTCGCCGGCGGTGGTGACCGGTGGTGGTCGTCGTGACTGGAAGCACATGTGTATGAAACACATACGTTTCACCTTTTGAAACACATGCGTTTTGAAAATAAAAGAGTATATATATGTACAGCCAATCACATGTGTTTCATGACTTGAAACACATGTGTTTCGTTACTAGAAGCACATGTGTTTCACTAATAACAGTTGTTTTGAAAATAAATGAGTGTATATGTACAGCCAAGTACATGTGTTTCAAGTAATGAAGTACATGTGTTTGTAAGCTAGATTCTAGAAGCACATGTGCTTCACTAATAACATGTCTTTTGAAAATAAAGAAGTGTACATGTACAGCCAAGCACATGTGTTTCAAGTAATGAAGCACATGTGTTTGTAAGCTAGATTCTAGAAGCACATGTGCTTCACTAATAACATGTCTTTTGAAAATAAAGAAGTGTATATGTACAGTCAAGCACATGTATTTCAAATAATGAAGCACATGTGCTTCGTATGCTCCCCTGTGTGTTTAGAAACTCATGTTTTTAGTGACTTGAAATACATGTGTTTCGTGACCTGAAGCACATGTGCTTCTAAGTAATATGTTGTGTTTTAGTGAAGCACATGTGTTTCAATACATCAATACCACCATCACCCCAATTACCACCAGCACCTTCACTGTCAGCCACCACCACTGGCGGAGGACGGCGGCGATCGTCGGTGGTCGCGGCGGCCGGAGGCGGCAGCCGGCGGTGGCTGTAGGCAGTGGCGAATCCAGAACCAAAGTTAATCGGGGCTTTCATAAATTTTTGAGCGGGATCATGTACAAATTTTCCACTAATTTTCTTTTATCGAATTTTTTTCTACATGGGAGTGGCCCACCAAGTGGGGGTCTTGGACCCCCTTAAGTGTGAGTGGATCCGCCCCTGGCTGTAGGTGGCTATAGGTGCGGGATTTGATATTGACTATCTTGATCAAATGGGTATGATTTGTCCCTTGGGACTATGCAAAACCCTTAGACTTCCTAAAATACAACTCTATATTTATAAATGAATATACTATTGATTTTAGGCTAATTTGAACAATTAGTATTCTAATTGATATTTAAAATACGTGCAAACAAACTAGAATAGTTGAAAATTTACTTAATATGAGCAACACAATTATATAAAATAATAAAATAAATCAACTAAAAAATCATAAAAAACTATTGTTATCGTATAAAAAGTACCATTTAAACATAATGATATATGAAAAGGCAGAAGAAAAAAGCCGAAAACAACGAAAAAACGGCTTAAAATTACATTTGAAAAAACACTATTCATCAACTATAGATAAATTTGTAGACGTTTACTAATTTAAATTACGTGTTACAGGTTTATCAATTCGTATTATATGCATTTTTATAATATTTTAAACATTGGATTTAATTATACATGTCTTTTTTGAGATATAAATTTATTTTCATTTGTATTGCTATTTTTATAAAATAATTTATTAAATTCAATTGATGATCTATGTTCGAGCAACGATTGTCAAACACGAAGATTAGGCGACGTCAACCTTGGATCTCCTGTGATGATCACAGTGCAGACCCAACAAGTTCTTGGCGAACCTAGGGTGATCGAGGTTGAGTGCAAAGGAAGTGTAGGTTAACTCTGTGTTTTAGGCTTCTTTTCTGTCTCAGTGTGCCGTTGACAATGAGTTAGGCCATGTATTTATATGGCCTCAGGTATATGGAACGTTGGCTCATTATGACTACAATAAAGCAGTCATGAAGCGCCATTATGATGCGTGTCAATGATCGTGTAACGCCTTACTATTATGACTGCAATAAAGCAGTCATGAACCGCCATTATGACGGGACGTCAGCCACGACTCCAATGACAGGTACTGACAATTCTGACAAGCGCTGACAATTCTGACAGGCGCTGACAATTCTGACAGGCTGACAATTCTGACAGGCGCTGACAATTCTGACAGGCGCAGACAATCCTGACAGGCGCTACAATTCTGACAGGCGCTGACAATTCTGACAGGCGCTGACAATTCTGACAGGCGCTGACAATTCTGACAGGCGCTGACAATTCTGACAGACGCTGACAACTGTGACAGGCTCTGACAACTTGGATAGGCGATGACAACTTGGGCTTGGTTGTAGTAGCCCATCTTCATGTTTAGGTGATATTTACCTATATATACATAGGTAATCCCTATTAACCTCATCAATCTATAAATAAGATAAGTTGTTTAAAGAACTCAAATATATTTATATATTTTTCTCTATAAATTTAAATTGTTAAATTAATTTTGTTTTTAAAATAAGAATTGTATTATTAATTTCAATTCTTAAAATATTAAAAAGTTTAAAAATTAGTATACTTAAAAGATTTTCACCTTGATAATATCATTTTTATCATTTTAAATTTTGTGTAGTCGCTTGAAACATAAACCGTAGAAAGTATATACTTCCTCTGCATAGCTTTTGATAAAAAAGATTATAATAAAAATTAATATGGATTAAAATGAATAGTTATGAAGAATATATCTAAATCTTTTTGTTAAAAATAATCTTTAAAAGTAAGATTGTTGTCATCTTGAGTTGAGGGTATTCCTCAGAAGATTAATAAGGAGGTGAGATTTACTCCTCAAAAAAGGAGAATAGACATGTGTGCCGCCCCACTACCTTTTACCGTCAAAACACAAAAAAAAAACTAATTATTTTTTATTATCTTGATTTTAAAGATTATAATCAAATCAAAACACTATTTCTCAAAATTAAGCATTGTAGTCGCAAATTATTTGATTATTGATTTTCAAAATACATGATTATTTTATAAGATCACTTTACAGGAAACTAGTATTTTATAAGATCACTTTACAGGAAACTAGTGTCATTTAAAGATACTCACTTAACAACTTCCATGAGAATCCATCATGTTTCATATGCAAAACAAATTGTCATAAGAGTAGGCACATTTAGTGCCATTATTAGCATTTAAAAATGAATATATTTGATTAGTTATAAACATGTTTTGAATTTTGACAATGCCGAAGATCTACTTCAAGGTGTTCCCTTTTTTTCAAAAAAAGAAAAAGTTTTGAATTTTGACAATGGTATTTTGCAACAAAAATGTGCCGATAATAGGGAAATTTCAATAACAAACTAAATGATGTTAACATCAAAGAGCAAAAATCGTTAAACTAAGGTGCAATTTCAATCAACAAAGAGTCGTTTACATGAAGCATTAGTTTAAAACTGAAGAAAATACATATTTCCTACCAAAACATTACCAACTGTTTAATGAATATCATACTCCTGATTGAGATTGCAACCTCATCAGCCTCACCATCAGTTAATCAACGGTACTGCAATGCACAAGTTACCAAAAGTTAGAACTTTAAGCTGCAAAATTACAACAATGAAAACAACAAAACAAAATTGACACATATAAAAGTGAGAATGGCATGTGTTTATTCATTCAACTTATAAGTTTCCATCTTGTAAGATCACCTCAACAATAGCAAAATATCATAAACAGTATATAAAGTTCAACCTTTTATTATATAATTGAGTGCACAGATCGATAACCAACCTTAATGAAACCAATTTCCTTAGCATTACTGTGAAAGCATTGTCTGCAGCACATGAGCCCATACTTTCTAATTAATCCATGAGAGTTACCACATACGCGGCTGGTAAAACATAAACACAAACAGCATTAAATCATCAATGAAATTTCAAATCTAGCTAGCGATTACATACTATGAGTTTTTGAGGAAAGATCTAAACAACCTTCACCTCTCAATAAACATTAAATTGATCAATTTAGAGTTTAAACGTTTAAATCATCAGATTATGAACACACATAGGTCTAATTAGGACCTACTTGAGCTAATATACAGATGAATGCATCAAATCCTAACTGATTGAGCAAAAACATAGAGTAACGCATAAAATTTAAAACTAATTGAACAAAATATACCACACAAAACCCTATTTGAGCAAATATACGGATTAATACATCAAATCGGAAACTAATTGAGCAAAAATACGACAAAAACGAATATGAATCTAACCAGGTACGAGAACCAGGTCCGTATAGTTTTGGATGCGAGTTCCAGATGTTGGAGTGTCCCATTCTTCTTCTTCTACTTCTTACAGAGGCGCCGAGCAAAAAAATGGAGGATTTCAAAACCCTAGACTTTGCGATTTGGTATTAAATGGAGGACTGGATTTTATACTGTTCTTACGCTAAGGGCCAACTAGTTAAAAATGTTGTATGATGATATAACTGTATTTCTGGACCAGTGTAGGCCCAATTTACTAACTAAAGCCCAATATCTCTATAAAATGGGCCAGGGCTCCTCGTTCATACTTAGGGGTTATAAAAGTCGGATATGATCAAGGTTCTAAATAATGTGACCCTTAGCATTGCCTAATGATCAAGCTTCAAACCTTAGAAGCTACATCAGGCCATGCGTTTTCTTAATGTATGATGTAAGAGTGTAAAATGATAATTATGTACATAAACTATAATTATATATTTATAATTATACAAATAAATATGGAAAAAAGTTACAATATTATAAACTTTTAACATAGTCTATCAATTATTTTCTTCAACTTCAGCATATCCAACCATTCGTATAATTCATTAACGACATATATTTGGTCCATATAACTCATTTACTTTAATACGCCTGAAAAACATAATTTATTACGGGTAATGTGAGTCGGGTTGAACCTTAACATACTCAAGTCTTATGCTCAAACCTTAGACCATGGTGTGACGGCATGATCAAACATTAAGAAAGGATTTTATCGATCAACTAAAGCTTTTACTTAAATCAAGCTTGAGCTTAAAAATAGAGTTCTTCGTATATGGCTAGTCAATAACAAGCATGTAAGATTATACCCACTTAGCCGGCAACCAAATCTATTCCCTTTGATAACAACCGCCTTTCTTTGAAAATTTGGCGACCAATCGTGGTCGCCTTGACGACCAAACACACACCGGGACATGTCATATGAGACATGACGTAAGGGGACGGACACGTCAAACATGGGGCGATCAAAAAGCGGACGCATGGCACTACCCATGGTTACACATAGTCTAAGGGATTCACTCAATTTTTTGGAGTTTTAAATAATTTAATTTTCAAATGATACTCTTTTTGAACTCATAATACTTCATCCGATTCAGAAAAAGTGACACACTTTGGGTTTCATATTTTTTGAAGCAAAGGATTATAATGACGATTAAATTAGATCAATTGGATGGTTAGTGTGTAATGGATCCCACACTTTTTGGGTAAAGTGAGGTTAATGATGTTTAAAAGTAAAAAGTAAGGGTAAAAGAGTCAATTCACTTTATTAAAGTAGATAGTAGTGGATGTGGGTCCACTATTCTTTGCCAAATAAGATAAATTTTTAAAATATATTACTTATTTTGAATCACCCAAAAGGATAAAAGGTAAGTGTGTCACTTATTTTGAATGGTAGGAAATACGTAATTTTCAAATGATACTACCTTGCCCAATAGTTAGAGCCCAATAAGGCAATAAGTCTAAGAATGAGTCGGAATCTTAACGACGCCGTTTAAGCAGTTATACTTATTTAAGCACTTCGTTCCAAATGTTGGCTACTACTGCTTTTGGGATCTTGTCTTGAGAAGAAAGAAAGGTTTCGTGTTTTTCTATTTAAACGATAATTAGTCGCCAGAATCTTCCTAACGACGGACGAAAAACAGTGATCGGATTATCATCATGAGCCGTGGAAGTGGAGGTGGTTATGATCGTCACATTACTATATTTTCACCGGAAGGCCGTCTCTTCCAAGTTGGTATGAATCGCTAAGCCCTATTTCACTGCAATTGTTTCCAATTTGATGTTACATAAACAGTTCGCGTGTTCTATTTAACAATTGATTCAGTAAATTACGTCTCTGTTGTATGTTAAATTAAGTTCATATTGGATCGTTGAATTAGGGTTTGTTCTAATGAATTGTGTTGGATTTTTTGATGGAACAGAATATGCATTTAAAGCTGTTAAAGCCGCTGGAGTCACCTCTATTGGTGTTAGGGGCAAAGACTCTGTTTGTGTTGTGACCCAGAAGAAGGTTCCGGTGAGTGTCTTCAACTAACTTTTTACAGCTTATCTTAAGCTCGATATCTGGTGTGAAAAAACTTATGAAAACGAGCTTATTAGCTTAATTAAGCTTGATAAACTCAAATAAGCTTGTTTCCCCTTTCATAAGCCTTTGAAGTTTGAACACCAGCTTTTGAGCTTATGCGTCTTTGAAAACACAATAAGTTGTAACAACTAGCTCATCTAAAATTAAATACGCCATGGTTATTTTGTAAGATTCATTGTTTTTAATTAATAATTTTAATGCAGGACAAGCTTTTGGATCCAACCAGTGTTACACATCTTTTCCCTGTGACTAAGTTTCTCGGATTGTTGGCTACTGGCACCACAGGTTGTTGTTTTATGATTTAAAGTATTAAATATATAATCATTATTAGGTTCCATGATTTTTTGTGCTTTTCTGAGAGTGCATATCATATTAAACTATGCTAGAGGAGATGATAATATTGTTATATTGGATATATAATTCATTGATCTTATAAAAGAGATATTGAATGAAGTGGGAAGGTATGGAAAAGAAATCCACCATGTTAAAATGAACACAAGTAACCAGAATTATGACGAATGATTTAGCAGTGTATTGTCCTCATTTTGCAACTTTTGATGAAATAACTAATTAAGTATGGCATGTACTATTAGGCATAATAAAGATTACTTACAATTTGTTAATATATGTATCTTAATGAAATAACTTCCAGCTGATGCAAGGACCTTGGTTCAGCAAGCAAGAAATGAAGCTGCTGAATTTCGTTTTAAATACGGATATGAGATGCCTGTTGACGTTTTGGCTAGATGGTAATTTTATTATCTTTTAGCTTGTTAGAAGACATTTTTGTTAATATTTTTGTAAATGTTATATTTTGCAGGATTGCAGATAAATCCCAAGTGTATACTCAACATGCTTACATGAGACCACTTGGAGTAGGTTTGTTTCTTGCCTTTGTACATTTTCTCTTATTGTATATAATGTGATTATATATGTATTTAAAGATATGAGCTTTATATATATGTATTGCAGTTGCTATGGTTTTGGGAATTGATGATGAAAATGGTCCTCGACTCTTCAAATGTGATCCAGCAGGCCATTTCTTTGGTCATAAGGTGTGTAAAAGTTTGTAATGGAGATTTTATACTATTATTTATCGGCAGTCAACATTTTCTTTTTAAAGATATAATCTTGGTTTGTCTTTTTGCAGGCAACAAGTGCTGGCTTGAAAGAGCAAGAGGCAATTAATTTCCTGGAGAAGAAAATGAAAAATGATCCTGAATTCAGTTATCACGAGACTGTACAGGTCACCATCCTTCTGTTTCTTTTCTTTTTTAAGGAAAACAACAAATTTTAAACTTGAAGCAAACCTTGAGTTGACTTTTACAATACCAATTGGCAACTGTTTTATTAGTCTTACTTTTCAAATTTTCTTTTCTTTTCTAGTGGGCGGTTCTTAGAATACCAAATTACTTCACCATTGCTTGGTTTAGTCGATGTACTTGTTTTTGTAATCATTTAAAAGATGGCTTTGTGTCCCGTTTGACTCAGTTGTAATCAAAATCAAAATATTGTCTTTGAAAAATGATAAGTTTAATATGCAAGTGTTAAACTTGTGAACACACATGTTATATTTATATCTAGTCGTAATTATTATTTAAAAATGTCAAGAATACAGGTTACAAATGACATAAATGGGGCACAAAACCATCTTTTAGAAGAAAAAAAACATGAAAAATGAAAAAGTATGTTGTTAGATTAGGTTTTAGTTGAATCTAACATTGAGGATGTTATCACTGACTGCAGACTGCAATATCTGCTTTGCAATCTGTTCTACAAGAAGACTTTAAAGCCAACGAGATTGAGGTATCAAATAAACCCCTATTTCTATTTAGTCAAGATTAAGTGCTCATTTATGTTAAGAACATGCCTTTTTTAATGGCTACATCTTCCTAAATCGTTTTTAAGCAAAGTTCATAGTAACAAAATTCTTTCGTGATCGATCACTTAACTGAATTTTAAAAATAAAAAAAATGTTTTCGGGTCAACCCGAACCTGTTTTGACCCGTTTCATGTGAGCAGGTTGGAGTAGTGCGAAAGGAGAGTCCACAGTTTCACGTGCTCTCAACTGAAGAAATTGATGAGCATTTGACTGCCATAAGTGAGCGTGACTAGATTTGTGGTTGAGATTGTTTTCATGTTTCTAAAACAATGTTCGCCTTTTGTATTCCTAAATATTTATATTTGCATTGGTGATGTAGTTTTATATTGGCTAAATTTGTTTTGTATTTGCAAATACTCCAGATTTTCTTTTTATAATTAAGGCTGCAAAACAGTTGAGTCAAGAAAGGATTGAATTTTTTCACTGCTAGTAAATAAGAAAAAACACAATTTTCATGTTTCCACTGATTTATATGTACATTAGAAAATGATCCTTAAAGTTTTTACTTGGCTATTAACTTTCCATCCAGACCAAACACACAGCAAGTGTTGTTATTTATAAAAAGCAATTGATGACCGTACTAAAATTTGTTTATTTAACCATCAGAATATGCAAATTTCTCAACTTGACCACTCAATTTTGAAAGAGGAAAAGATTTCTGGCTTCTGCTTCTTGGACACTTCATTTGCTTTTTTTTATCAGGTTTTTGATTGAATTTTTTCTTTATGGATAAATTATGTGGTGCAAGTAACATAGTAAACGAAAAATAATTTTTAATCCTCGGACTCAAGATTGCACATGCTGTTAGAAGTTTTCCCTTTTTTCTTTTTCTTTCCGTAAGATTTTGAAAGGAAGGTGATTTTTATGTAATTTTACATTGAGTAATGGTATATTGGTATTGGTGCCTACTCATATGCCTACTCATTTGATGATGACAAGTGTCAAAATCAAATGATGATATGAAGAAAGAGAATTAGTGAATTACATATGTCAAGTTTGGAGATAGGTAGACACATGAGTATGCACAAATATCATTTCTCTTTTACATTTTACTGGAAAACTTATATAGAATGGTGCATGAACTTATACTAAATAGTATAAATCTATGTAACACCTAGCCTATTACTATTGCTAGAGAGCTTTTATTATTTCCACTAACCAAACTCTAGTTTGTCCATTAAAAACAGGTGAGCAAAAACACATAAGTTTACCAAAACACCAACACATATAGTTTGTCTCCTCCATTAAGATCCCATAATAAAATCACTAGCTATCTCCAATCAAAACAGTACAAAATAACATTTAAAGTTTTAAACTTGCAAGTAATTAAAGATGAGAATGCTTTCAATTTTCCAAACCCTAAAACCCTAATTCTTCAAAGGGGCCTTCTTCACTCTATCGGCTATCCGATCAGGACCAGTTGTATGTGTCTTGAACCGACCTCTTCCTTCACTTTCCTTCTCCTGTACACCACAAACCAACAAATATTTATTAAACTTTTTTAATTTATACTATTTATTTATTTTATTTTATTATTTTTATTTTTTCATACCTTTTTCTTGACAATCTGAACAACATCTTCATCCTCAAGAACTTGACTAAGACCACAATGTTGTGGGGAATGTCTTGCACTTGTACCCCACACCAACACATATTTCACTTCTTTCACCAAACTTCTGTGTATATGGTTACAGAAGTCTTCTACAGAGCAGCCACCTCTATCCTGAAATTAAAAAAAAAATTAAAAAAATTACAAATAATAATGTTTATTAATTATTGGGAAAATTTCTTTTATATCTTTGTAAAAGTTACTATAAATTATTTTTATATCCTTTTCAAATTCATAAATTATCTCTATATCCTTCTAAACTTTATAATTACCTTCATATCCTTCAAAACCTTTAAAACTCTTTTTTATATCCATAAACCTATTTTATTATTTATTAAATCGTGATAAAATCAATAATACACGAAAATAAACATGATTTATGAATTTGAAAAATAAATATTATTGATATTATAACTGTTTAATAAATATTAAAATTAGGTTTTTGGGCATAAAAGTGAGTTTTACAAATTTAGAAGGATATGGCGGCAATTACAAAGTTTAGAAGGATATATAGATAATTTATGAATTTGAGAAGGATATAAAAATAATTTATGAGTTTTACAAGGATATAAAAAAATCATACTCCGTATTTATTAATAATTAATAAAAAGTCATATCATATAACATACAGCAGAAAGAACGACTGGATCACCAAAATCAGGTTGTTGGCCTTGTGGTTTTGTATAAACCCTAACTAACCCCATTGCTTCCCACATCTTTGCAAGCAGTCTATCCAAATTCAGCTGTCATATTATAAAAGTTAGACAATTTTTATTTTTTTTTAATCCGGAAATATCTCGTTTGGCAGTTGGTTTTACCTTTAAGTTGCAACTACTGACAATTGAATTTGGTTGTCTTGCTAATTTGTCCACATCATCAATACCAACAACATCAATTTTGTTGTAGACATATATACATTTCATGTACTTACGGTTTCCCTCAATAACATCGATCAAATCATCCACAGTGGCATCCTCACGAAATAACAACTGCAAGAATACTAAACATTAAAATACAAGAAAGTTTATATTTTTTTAATAAAAAGATTACAATTACCTCAGCATTGTGAATCTTGTATTCATGCAGAATTTGGTAGCAAAGCTTCTCATCAATATGAGTTAATTTCATGGTGGTGTTGAAAGAAATACCACCTGTTTTTTTCTTTTTAAAGTATATCTGCCACAACAAATATAAATTAAGTAATTTTTTGTCTTTTCTTTAAAATAAAATAAAATAAAAAATTAATGGTTACTTGTGGTGGTTTCTTGTTTAACCGCAAACCAACCGCTTCCAGCTCTTTTGTCAATATCTGTCGATGCCCTTCACTCTGAAAATTTAATCAAAAATCATTACAGTTACTTTTGAACCATAAAGATTTAATATATGACACTATAAGGTTTTAAGTGAAAATGAGGATTTACTTTTGAAGCATCAAGAACCATCAACACAATGTCTGACGACTTTGAAACTGCAATAACCTAGAATCATGTGCATTAGTACCAAAATAAATAATATAAAGCATTATTTTCTGATTAAATATTTTACTATTATTATAAGATAATAACGAGTTTTATTATTTTAATCTCTTACCTGCCTACCACGACCCTTGCCCTCAGAAGCTCCCTCAATGATTCCAGGAAGATCAAGTAACTGAATTTTGGTACCATTGTAGTGAATAATCCCAGGAATACAGGTTAATGTTGTAAATTCATATGCTGCAGCTTCTGATTGCGTTCCAGTCAACATGGTCAAAAGTGTTGACTTTCCCACACTGTATATATACATATAGTTACATCATTAATAACTTGATGTTAATTTGTATTACTATTAAATTATTCAATTATCAAGACCTTGGAAATCCTATAAGTGCAACGCGACCATGCCCATATTTTGTAACCTCAAAACCTTCTCCAGCTCCACTAGATCCCTGTTTATTAATACAAAAAATATATAATGGTGTAGATAATCATAATTAAAATCGAATATGTGCATAAAAAAATTTAAAAAGAAAAGACAAATGAGAGCATTGTTGAAATGTGAAAATAGTGTAGCAAGAAAGTAGTTAAAAAATTAATATTAATCGCTTACTTTGGGTGGTTCTAATAATTGTGTCCTTAGCTTTGCAATCTTAGCCTTAAGCTGACCCAAATGATATTCTGTATTTATATATTTTTTCAAATAAAATTGTTAAGCCAATATTTAAAGCGCAAATGCAAATCTATATGCATTTCGTTACCTGTTGCTTTGTTTTTTTGGGTCCGAGCCATCTCAGCTTCAATCTCTTTGATCCTTTCTATGATCCCCATTTTTATTTATGATAATTTCTGTACATGATATACACAAGAAATCATTTATTAATAATGCATCAATTCTAAGTTCCATAACATAAGGGCAAAACCAACAACAGCAAAAAATCTTGTTTACAACAACTTCAAGATTACTAGCAGATAAAAAATGATTAATAAATTGATACAAGAAGAGTAATCAGATAAACAAACAATAGCCCAGAAATCGAATCCACTGGTCAATTTATAACAATTTTTAGTCTGTAAACACCATTTATGTTGCACAGGAAGCCAAAAGTAGGTAGCTACCAAATGTACTTACAAAAATAAGGATTTTTCTGTATGATTGGTAAGCTTATTTTAACAGATTATGGATTTATTGAAATTTGCAAAAGCCTATAAACTCATTTTTCAGAGACCTTATCAACTTAAGCTTACCCAAACATCCATAACTGTGTAGATATCATTTATCAATAGCTATAAGCTATCATTAAAATTACTTAACAAAACGTGTATATAATCCAAAATTGACATCGAATCTAACATTTCCTCAATAAATGATTGTAAATAGTAAAATAAAGGCTGAATCGACAAAATCAGGCAAGAGCTGCAATGAAATCTTAAACCAAAGACGTACTTGTCTAGACGGGTAGAAGTTGGGCGGTTGATCTCCGGAATCGGCGGTTAGGGCTGAGTTGCAGTGAGTTCGAATTGGTGGTGATTGCCGCTTACACCTTTTCACCACTAGTGTGTGTGATGGCTGATGATCGAGACGAGGGACGATGATGGCGATGCGAGACTGTCGTACGTCTTTCGGTTGCTGTGTGTCAAATGTTAATGCGATTTGGGCATATAATCCATTTTCTAAGCCCAATCCAACTTGTTCGGTTAGTGACTTAGTGTTAGTGAAGTCTTTTTTAGTAACTAATCAAAGTGCAAAAATATAAATAAATACACTTTTCTTTTGTAGTTGTAAAAGAAAATAACTAATATATTGTCTATATATTTGGTTATCTTCGTTAAGAAAATAGTTTTGTGTTTGATGACATATAAGACTATAAAATCTTTATGTGACTTCTCCTCTCTACAACACGGCTCACTGGAGACCCACCCTTCCTAGACATCTGGTCGCCGCAACGACCGTTGCTAGTCGCCGAATTTCGAAAGGAAAGAGGTTCGACAACTACTACGTAAGTGGTTTGTCATATGTTTGATATGGAGAGAGAGAAATCTAATGTGACTTTGATATGACAACATTGACCAAATATAAATACAGTCACCACTACAAATAGTCTAACATAACAGAAGTTGTGACCTATGCAGTGGGATATCAGTTTTTTTATTTATCTCAGTGAGATATCGGTGGGATATCGGTTTTTTTATATTGTACTGAAAAAATTATATATATTATATATAGTTATATATAAAGAGTTAAAGACATGTTTTAAGTCCTAAACATAGCATAAAAAGTCCCAAAAGGTCCCAAAAAGTCAGTCAATATTGTCTAAACCATAAATAACTAAACAACAAACATAGCACAAACAGAATTTAATTGCAACCCACAGGTTCGGCCTCCGAATCAGTTACCGTTGGTTGAGTTGATCGTGAAGTAGAATGAAGAATCAATCGCCGACCATGAGGATAACATAAGAATCGAATCGGCAGTAAGAAACGTTTATTGACGTAAAAGGTAAAAGGAGGTAAATTTAGGTTTTGGTGCCCAAGTCAAGCAACAGATCCAAAAAAAATACAAGAAAAAAACCGAGATCCCGATTTCAAAATATCGGTGAGATCTCGGTCAATATCGCCGATATTATCGGGACCTATATTTGGGACCTGTATTATTTTGATCTCCGAGATCTGAGATCTCACTGAAATTCCAGTGAGATCCCACCGATATTAACTGCCCAGGTTGTGACGCCAACCAAATACATTGTTGAAAAACATGATTATATAAAAAAAAATATTACAAATTGGGAGACAGTCTCATCTCCTTGTGACCTTTTCAAATGAGGAACGGATTTTGTTGTACCTCAAGAGGGGTTAAGTTTCTAAAAGAGTTGTCATTTATTACTTCATCGAATGGTTTGAAGCAGAATCGCTAGCACCGGATAACAGGCAAGCAAAATACTAAAGGGGCTTTGGCCTATTGATTTGGTATTTATTTGCCCTTTATCTTTTTGGTTGACATGACATAAAAATTACTTATGACATTTTAGGATTTAGATAAATAAGCTCGGGTTTTAATTTTAGATTTAGATTTTTTATTTTATAATTATCACTTAATTATTAGCTAATTATAAGATGTTCATATACTACTTTTGGATGTCTATATAGTACTTTTGTTGCACCTTGGATGTCAATGTTAAAACTGAACAATTAGTTATTAAGACATACTTACTTACCTAGTACCAACACTGCTACCATCGATCACCACCATCTTCTTTATCTTGTTACTGACTTATAACGCGAGTGTCTTACTATTGTTATAAAGAGGGTGATATTCCTACCATAACTTTAAGGTATGTACCACATGCAATACTTAATATAATTGTACAGTTAGCTATAAAATCTGTACAAGATAATATAATCATTAAAAATTATGATAGCAAAATCAATTCCTTATAAATAATGTTTAAATAATGTATAATTCTCTTGTGATACGGTACCCTACACCCTACTTACAGTATAAATACATCCGGTTCGTTCTCATTCTCGTCTCTTTCCAACTTTTTTTTCTTTCTTTCCAGTCTCCTTTTTTATCCAAGTTTTCTTCTTCACTGCCACTCGCCTCTCACTTTCTCAATTCAATTATCATCCGCCATTTTCACATGATGTAGTCATTCAATTTCAATTTTTCATCTCAATTTTGATGATGGCGGATGGTTCCTCATCATCCCCAATTCAACCAACCATTACCAACACCAATACACCCATGGATCACCAACAACAACAACAACAATCAATTTCTCAAACCCTACCTTCTTCAATCGACAATAACATTGCTCAAATCGCATCAACTCCATCGTTATCATCTCAACAACAACAAACTCCGCAAGTTAATTCATCATCAAACGTTTTATCTCCACAACAACAATTACTTCAACAACAGAGTAATTTGATAGGAACACCTAATTTCCAAATTCATCAACAAGGTTTACAGCGGACTCCATCAACAACGCGATTGAATCACATGCAACAACAACAGTATAATTTATCTGGAGGAAATAATGCTGCAAGAATTTATGGACAGATGAATTTTGCTAGCGGACAACAACAGATGCCTCAGCAGCAACAGAATCAACAGATGGACCAAATTGGGAACGCCACCCTAACCCGGTCAACCATGATGGGTCAAACCGGTCACCTTACAATGTTGCCCAATCAAGCTGCTGCTGCTGCACAGCTTAATTTACAGTCTCAATTATTAGCATCGGTAATAGTTCTCAATTTTAGCACATTACATTATTTATGTGTGTTAATTAATGTAATGTGCTATTGTGTTTGTAGCCAAGGCAGAAAACAGGGTTAGTTCAAGGGTCTCAATTTCATCCAGGAAATACAGGTGGAAAATCATTGCAAGGAATGCAAATGGGGATGAATATGATGGGGTCTTATAATTTGAATTCTCAAATTAGGGCAAATGGTTCTCTTGCTTTTAACCAACAAAGGATGAATCAGGGCCAGATGAGACCACAATTGTCCCAACAAAATTCACTAGCATCTACGCAGGTATACATATTATCTCAAAAACATGATTCTTTAGCTTAAAATTGTCATATTATTTGTTCAAAGTCACACATTTAACTTTAGTTTGTAGGATGGCTGCTGCCCTAAGGTTTTGAGCAAATTGGTTTCTGTATTAAAAAAATGTTTCTTAGGATGGTTACATTACTTATATGTAGGGGTGGCAATTCAGGTCGGGTTCGGGTTGACGGGTTCGGGTTCGTGGGTTGGCGGGTCAAAAACGTTCAACCCGAAACCGACCTGTTTATATAAACAGGTCAGATATGTCAACCCTAACCTGTTTAGCTTCAACCCAAACTAACCCATATAACCCATTTAATAAGACATGTTAAACAGGTTATCAGGTCAAATAAGTTAAACGGGTCAAAATGCTGTTATTATTACATAAATTCATAACAAAATGCTAAGCACCAAATTCCTAAGTAACATTTTTTAATTTTTATTTAACTATTAATTACGTTTTAACTAGTAAACTATAAATTAAGTATAAATGTTTTAAAATATATTTTAATAATTAAACGGGTTGGCGGGTCGACCCATTTAAATTATCATTGACCCGAACCTAATTATTTTTTACCTCAACCCAAACCTGTTTATTTTCGTGTCGGTTTCAGGTCGGGTTTCGTGTCGGGTCAGAAATTGCCACCCCTACTTATATGGACAAAACCCAACAGTTTTGACATATTTGGTATTTTAGACTTACTATGTGTGTATCTTGTATCCTTGATTTAATGATTTGTCGTATTTGAAATTGTGAAATCCTTGTGGCCACGTGTCACACACTCGAACATGTTCTTAGCGTGCTTTTTTTGTTAAATAGAATATTGTTGTAATTTTATTCGTTGCTTAGTAAAACAAATTAAATGCATGAGCTTTTTCTTTTTG
Organism: Calendula officinalis; assembly: GCA_963853835.1. Lineage (NCBI taxonomy): Eukaryota > Viridiplantae > Streptophyta > Magnoliopsida > Asterales > Asteraceae > Calendula > Calendula officinalis. Next base: position 99,324,440 of record OY970821.1, read on the forward strand.
TAGCGTTATTTATTTAATAGATTTGATTCTAGAAATTGCAGGCACAGCGCATGTCATTCATGAACTCGCAAATATCAGCAATTGGTCAAAATAGCCAATTAGCAATGATGCAAAATACTTTAACACAACAACAATGGTCAAAGCAAATACCATCACCTAATTCTCCTTCAATTCGGCTTCAACAACAAAGACAACAACTACAACAACAACAACAACAACAAACACTTTTGGGTCTACAACTTCCTTCTTCTCAATTGCAAAATTCAATGTCTTTAAACCAACAACAATTATCACAAATGGTTCAACAACAGCAAAATCAGCAACAACAACAACAACAACAAATTGGGCATCAAATGCCAAATCAGCAACAACTTCTGCAAAAACAATCACCAAGAGTTGCAGGATCTGCTGGTCAAAAGTCAATAAGTTTGACCGGGTCACAGCCCGATGCAACTGCATCGGGGACCACCACACCGGGTGGAAGTTCAAGTCAAGGTACAGAAGCCAGCAATCATCTGCTCGGTAAAAGGAAAATACAAGATTTGGTTTCACAGGTTACTTTGATTTCAATTTCAAATTTTGGGGATTTTGACCTAAAATGTCTGTTTGGGTGTTCAGGTAGATCCAAATGCAACTTTAGATCCTGAAGTTGAGGATCTTCTTTTGATGCTTGCTGATGAATTTATTGATTCGGTGAGACTCGCGAATCTGAACTTTGTTATTTTTTATGTGCTAAATAAATATGTTTGTTATGACAGTTATAATCTAAGTTTTAAAATTATTTTTAGGTTACTTCATTTGGAGCCACTTTGGCCAAGCATCGCAAATCTTCAATTCTAGAATCCAAAGATGTGTTGCTACACCTCGGTACATACTTAGTTACTTACAGCCTGCAGTTTGACTTTGACTTGTGTTATATATATATATTTTTTTATTTTTTTTGTATTAACAAATATTTATTTATATTCTACAGAAAAGAACTACAAATTGACAATTCCTGGATTCTCAAGTGAAGACATAAAAGACAACAAAACAAAGTAGGTTGCTTTTATGTTTGTTCCCGATGGCACTGTATTATATTTATATTTTTATATATATATATATATATATATATATATATATATATATATATATATATATATATTTATATTAATACAGATGATGTACTAAAACAAATTCAGAGGATAAAATACTTGATTATATCATTGGTGACTTTTAGCAATAAAATCCAATTAGAATTGACCTAAACGGGTCGCTCAAACTATAGTTTTGAATTTTAATGCATATAACCTCCTAAATCTTTATTTAAAAAATTAGTGACAACATTATATTGTTTTATATAATGTGTATGAAACTAAAATCCAATTGATTGTGATGCAGCCAGCACGTGAGCTCCATTAGAAGCGTCTGGATATGGTGAGCATTTTAAATATCACTTTTGAAATCTTTTATAATATGATTAACTCACACAATCGCCATTGATTCAGATACAAGGACTAATGGAGAATTCTTATTCTGAATCAAATACGAGTAAATCTAAACAGGATCCAAGAGTCAACCCGTTGACCAGACCTCAACCTTCCCCAAGTTCAGACCCTTTTCTAAATCAACAACATAAACAAGGGTTTGAGGGTTACTAGCTCAATATCACGTGAGTCAGACATTTTTTTATCATTTAATTTCATGTTTTACTTATTAATGGGTTGATTCAGGTTAGGGCAAAATATATTGAGATATTTCCTAGTATTGTATCTATTCTTCTTTAAAACTTATCTTTTGATTTACTAAACCTACTATTCTATGTATCAATTTGAATGGTTTTATCGGTTATTGGGAATTTAAGTAAACTGACGCATACAATCGGATACATTTTTAATATAATTTCATCTCCATTTTTTAATATATTATGCATATTTTGAATGCATAAGTGCTCCTAAATCATTCTATGTAAAGTTCTAGATTATTATTACAATAATATAATATTTATGATTATTTATAAAAATCAGAAGGGGTGATAGTCAAGAAGGGTAATCAAAGGATTCAAATTTGACAATCATCAAAATGGGTATAGTTAAAAAAATAAAAAAATATAGTAAAACTGTATCAGGATTAAAAAACCCAACTTTCTGTCGTATATTTGTCAAAAACCATAATTTCATTCCTGAATTTGTCAGAAATTGAATTCTTAGATGCGTTTAATATTGGTAAAACAGGAGCTGTTTGTTTACTAATTGATGGGTTGTAATTTGCAGATTGGAAGCACATGAAGCTGTAAGATATTCATAGGGGAGAGTTTAAGTTAACAGACAAAACAATATTTATATATGAATGTTATATTTGTCAAACTGAAGATGAATGAATTTTCTTGTTTTGTTTTAAGAATGTCATGTTAATTTCTTTCAGATTTTCTTATTTTACTATTCATCCTGTTTTTTTAAGATTAATAAATGTTACATGTAGTAATGATATCTTTTTATAATTTAAATGTTAGGTTAAACGAAAACAAAGAATTTATATGCTTCAAACTTTACTCTTAAGGGTGGAAGTACGGAGTGAACACATGCAGTAAATTTTTTGGATTTTACATTCTGAAGGAATCTGTCATAAAAGTTAGTTAAAAGCTATAGATTTTATCAAGTTGTGGTAAATCTACCTTCTTTTTTTTGAACGACAAAAGCTTTATTAGAAAAAGGAGAGAACAGGGGCTAGGCTCAACAAACATCCAAACAAAAACAAACAAAAGAAACAAAAAACCACCTTTTTTTTTTATCGGACACAAGCTTCCAATTAACCCATTTTATCTTTTGGGCACCACTTTTTTCACCCCAAAAAAAACTAACACGAATAGATTCAAGTTTCTTTAAAATACCTTCAGGAACTTTAAACAAGGAGAAATAATAAATACCAAGAGTTCCCAAACACATTCACATTTGTAGTGTAGAACTTCTTTAGATATATGTCTATTCACATTATGGTTTTAGAACTAAAATAACCGGAACCAAACCGACAAATCCGAGAATAGTAATAGACTCGGTTTTTTGATTATTTTGCACATCCTTATTTTATACATCCTTCGTATCAAAATAAGTAAAATAAATCGGCTTACACGTTTTTTGAAGTAAAAGATTAAAGTAGAGGTTAAAATAGATTAAAGTACATAGTTAGTGGAGAATGAGTCACACTTTCCTTGAACAAAATGATATTAATGAGTTTTAAAGGTAAAAGTAATGGTATAAGCGTCATTTCACTTTATTAAAGTGGATAGTTAGTGGGTATGAATCCTACTATTTTTACCAAATAAAAAAAGTTTTTAAAATATGTTACTTATTTTAATACACGCCAAAATAAAAATTGCGTTATTTTGATACGGAGGAAGTAGGATAAAACTAATACAATCAAACCAACACCAAAAACTTAGATTATTCAAATAACTTGATTAGAAAAATTGGAATAAATTAATGTACAAGATTTGGCGCTACCCTACCATAGAATAGGAAATCCTTATCATATCTATCTTCCTCTACCATCCTTGCTGTCCCACCCACCGACCTCACCCCAAATTCTTTTTTTTTCTCCGGCGAAATTAACAACTGTAGATCCATTCAAACCCTAATTCCCTTCAAGATTCTTGAACCAATTTGTCCCAAAATCCCATTCTTGTTTTTCCATCCAACAAATCAAGATTTGACTCGACCCATTTCATTGATTCGTTGAAAAACACCGATTTTTCTTTTTACTTGATTTGATCTCAATAACTCACAAAAACCCAGATGTTTGTTCCTAATTTCGATTCTTTCTCTTGCTTTAGGTTCATGTAGTCATGAAATCCTCAAACTTGATCTTGGTTTTAGTGTACTTTGGGGTTTTTTCTCCATGTATTGATTCCCAACAAGATTCGCCGCCGCCGCCGCTGCCGTCACCACCACCACCACCTGAAACCCCATCTCTTCCGCCACCGCCACCACCGGCAACCCCATCTCCACCGCCACCTCCACTCCCACCACCGCCACCTCCTCCGAGATCTCATCCGCCGCCACACCGTACACCATCAAAATCACAACACAGGAAACACCACCGTCCCCCGCCGCCGCCGCTACCGGAAAATCTCAACTTTGGAAAGAAACTTGGGTTTATATTTGTGGGTTTAGCGGCGATGTTACAGATTTGTGTTGCGACATTTTTGGTAATCAAAAGACAGCATTTGATCAAGACTCATGGCAGATATTAACATAAGAGATGTTTGATTTCTTGTATATTGGTAAGCTTTGTGTGTCAATTCTTTTTTCACAAATTTATTTATTAGTTATGATGTTATATATACAACCTCAAGTAAGAAACCATTAGTTTTCATCCTGTATTGTTTTTTTATTTAATTTGTAAATCTGAGGTATACATAAACTCCTAGTTTATTTCTTTACACTTGCATATGAGTGTTTACATGTAATGTAATAAGCTTGTGTTAATTACATGCAATGAGCCAGAAACAACGTGTAGATTTAAATGTTACTCTTGGTTAATACTATTATAAAGTTTTTGATACATATTATTAAGTCAATATAGAACTCCAAAATGAATGCTCAAGTTGAGTTTTGAGCTTTAAGTTTTAAGGTCAAATGGCTCGACCTTAACAATCTTTGGACCCAATCCGACTACTAATAGAAAATTGACAAGTAATTACATGTTAATTGATTTCACGTATAGGTTGAATCACTAATTACATGTTCATTGATTTCAATTCAATTCTTACTATATGGATTTGTGTAACGAAAAATTGCAGACCCGCATTACAACCCATTATATACCTATTACTTCCCCCGTCTCATAAAAAACTTCTTATTTGTCTCTAAACTTTTGTCCCACAAAAAACTTCTAAGTTCTCACATTTAATAGAGTTCACACAATAAAAAACTATTATTACTAAAAACCCCACCACTAATATCCACTAACTATCTTTTTCTCTCCAACCCAACCTTATATTTTAATCAAAAGTAATATCAATGACCTCACCACTAATTATTACCTAAAAACTTGTGCAAAAGGTAATGGAAAATTTCTTGTGGGATGGAGGGAGTATAAGACTACACGGTATGGGCCTAAATAGCGTGGTGGTGGTGCTGAGGTGGAGGAGTTTAACCGTGTGGTGTAGAGGGGAACACCACCCCCCCACCACTAGTGGTGATGAAAAAGTTGTTTGGTGTGGCCACGGTAACATATCTTAACGGGAGGGGGAGACCAAATGGTGGTTTGTGATTGGATGGAATTTTTTCTTTTTTCTTTTTCTTTTTTTGTATTTAAAATTAAATTGAATGAAATGGTGTGGTGTGGTGTGGTGGGTATTTCATGAATAAAGTGGTGTGGTGTGGTTGCTAAAGTGGCAGATGATGTGGCAGAAAAAATGGTGTTGTGGTGATGCCCATACCCCATAGTCTAAGATAAAGATAGTGTCGTGTGAACTATGAAATCATCTTAGGTCCCAAATAAATTGAGGGGTTAGTATGATTCTCGTTGGATCCTACTAAAAGGACCCTAATTTTCAAAACCAACCCCAAAAATATGTCGATCTTAGTGAGGAAGTGACTTTTTACAGCAGTTTATTATAATTCCTCTCCATTTTGTTTTCTTTTTCACCCTAAATTGCGTGGAAAGAATCTAAACTCAAAATAAATATTTTTATGTCAAATAACAAAAGGTTTTATTGTTTTTCGTACTTTTCAAAATATAAAAAGATGTACTAATAATAGTTACGTTTCTTTATTGTGTAGACAATAAAAATACTCATATTATTTTTAGTATCTGAATAGCCAAATTTAAATTCAGTTGACGATACATAAACACTCGTTTGAGATATATGTAATCGTATACAATAATATGAAATTTTTTAATGTATTTATGACATATTAATCCTTTCATTAAATAAAGTTTTCTACATACATCAGTATATAATAATTTTCTAATATGTGTAAGCTAAATAAATTTTAAAAAAACGTTGTCATAATACACTTCTTACTACTTACTAATGCATTTATGCCTACCTCTTTTAGTAAGTTTAAGGAGCTCCTTAATTTTAAGTTTAAGGAGATTTTCACTTTTAGTAAGTTCTTTAACTAAAAAAATAAAATGTTGCTTACATGATTCGAACACAAGACCTCTCCTAAGTAGTCACTGTGTGTTAACCACTTCAACTACTTGTTTATTTTGATTTGTTCCAGATACTAATATATATAAGTTTTAACGTCACCACAACTGAACCATCATTTCTCTATTTAAAAGGCTCATATTTACTTTCACAAAAAAGACCAATTTCGGATCTGATCCTACCATCACTAATGTCAGCATCTATCATCACTACGCACCACCACTCATCACCATCGCTATTGTCACTACTACCGGTACTGTCGTCACTTCGAAATATAGTTACGGGTACCCGTCGCCGCATTGCGCGGGTACCCTGCTAGTAATTTTATAACGAACGTTAGGGATGAGCACTTGGGCCGAAAAAATCGAATCGAATCGAAAACCGACTGAAACAGAACCGAACCGAAACCAATAACATGTTATCGGTCCGGTTTCACTTTTAAAAATTCATCATTTTAGTTTCTGTTCTATTGGTTTCGGTTCCGTTCGGTCTTCGGATAAGGATGAACATTTGACCTAAAAAAACTAAACTGGAACCGGACCGGACCGAAACCGATAACATGTTATCGGTTCGGTTTTGAATATTATTTTCCATTTCGGTAACATGTTAAGTTTCATGTTTCTTAAAATTTTGAGATTACATTCTTTATTTTTCAGTGTTATCTTAAAATATTAGAATTTTATTTTCATTAACTACCTAAACAGTTTTCATTAACCCGTTTAAACTGCAATACAAATTACATACCACATCTAAATTTTAGTTGAATGAAATTAATAAAGACTAATTTGAAATTTAAAAATAAAGAATTAAATATAGAAAAAACAAAAATGTAAAAAAACAAAAATACATTGATCGAATGTAGATTCATATAATATAAATATATATTTTTTATTAGAATAAAAATTTATTTCATAGATAATTAAATTAAAAAAAAGAAAAAAGAATTATACATCAACTAAGATTGAAAAGAAAAAAGAAATAATCATTATATTGAGATTATAAATTTTGCAATTATTACAAATTTACTTAGACGCACCCTTCTCGTTTTAGTTGAACTCAAGACTGTGTGTTGTTTTCGACCAACTATTACCAAAATCTTGAGGTGGTGGTGGGATGAAACTCATGGATTATATAAACCTAAATTTTGAGGTGATTTTTTTTTTTTGGAAAACCATTTACCAAAATAACCTCTTTTTTCATAAAATTACCTTCATAACAGGCTATAAATAAAAGGAAGTGGGCTTTGGGCCAAAAATTTATTCCACGTACTACAATTCATGTTTTGATATATTTATATATTCTACGATCTATACTTTAAAAAAATCACATGGACACGTACAAGCTTTGTTTGTGTTCGTCAATTAAATTTAAGTGATTATTATATATATTTTTGTTTTTGTTCATCAGTTTAATTTATTTTTTGAACGATATCTAATTTACTCCAAGTTGTTTACGGTGGGACTTGAATCCATCACGTATAGACTACGAGCAACACCTTACATAAAACTCAAATACTACTAAAGTACACATTTTGGATATGATTATATACTTCTTTTTCCCAATGTTTAACTAGTTAAGTTTTTCATAGGCAAGAAGTATAATACGAAGTATACAACTTTATTGATGTATTTCAGATGGTTTGACTACTTTATAACATTTTATACTAATTCAAACTTTTGTACAAAGGTACATCCTTAAACATGAAAATACCAACTTAATTACATCCGATACATATATAAGCCCAAATTTTGCATTATGTTTAATTAGTGAAGTTATTACGTAGAAAATGAGGCAGAATATTATATTTTAGTGATGTTTTTCGACAGTCTATACTAACTATAACGTTTCATAACAATAAATACTTTTATACATATATACATTCACAGTACATACGTATCATAACTACATACACATACATAAGCATATGTTATAAGTTATGTGCGTGCGTATCTATACATGTACAGAAATATATATAACTGTTAGAAATTTCCAAATTGCGTTCATATATACACCCATCTTGATTTTTTTTAAAATTTTAAATTACTTTGTTTTAAATCCTTTGAAATGCCTCGGATAATATATATATATATATATATATATATATATATATATATATATATATATATATATATATATATATATATATATATATCTCCTGTAGGTCTAATTAGTCAAGCTATTATGTAGGAAACATGCGGAATATTCAAATTTAGCAATACAAGTCAAACCACTTTAGCTATTTTTAACGTTATACACATTTTTGTACAAAGCTACATTCACATACATATATAAGCACACATTAGACGTTATATGTGTGTACATCTATAATATATATTGGTAAAATGACCAAATCGCGTGTGGGTATATATACAAATACACGCATCATAATGATTTAAAATTCTAAAAATTATCTTTTTACGTTAATCCGTAGATAAAACGGAATATCCAAATTCTATTTCGTTAAAACTTAAAACTAAGATACGTTACTTATCTAAATGTTTTGGGCATCATACACCCAATCAATACAAATATAACGAACATTAATAACAGTTAATAAAATGCTAGAAAAAAACATAACAGTAATCTTGGTTCACCTTTATTCTGCAAAACCAAACCTGTTTTTAAAAATTTATTTTTAATGTGGCTTTGGTTTGTAACCATCAACAGCAAAGTTTCTAGTAGCAGCAGGGAGTGCAAGACGAAGTCCATCAAGTTCAGGTTTTGCAATTACCTGACAACCCAAACGTGACCTACACACAACAACAATTAAACCTAATATGAGATTTTAATTACATAAATTGCAAGTATATATTTATTGATTATTTAAAAAATTAAAAAGATACGAACGTACGTTTCTGTTAGCCCAAAAGCAAGGTCTAACATGTCATTTTCCTCATCTGTTGGGTCTTCAAGCTTATTGTACTGCTCGATGTCCTGATCAATATAACATTCAGTTATTGTTTTAAGAGTAAATTACACAAATGGCCCTTTAAGTTTATAGCAAATTTCACCAATGGTCCTTTAGTTTCAAAAATTACACTGATGGTCCTTAATTCTGAAAGGTTTTTCACCGATGGTCCTTTACACTAACTGACGTTAATTTATTTTGTTAACTCACCTCATGTTCAATGAACGCGAGGGTAAAAAAAGTCATTTTTAATTTCTTTTCATTCTTAAACTAATTTTTTTTTATCTTAAATAAAAGTTTTTAGTTTAAGAATAAAAAGAAATGAAATGAAAATGAATTTTTTACCCTCATGTGCATTGCACATGGGACAAGTTAACAGAAAACATTAACGTCAGTTAGTGTAAAGGACCATCGGTTAAAAACCTTTCAGAATTAAGGACCATCAGTGTAATTTTTGAAACTAAAGGACCATTGGTGAAATTTGCTATAAACTTAAAGGACTTTCTGTGTAATTTACTCTTGTTTTAAATAATATTGTGTTTTTATATAACTACTATTGGGCGGATAGTGTACCATCACAATGACGTGACAGGTGGAACAAGCGAGTGACCCTTCACATGCTCCTGCAGTTGATTATAAATTGAAATTAATTAGTTTTAAAATGAGATAAAATGTGTATATACCTTCAAGCTCTATATCATTTTGATGAGCTGCTTCTAACATAGACATTCCAATTGGGACCTTGATTTCGGTCTCATCTCCATCTTTGTCAACAAATGTCACTGAGATCCTGCACGGTTTTAATCAGATTCCATTTATAATGATTAATAGCAGGTTTTTACTCACTTTTGATTTTCTTCATTTGTTCCATTTGCACTGTTAGTAGCTGTAGTGGAGTACAGTGCACCACCCTAACATAAATTAATCAATTTTAAGAGATGTTAATGCAGGTCTACATGCAATAATAAATATTGATATAATAAAGATAAAGATTTTGAACCACCTGAAGATGTGGTTTCCTTTGTGTATTTGTTATTGTGGATGCGGATTTTGAAATGCGGGAAACTGGAGACAATTAAGATGTATTAGAATTAAGCCTGTGTGACAAAGATAAAATGGGCATCACTTAACTAACTTCAGTTATTGTTATCACATTGAATTGATGATTTAACTATATCATGTAATTTGATGCATATAAAAGCTGCAGGATATGAGCCCACTATGGAATATGATTATGTGAAGATCATAAACAAACTTACATACCTCTGGATAAACCTTTGATAACTTGAGCTCCAAGTTGCAACGACTTAGAACCGAACATGGTAACTCCAGAGACCACACAACCTTAATCAAATAAAAATTAAAATTGCATAAACAAATCAACACTCTTTGTTAATGGACTACGAGGATTTATTCTTGTTCAAGGATTGTAGCAGTGACGTGATTCAATTGCTGAATCCCTTGGGTTTTTCTCAGACGCATTTAAACAAACACCTTGTGGGCATAGAAAATTTTAAAGACTCCATTTTTAAAAGTGCTTTCTGGTATTGGAATTCCAACAATCCAAGTGAGCTCATAAGAAAGAATGCTATAATCGCATCATTTAAATTGATCATAACAGCTTAAAATCAGTTAAACAGACGGCAGAAAGAAAACGGTGCTGGAAAGATTTCACTTGCGACACAAACGACTAAAAAAGAAACGAACCTTTGATTGGTTGTGAAGGTGTGCTAATTGCTAAAATCAGCGCGTTATTGGATTGAGCGTCAGCAAAACTCGCGAGAGATCCAAAGAGTTGGAGTTTATCAGTTTAACGTCATCGCATGACGGCATCAAACGGCAGAACCGACCTAATAAGAAAACGGCTACAAAAAATGAAAATGAAAATGGAGATGCGGGGTATCGAACACCGTACCTCTCGCATGCAAAGCGAGCGCTCTACCATGTGAGCTACATCCCCAATTGGTCTATTTTCTTCTTACTCGCTAAATATTTCTAGAAACCTTACAACATTGTAAGGTGTTAAAAGCTCATGTTACTAAATAAATATAGGAAAATGATGTAGCGGTTAAGGGAGATATTGTGATCTAAGCAAAGTAATTTAAAATTAGTTTAATTGTATCCCTATTAATCCCTTTAGGGTTAGAGTTTGGACAATTGTGTTTAACTAGAAGGTTTTAACCCGCGCGATGCCGCGGGGTAGTTTTCATACGATGTGCAAAAAATAAAATTATACCACTAAACGTTTCAATTGTATAACATCTAGTTATATGTGCGACATGTTTTATATAATAACCTAAGAGTTATATAAATAAACCATTATTTTTAGAAAATTTATAGATGTTAAATACTAAAATTTAGGATAATAAACTATCATTTAATAAAAATTAAAGTTTAATAAAGTTGGAAAGAAGTAAAAAAATTAAATTAATGGAGAAAAAGTCTAGATATTAATTAAATATTAAAGTTAAGGCTAGTAAATTGTCATTCTAGAAAAAATAATATTCACGGGTGTAAGATGTAATATATGGAAAGCTGAAAAAAAAAGGTAAAAAGAATTAGCTGATGTCAAGAATAAAAAACCGGACCTCTTGGTCATAAACACAGTGTGCTACCACTTAGCCGAAGCCTAGGTATATCTTTATTACGTCTTTAACTAATATATAACGAAAACTCGCTACAAGACAAAATCCAACTATTTACCCCATGTAAAATGTTATACTTCATATAATTCATCTCCATATTGGGTATATGCTATAAGTTTGTGATACTTATAAACATAAGGTGGCCGGATAACGATAGATGATTATAAGTTAAAGTAGAATAATTTGATAGCAAAAGTTATGGAGGTTAATTTTTAAATATTGGCCGGAGTTAGTATTTGAGATTTTGTGAAAGAACATCATGGAACCTACAAATAGACTATCTTGGTGAAAAAAATGGTTAGTAATATGTTTAAGAGACCATAAATTCTCTCTTTGAGTGTTATTTAAGTTCCTACCGCGATTATATATCTAATTTTGTTTTCTTTTATGTCGTAATAAGATTAGATCGGCACTTTGACTAGTGAGCAAGAACGAAAATAGGGGTCAAATATATTTTCATCATCTTATAAATTTGATAATCGTAGATACATGTTGGAGTTGTAAGAAAACAGAAATTAATTTGTTTATACTCATTCATGTTAATATAATGTAACAAAAGAAATGAATACTAACATGTTAGACATCCATTAAACATATTTGTAAGCACAACTCTCATGTTCTTTATACTCAACTTGCTAGATTAAACTCATTGATGGCTTTGGAAGAACAATTTGGAGTTTTTCTTTTAATCTAGACCTTGAAAATTAAGTAGCTAGGAACAATTACAATTTATATCATAATCATGAGTCTCTCCGAAATTTTAAGTGCCCTGTGCGAAAACAGGAAAATGAACCCCCTGAATACAAAATTTTTATAAAAATAATTGGACTTTCTAATTTTTTTTCCTATTAAATTATTTAGTTGGCTTAAATTTTAATATTATATACTCCCTCCGTCCTAAAATAAAGTTCTCATTTCTCCTTCAAGTTTTGTCCCTAAATAAAGTTCGCATTTCTCAAACTTAAGGGGCTCACTTAATATAATAATATTATTGCCAATACTTTCACTACTAACTATCTCCTAAAACACTTTCTCTCCAATCAAACCTTATATTTTAATCAAAAATAATACCAAATACCCCACCACTAACTATCTCCTAAAAAGTTATGCCCAAGAGAAATGAGAACTTTATTTAGAGACAAAGGGAGTATATAAGATATATATAAAAATTCAGCCCCTATAAAATATGAGTCATGTGCGACTGCACCACCTGCACCTCCTCAAAAACACCCCTAATCATAATCTGAAAACTCATATAACAATACGATGTTTACTATACAATGATATATAGAAGCTTCATTCATATTATTCGAATTTACATGCTCACAAAAGAAGAAGAAAAAAATATAAATTACTAATTTATAAGCTAATGAAATATATATCAAACAATATGAGCGGCTAGCGACTCTTTGTCAACCTGATCTTATCCTACGTACGTACTACATTATGTTACACTACGCCACATCGATTATATATATTGTATATCACGGGCTGCAATATTATACAATGGTCTGTGATTAATTATACATTACGTACGTACAACTTTTCATTCACAGACAATAATTATATGTGTTCAGACTGTTTTACCCTTTACACCAATATTTCCTACTCACCGTTGGCTGTATAAGGATAAAAAATAGTCTTAAAACACATATAACTATGATGCATGAATAAAAACATGAGGTGATCTTTAATTCATTCAACGCTCCAGTGAAGTCAAAACGATCCTAAAAACAAATTAACCTTTATAGTTAAGGATTGAGTTAATTAACAAAATGAGAAACAAGAGAAACAGAACGAACCAATCATAACCGGTAAGACTTCTGGACTCCCGGCGACGGGTAGCGACGTCGGCGGTAGATTTCCTCCGTGTCAATTTCTTAAAATCTCCTCCACGTGACGTCGCTGAAAACCATTTCCAATTAAGCACATGCAAGTTATCCGTAAAGGATATCGATCAAGCTTACTAAAAACATGTGATGATGTTATAATTAAGGGTGAGCATAAAAACCAAAAAACCGAACCGAAACCGAAAAAACCCGAAAAACCCCGAAAAAATCGCACCGAAAAAACCTAACCATTTGAAAAACCGATATGAGTGGATTTTATTTTTTTGAAAAACCGAATGTTTGGGGCGTTTTTTGGGTTCATACGAAAAACCAAGCCGAAAAAACCGCCCCCACTGTATATATTTCAAATTTTATATAAATATTTGTATATATATAAAAGATTTGATCCTTACTTATATAAAAGGAAAAAAAGTTTTAAGTATATCATTTGTAACTTTTCACACATTTTAATACAATGTTTTCCAGGTCTTATAACTTTATAATTAGTATTAAAGTTTGGTATAATAATTTTTAAGTTAACAAATTGGTAAATTTTAAGGAAAACAAAAAACCGAAAAAAACTGAAACCGAACCGAGAAAAACCAAAAACCGAAACCGAAAAAACCGAAACCGAACGGTTTCTAATTCTTGAAAACCGAAGTTTGCGGTTCGGGGTTTAGTTTTAGTGAAAAACCACCCCAACCCGTCCCATGCTCACCCCTAGTTATAATTAGGTTAATTACCTGATAAAGGTGCCGGAGAGGACGGTGTAGAACCAGAACTAGAGAGACTGTTGGTTCGGAGAATAGTGATGCTTCGGGAGACAGGGGTGACATCATCAACGTGTTTTTCGGTGGGAGGAGTAATTATATTGGTACGGGAGATGAGAGAGTTATACCGGCGAAACCTGCCGACGCCGGAATCTGAGGTAGGTCCGGCTAGTGCTTCGTCCCATAGATTACGAAAGAAACCCATGATATTGTTATTAATAAAAGTGGCTAATTAATTATGGAATTTAAAAGTAGTTGAAATATTTGGATGGCTTCAAATTAATGAAGGTTTCCTTACGTAGATAATCTCGGAGGGAATAATGAAGCCCTTGATGTGCTACTTGTCACATGTATGTGTATACACGTGGCGAGCCTGCTGACTCATAAATTATATATTGTACTCCGTAACTACTAGACTACCCAACTAGGTTTGGTGACGTTGTCAGCTCATCGCCACGTCAGATTATTTTCTTCTGATCAAATATATAAAAAAGGAGAATTTATTACGTACCACAATTATTACTTTTTATACCACACTGTACAACTTTTATAGCTTATTGTACAAGCAAATCGAGCAACAGTTGTGGTAGATGAGTTAAAAGATGTGGTATAAAAATCATCCCCTAAAAAAAAATCTGACCAACCCGCGTGAGGGGCAACCAAACTTATTCCTTTTGAAATCATCCATTTCCTCTGAAAATTGGCGACTGACAATGGTTTTCTAGACGACCAAACCGCCTTAACGACGCGTAAGAGGACATGACATGTAAAGCAAGGGATGCGTTTTTTATAGGTGACCAGACGAGGAACACAAGAGGGAATGCACCTCATTACACATAGTCTTATGATTCAACTAAATAAAATAGTGATTACAACTTCTATAAAAACTGTGCAAAAAACATAAACATAATTAAAACAAAGGGCTTATTGGCCATCGTTATTACAACTTCTATAAAAACTGTGCAAAAATCAGAAACATGATTATAACAAATGGCTTATTGCCCATCGTTAACAGGTGTTTATGCCTTTATGGTGTAACACAAAGTTATAAATTCAAGTCCCAATAAAAAAAAATATATAATTAGAAAGTATGTGTTTTCCGTTAAAAAAATTAATTTACCAATAATATGTATGTGGAAGAAATTAATATTGTGCAGGATATTTTTTACTTTTCAATTCCCAGTATTCTATATAGAACTCTTCTTGTATTTTCAAAATTTTACCATTTTAAGTTACATGTTATAATAACAACCTTTTACGTATAGTTGGGACCAATTTGCAACTCAATGAACAAGAAAAGCACCATTAATTGCATTGAAGTAAATCAGAAAAAAACATATAGTTTGCAACCAGTTTTACTAATACATGATATTGATCAATATCTAAAACTAATAATCATTCCAAGTAATGCTCCTTCGAGCTTTGACGTACAATACTCTCATCCCGAATTCCAAATACACTTTTAACGCCACCCCTTTCTTGAGGACCGCTTTCTAGCGGTCCTACCACGTTCAGGTGGCAATCCGCCGCCTGTCTTCAAACATCCACAAACAACATTGTTAGATATTACAAAATCAAATTCAAAAATATTAGTTACTGTGTTCGTCCCTAAATAAAGTTCTTATTTCTCCTTTAAGAGGCCCACTTAATATAATAATATTATTACCAATACTTTCACCACTAACTATCTCCTAAAACACTTTCTCTCTCCAATCAAACCTTATATTTTAATCAAAAGTATTACCAAATATGCCACCACTAACTATCTCCTAAAAATTGTGTCCAAGAGAAATGAAAACTTTATTTAGAGACAAAGGAAGTATAAATTAAAGATTAGTTATCAAACCAACCCCTATGCAAAATCCTTGAAAATCGGTGTCTTCAACTTTGGCATTTGACATCTCCGAGGAAGCTCGCTTATTAGAAGTCAAGGTTTCACCACAACTTGAGAACAAAGACGAATAAGAAGTTGAGCTTCCTGTTTGAGAAGATGAACTAAACGACTCGATGTCACTTTGAAACATATCCTCAAACAACTCCTTTAGCTCCTCAAAAGATTCCTCCCCGTTTTCCTAATTAATTAACATCATAATTAATCCTTAGATTTTTGTATATTTTAAACAAACCAAGTTGCTATGATTTAGGTTACATAAGTCGACAAAGATCAACTAGAAGAGTCTACGATTAACTTGTTGGAAGTTGATTGAACATTGATCATGAGGATAGGACCCACAAGACTATAATGGCTAAAAGTTATAAATCACGTACCTACTTGCATTAAAATAGAAACAAATAAAAGTAGGTGTTTTAATTTGGACCACTTTTTACCATGCGAAAAGGAAACTTACAACAGGTTTGTTTTGACTCATCATCACTGCCATTTCGCTCAAGAAATCGGCCATCCCCTGCACCCAGTTTCATTTACAACTATAAGTTTCTTGAACCTTATAAAACGACAAAACTTTGTTTCTCACATCAAATGAAAAATATTCCTACATCCGTATCAAAATAAGTGATATATATAAGATTTTTACGATTTTTGAGGCAAAAGATTAAAATTTGAGTTAAGATAAATTAAAGTAGATAGTTAGTAAAAAATGGGTCCCACATCTTTTTGAAAAAAGTGATATTAATGATGTTTAAAAGTAAAAATAAGGGTATAAATGTAATTTTATTTTGTTAAAGTAGATAGTTAGTGGAGATTGAGTCCCATTTTTTTACTAAATAAGGAAATTTTTAGAAATGTATTATTTATTTTGTTCCACCCATAAATAGAAAGTGTATCACTTATTTTGATACGGATTGTATTACTTTTTTTAATCAAATCATGAGTTTTCTTATTATACAATAGTTATTCCTTCTTTAAGATGGCCCATCTAGAATAACAAACACCTTAAGGCCATCCACATCCATGAAATTTCATTCCGCTTTTAATTGTGCCACGTCAGCTTTGCAATTATTTTCTACATCACTGCAATTACAACATACTTTCAAAGTGGGCCCACTGTCACATCAACTTCCAATTATATCTTTTAATATATATTGTAAAATAATATAAAATAATTACAAAAATGAAAAAGTAAATAAATATCATTTTTTATTCTTTAAGTGGCTTGCAAACAGAATTTCACAGGTTGCAATTGTAATGCAGACGTGGCTTTCAAATAAGTTTTACAATATATTTGCAATCCATTTGAAATTGCCGATGCAGATGCCCTAACACATCAAAAGTCATCAAATATATATTAATATTATCTACTCGATACAGATCAGGATTAAAAATTGAGTCTTACCCCTAAAACGCACCATCATCAATCTTTTATCCAAACATTAAAAATTCAGTTTTCACCTTTCAAAAGTAGGTATGCGCTTAAAAACTAACCCATAATTTATTTTTAAATACTTTTTAGATATTTACATGGATCTTTATTCTTTATAACATATTTTCAGAATATCCAGTCAATAATAGTAGAAAATTGTTAATCGAACTTAAAAGTTAAAACCAAACCAGTTTAGGTAAAAATCGACCCATACTCAGCTCTGTAAAAAGAATGCAATAAGTCATAAAGAATTATAATATTTTAATGCAGAAACTTACATCTTCGTCATCATCATCAGTACTGTCATAAACCCCTACATCGTACAGAAATCTTTTGTTCTCATTTGAAAGTACTATGAGACAGAAAATTGCAAGCAAGTTAAATCAACAACTTAGAAACCTTAACAGATGCTAAACTACAAAGACTTAATTTGTAACAATAATAATTACCAGAATAAGCCTCTTGTATCGCCTGAAACTTATTCTTTGCGTCTTCCACGTGTTCTGAATTACCGCAACGATCTGGATGCCATTTCTAATGAAAACACTCACAATAATTTAAAACTATTCCATAAAAAGGGGGGAAAATATAATTCGTAGAAATTCAAAAGTTCTAACCAGTGCAAGCTTCTTGTAAGCATTCTTGAGCTCTGTTTCAGTGCATCCTTTCTTTAATCCCAAAACTTGATAAAAATCATTACTTTTTACTCCATTTCCACCCATTTTTCAAAACCAATGTATAAAAACTCAAAATCTTGCAAAATAAATTGCTAATTTTTGTCGACAAATTGTTCCGATTAGAAAGAATGGAAACCCAGATCCTCAAATGTGTTTTGGACAGAATAAAACAGGGCAATGAAATGCATAGTTTATAGAAATGGGATAAATACGAAGAATGCCGCAAGAAGAATCGAGAAAGAAGGTGGCTATAAATATAAATATAAATATAGATATATTTGCATACATATGGGGCTAGTTGCAGTTGCACAAGATTGTACAAAAAGACATCTAGCAAGAGTTGGTAGGACCGTCGGATTTGAATTGAATGGATGGACGGTGTGCGATGAATCTGAGGTTTGAGATATTTTGGGTGGGGCCCTTTGTTTTTCTTCTCCAGAAACTTCTGTTTTTACTATGTCTAGAAGAAAAGGAGAATTGGGCCCATTGGAAAGGGATTGATTTGACTGAATGGATGAATGCTTGGATTGCTAGGTTGATTGAGACTATGATTTATTGTTTGAAAAGTTGTAATTCTATACTTCCTCCGATACAAATTGACTTATATGTTTTTTGAAGTAAAAGATTAAAGTAGATGTTAAAATAGATTAAAGTACATAGTTTTGTGAAGAATGGACCCCACTTTTCTTGAATAAAGTGATATTAATGAGTTTTAAAAGTAAAAGTAAGGGTATAAGGGTAATTTCACTTTATTAAAGTGGATAGTTAGTGGGTATGGGTCCCACTATTTTTACCAAATAAGGAAAGTTTTCAAAGTGTGTCACTTATTTTGATACACCCCAAAGTGGAAAGTGTGTCACTTATTTTGATGCGGAGGAAGTATTATTTTAGGAAAATGTTAATGACAGCTCTTATGTCTGTCATTAGGAATGCAAAATAACAAAAGACAACCCCTTGAATTTTAGGAATATTACTTTTTAATCAATGTACAAACTTTTTATGCATGTTAGTGACAGCCCTAAGGGCTGTCATTAGCAAAATCCATTATTTTATACTTCCTTCGATTTAAAATCAAAACATTCCCTGTTTACAACTATTCAAATGATAAAAAAGACATAAGTTATAAAAAATGATTGATTGTGGAAAAATGTTTGACTCTTTTGAACTAAAAGATCTATAATTAATTTAGATAAAGTCTAATTAAGAATAAATGTAATAGTGATCAAACCTATATTTAGTTGTTGTTGTCACATCAGCACGTAGACAATACACATGCCAACTACGACTAAACACGTGTAGTGGTGATCAAACTCATGACTGAACACTTTTCTTTAAAAATTAAAATTTTATTAGTAAATATATTAATATTTATAATATTAAAAAATCATAATTTTATTAGTAAATATATTAATATTTTATTAATAAAGAAGAGAAAGAAAGAAGACGTAAAGAAGAGAGGAAGGAGTCACGAGTGCAGCCAAACCTTCGAAATTCAACTTGTGGTAAATGTCATATGGTCCACTCGTCAATGAGGGATGCGTCGACCGAGGGTGGACGGGCAACTATCGACAGAGGTGGGACTAGGGCTGTCAAATCGTGCTATCGTTTCGTGTTTTTGGATAACACGACACGACATGAATTCGTTCAACACGGAAACAACACGACACGAAGTCGTGTTTTATTTTGCTAACACGAACAGGAACACGACACGATTAGAAAAACGATAAACACGAGGAAAAAAAACAAAATAAATAACAAAATTCTTACTTATTACATGCTAAAAACACGACAAAATCGTAACTATCGTGTCAATTTCGTGTTAATCTTTGAACACGACACGACTTCGTGTTTTTTTTGCACAACACGAACACGACACGAACACAAATTCAAATTTCAATTTCGTCTCAATTTCCTTTCGTTTCGTGTATTTTTGTCGTGTCGTATCAAATTTTAACAGCCCTAGGTGGGACGAACGATTACAAACAATTTTAGATCACCTATTGGTTTTGTGTGGATCGATGTCACATGTTTATAAACGAGCATTGTGGCGCCGCACGTTGTTGTGGATTTTAAAATACGTATTTTTTATGTGAGATTATTAAGATTCGGTTTAGGTTTGAGTAAGTAAGGTAAAATAAACACTAAACAACAAAGACTCTATATACCAAACCCCATTTTTTGACGGTGAAAAAAATAACAATATAAAAAATAAAGACTGCGTGGGAGCCTTTATTGTCAAACTTGACTTTCAAAGGGATGAGCACAGCCACAAAGGCAAAATCCAATTACATGTCACCTCTATCAATCCTTATCTTACTACTTATTAATATATTTAAAAGTTTAAGAACCTCCTTAATTTTAAGTTTAAGGAGATTTCCATTTTAGTAAGTTCTTTAACTAAAAAATAAAGTGTTCCTTACAGGATTCAAACACAAGACCTCTCCTAAGTAGTCACTATGTGTTAACCACTTCAACTACTTGATTATTTTGATTTATTCCAGATACTAATATATATAACCTTTAACGTCACCAGAACTCAACCATCATTTCTCTATTTAAAAGACCCATATTTACTTTCACAAAAAAGGCCAATTTCGGATCTAATCCTACCATCACTAATGTCAGCACCTACCATCACTACACACCACCACTCATCACCATCGCTATTGTCACCACCACCGATACTATCGTCACTTCGAAATATAGTTACGGGTACCCGCCGCCGCATTGCGCGGGTACCCTGCTAGTATATAATAGAGACTATAAATTTTTAGGGATATTTTGAAGAATTGATTAAACCCCGTTTGTTTTACTCCGTTCCGTTATTCCTTTAATGAACAGTAGATTGTTGTATGCTAAATGTATTTATAAGTAATATTGGGTGAATTACCAAATGCAATACTTCTTATTTGAATCTTCACTTATTTATAGCTAGTTTTTATTTTCCTTTCTAAATTTTATTCTCATCAAAGTGAACTATTTCACAATGCTGACATCAATAAAAATGATATATTAAATTATATTTTTTTCCCAAATATACCTAAGTTGACATTGAAACAGTTTCAAATTGTTGGAATGAATTTATTGGTATACATGCGCTTAAGTGGTGATCTAGAAATAAAAAATTATCAAGAACTTGGTTAATCTGATAGCAATATTGTTTGTTAGTGGGACTAGAAAGCTATTTTTTGAAGTGTTACATTCTTCAAGCGTTTGATATTCTCTTTGACATGTTTGTCAAAAATTGTTCTATATTTTTAAAAAGTTACTCTGTACATATCATCGCCGGAGTAAAAAGCGACATTAATAATAAAGAAAGATAAAGAGAAAAGCCAAATAGAAGGGGAAAGAAGAAGATCGGTCCCATCCAACCCATAACGTACAAAAGTCTGAAAAGCTACTACTAGAAAGTTAAGCCCACTTGTGAATCAAGATTTAAGAAACATGACCTTTTTTGTGGTGGAAAATATTTAATAAGAAAAGCAAGTGTGCGTTTTAAACATCCAGGTTAGGGGTTGTAGGCTGTAGCTATCCATATCCATCCAGTTGATTTTACGTAAGAGTTGAAACCAATTGATGCTACCGTGATCATTTGGAACTTAGGTGTGTGTTAACCACTTCAACTACTTAATTATTTTGATTTATTCCAGATACTGATATATATAAGCTTTAACGTCACCAGAACTCAACCATCATTTCTCTATTTAAACGGCTCATATTTACTTCCACAAAAAAGATCAATTTCGGATCTGATCCTACCATCACTAATGTCGGCACCTATCGTCACTACGCACAACCACTCATCACCATCGCTATTGCCACCACCACTGGTACTGTCATCACTTCGAAATATAGTTACGGGTACCCGCCGTCGCATTGCGCGGGTACCCACTGAAACTGTCCTTAATTAACTGGTGGAAATGGGAAGACAAGTAAAGTATGAAGGTAGTCTCTGCTCAAACATGAAACAGTTATTTGTTGAATAACTTTTCTTGTCAAATTAAATATGTGATTTGATTGGTTGAAGCATTTGTTAATCTCCAATTCAAAATCTATGTTTGTTTGTTGTAGCTAGGCATCAACAACTCTGTTTTTCAATTATTATGGAGATAGAAATCTCAATAACACACCATAATATAGGAGGCTCAAAATCTTATTTACATGAAGTTATATGTGCGATTGGTCAACCAAAAAAACTTTGTGGTAAAAATAAGAGGATATAAAAAGTTCTAGGCGTCGTTAAAACCAATTTTATTTAGGAAATTAATAATAATAATAAACATTCTTCATATATACATTTACTAGCTACAAAACCCGCCTGATGGGCGGGTATGCTGTAAATTTTAGTATGTAGAAAAATGTCCAAAAACTTTATATACTTCTAAATGACATAATAATCGATAGATGTGATGATGATTTTGTACAAAAAAACGGATTTGAAGAAATGTTACATATAGTTATTTGTTTTCTTCGCTGATTGATCTTTTAAATATTTATTTGTTTCCTTGTATATAGGATCTTTTAAATAGTTATTTGTATGTACGATCTTTTAAATAGTTATTTGTTTCCTTGTATGTAGGAAGCCGTATATGGAGCATATGAATGTAGACCGTAAGCCGTACCAGATTCGTTTGCCGTATATGGAGCATATGAATGTAGACCGTAAGTCGTACCAGATTCGTTTGCCGTATATGGAGCATATGAATATGAATGTAGACCATAAGCCGTACCAGATTCGTTTGTATTAGTGCAAATGACGTGGACCAATCAGGGAATTCCAAGTGGCATTATGGACGAATAGGAATGCTTGGAATTGCCATGGTGTCAAACCCTCTTCAAATTTAGGCCTCATATATAGGGTAGGATGGTACATGGTTCTGGATCCAGTGGGGACTCTTTTCCTCGCGAGGACTCCAAAAAAAACCCTAAAAATGATCCAAAACAATCTTTTTTCAAAAAATTCCTTTTTTAAACATTAAAATCGCTATGTATAAGACCAAAAAAAATTTCAAAAATGATCCAAAAAAAATTATGGATCATAATAATGATCCACAAAAAAATCTGGATCATTATTATGATTCACTAAAAAAAATGGATCATAATTTTTTTTTTGATTTTTGTTTGTCAAATGTAGTAATAATCATGGTGGGTTATATATATTTTTTTCGGAATTTTTTGAAATTTTTATGAGGTGTCCTCGCGAGTCCTCACCGAAAAAAGAGTCCTCACAGGATCCCACTTCTATGGTACATTATGTACTGTTCATTAAGAAGAATAAGAGGGAGGGGTGTGGTGGCGGACCCCCTCCCCTCGCCGGATAGAAAATGTGATGTGGCACTCCTCGCCAGCTTGATTCCCTTCGCCACCACACCGCCCGTTGGGTGAGTGATGGTGTGCGTCGAACTTTTGGCGAGACCAGCGGAAGAGAGAGAGTATATTGGGGTGTTTTTATTGGGTAAGGGGTATTTTAGTGGGTCCAAAAAAATATTTTAGATTAAGTTATGGTAGATGGGGTATTTGGGGTTTAGAATGTGAAATGTGAAATGGTGATTTGGCGCTGAGGTGGCGCTGATTTTGTATTCCGACTTAAGTTACTACACCCAATACTCTAACGGAGTTTTAGTATTTGCCCAATGATATTCAATCGTGGAAAAATGAAACGGAAGATGGTTATATTTTTGCTGATTCTTGCAGATGTACCCTTCACTTTTTAATTTATGATTTTGATAATCTTTAAAATTTACATAACAACCCTTTGGATTTCAAAATATCATCAAAAACATTATTAACTAAAATTATCAAACAACATTTTTAACTTTTATACTTCGTATATATTATTAGTTTCAGTTAGTTTAATTGAACATTTATCAACATTATTTTATTATATTTTTTTGAAAAAAGGAAAACTAGGGAGGAGCTTCGGCATTGTCATCACCCGTCACCCAGAAAACCAGGCAATATATTAATAATAAATTCAAAACCAGCATACAACCAGAGTTTTCAGGCTAAAACCCAAAACAACCAAAAAAAACTAAACGAATACAGGAAACTAATCTGCAATACAACAAAGAAACCAAACTATTCCTCTTGGAATCATTATGACCAAAATGATTTTATATGTAACCATAAGTAAATAAACAATCCTAAAGATTACTAAGAACCTAAGGGGGCGTTTGGTACGTTGGAATCCCCTGGAATTAGTGGGAATTGGAATCTAATTCCAGAGATTCCTGCGTTTGGTTCACCATTTTCAGGATGAAATTGGAATTCATGGCATCAAAACTTTCCTTCAGTTGAGGGAATTCAGATTCCTTCCCACACCCTAAGGAATTCAGATTCCTTTCGACTACCAGACCTCTCCTTCACCTGATCGGGTGTTAATTGGATTTCCGGTTTGTAGGGTCGGGTTATAACTGAACCCGAATAACTCAACCAACCTGATTCAAGTTCGGGTTAATCGGGTATCTTATTTGGGTTTCGTCCTTTCGGGTGTGTTGTTCGGGGTAACCTGATTCATAGTTATATCATGCGGTTCGGTTGACGGGAGAAAAAAAATCGACTTTGTTCGACCTGAAACACGAAACGTATTCGGTTATTGGGTATAACCGAAAAAACCGAACCGAAAACCGACCGAAACCGAACCCGATAACATGTTATCGGTTTGGTTTCGGTTTTGAAAATTCATCGTTTTCGGTTTCGGTTCGGTCTTTGGAAAATGATGAATTGGCCTAAAAACCCGAACTGAAACCGAACCGAACCGAACCAAAACCGATAACATGTTAAATTCTAATTCCTAATGACACAAACCAAACACAAAAGACAAGGAATTGGATTCAAATTCAAATTCCTTCGGATTCTAATTCCATCCCAGATTCCAATTCTACCGGAAAACATTCTGCGAACCAAACGCTCCCTAATAGTTTTTTTCGAAGAAGTCAAAATAGTACGTAATAGTTCATCATACAATTATCTACATTACCCGCAGCAACACGCGGACGTACTACACTTGTTAATAACATTTATCGTATATAAAAAAATATCATAACAATTATAGTTAGAAGAAAATCATCAGTTCTAGTTATATAAAAAATTATTACTTATATAGGAAAATGAAATTTGAGGATAAATCATCATTTTAGAAAATATGTAGACACTGAGTATTAAAGTTCATGTTAATAAAATGTTATTGTAGACAAATTAAACTTAAAGTGAGTAAATGTAATTTCAACAAAGTTGATTGTGAGAAATGAGAACTTTATTTAGGGACAAAACTTGAAGGTGAAATGGGAACTTTATTTAGGGACGGAGGGAGTATTACTAATGTAATGAAATCTTATGTACATTTACTAAATGGTTTTTCTTATTTTATTGTTATCAATGTAATAAAGATTACGTTTGAAGTATTAGCAACCTATGACCGATCATACGAAGCGCAACCTAACATCCCTCGTTTAGTAAGATTAGGTCATTAGTCTTCCTCAAAAGAGGATGATTTTTACATCATATATTTTAATGCATCTACCACAATAAATACATTACTTACGTGTACAGTATACAGAAATACTTGTACAATATGGTATATACATCAAAAAGTATGGTAGCAAAATTAATTCCCTTCCTCAAAGTATGCAAGGCCTTTCACATTTAGTTTTCATGGTTAAAACTTCAGGGTACGAAAGCGAAATGAACATAAAATACGAGGCATGTTTGTAATAAAGTGACATTATAGGGACCTCAGGTGAATCTTTATCTAGGGTTTCTTGTTCGCCTCTATATATCTTTCTCTAAGCTTGATTATCCTCCTCTTGCGTTATTTTGTTGCAACGGCGAACTTCTGCAAACCCTAATTTTCCGAGCAGCAAAGAGCGAAGCAGCAACAATGGCGCAATCCAAAATGTTGCCGACGAAGGAGGCCGATATACCGATGATGGTGGCAGCTGAAGTTCATCTCGGCACTAAGAACTGTGATTTCCAGATGGAACGTTACATCTTCAAGCGCCGTACCGACGGTATAAACTGCTCATTCCTTCAACTAATCGCCTGTTAATTATGTTTTAGTTATCATGTATTTAGTCAGTCTATTACTGTAGCCGTCCATTAAGTGAACGCGCATTGCATTTTCAGTTTAGCATACCAATTTAGCTCATATCTACATGAAACCGATGGAATTATACTATGAAGATATATTAATTAAAAGGCTTATAATGCTTATTGATCCATCAATTGCATATACCAGTTTAGTTGTGTAGATGTAAAATCCTGTAAGACTAGTCTTTGCGATTGCTTAGAAAACAGCTCATTTTGTTTTATAAAATCAAGTAACCATTTATGAATATTTGGTTTAAGAAATTTGCGTGTAGTTAGGTTATCATTCCACAAATGATGTTTGACATGTATGTTATCTTCAGGAATCTACATCATTAACCTTGGGAAGACATGGGAGAAGCTTCAGATGGCAGCCAGAGTGATTGTGGGAATTGAAAACCCTCAGGACATCATTGTTCAATCTGCTAGACCATATGGTCAAAGAGCTGTGTTGAAGTTTGCTCAATACACAGGCTGTCATGCCATTGCTGGTCGTCACACTCCTGGTACCTTCACTAACCAACTTCAGACTTCTTTCAGCGAGCCACGTCTCCTCATCTTGACTGACCCACGAACTGACCACCAGGTTCATATAATCTCCTATATATACTCTGTTTTTAGTAATTGTTTTGGTCTGACAATCTGACATGGTTATGGATCTTTAACAGCCAATCAAGGAAGCTGCACTAGGAAACATCCCCACAATTGCTTTCTGTGACACTGATTCTCCCATGAATTATGTTGATATTGGTATCCCTGCTAACAACAAGGGGAAACACAGCATTGGGTGTCTGTTTTGGCTTCTAGCTAGAATGGTGCTGCAAATGAGAGGTGTGATCAACCAAGGACACAAGTGGGATGTTATGGTATGCATATGAAGTTGGATTATATACATTATTTGTAAGAGTTAATTACACTGGTCCTTTAACTTTATACCAAATTTCACCAATGGTCCTTTAGTTTCAAAAATTACACTGATGGTCCTTATTTTTGAAATTTATTTCACCGATTGTCCTTTAGGCTTAACGGTGTTAAATTTTTATGTTAAGTCTCCCGTGTGAGATGCACATGAGGGCATTATAGTCTTTTCTCATTTCACTTTTTGCAAAAATAATTAAAAAACAAGCTTATTTACAACTTTTAAGGCAAAAAGTACCACACCACTTGCACACACCCACACCCATGTGCATCTCACATGGGAGACATAACAGAAAATTTTAACACTGTTAAGCCTAAAGGACTATCGGTGAAATAATAAGGACCATCGGTGTAATTTTTGAAACTAGAGTACCATTGGTGAAATTTGGTATAAAGTTAAAGGACCATTTGCTGATGTGGATTCACATTTGTGTTTGCGTTTGCAGGTTGATCTGTTTTTCTACAGGGAACCAGAGGAGGCAAAGGAGCAAGCAGAAGATGATGTGGCAATTGCTGCTGATTATACAGATTATGCAGCAGGTGCTATTGGAATGGGTGACCAATGGTCTGCCCAAATTCCAGATGCTCAGTGGTCTGGTGATGTTGCCACACCACCAATTGCTGGTGCACCGGTTGCTGGAGGTTGGACTGGTGCTGATGGTAAGCTGTTAATAGCATTATGAGTTAATTACGCGGATGGTCCTATAATTTTATAGCAAATTTCACCGATGGTCCTTTAGTTTCAAAAGTTACACTGATGGTCCTTAATTCTGAAATGTTTTTCACCGATGGTCAACTGACGTTAATTTATTATGTTAACTCACCCCCATGTGCAATGCATGTGAGGTTTAAAAAGTCATTTTTAATTTCTTTTCATTCTTAAATTAAATTTTTATCTTAAATAAAAGTTCTTAGTTTAAAAATAAAAAGAAAAGAAATGAAAAATGACTTTTTTACCCTCATGGGCATTG
The DNA here is from genome assembly GCA_963853835.1 of Calendula officinalis. Lineage (NCBI taxonomy): Eukaryota > Viridiplantae > Streptophyta > Magnoliopsida > Asterales > Asteraceae > Calendula > Calendula officinalis. The sequence goes on from OY970821.1 coordinate 99,352,699, forward strand.
CACATGGGTAAGTTAACAGAAAAAATTAAAAATTAACGTCAGTTAGTGTAAAGGATCATCGGTGAAAAACTTTTCAGAATTAAGGACCATCAGTGTAATTTTTGAAACTAAAGTACCATTGGTGAAATTTGCTATAAACTTAAAGGACCATCCGTGTAATTTACTCTAATATTATATTTTAGGTCCATTGTGTTATTGGTGGTTTTAAATTTGTTTTAATTTGTTGCACTTTTAGCTCCAGTAGCTGCTACAGATGGATGGGAAGGCGCTGCTGCTCCTGTACCTCAAGTGGAAGCAGCTGCAACTGGCTGGGAATGATGACATCTTTTGTTCAAGTTTACTTTTTTAGTTTTGTTTTAAACCAAGTATCAGGATGGAATTAAGATATTTTCTTGAATGTTGAAATTTTTTGACGGTTGTGGTTTTGAAGAGTTAATTTTGCTTTTATATCCTTTCATTTTTGGATATCATGCTTCTTGTTGGTTCCATCTTCATTTTATGTTGATAAGTGGGTGCTTGTATATATGTGCTTAGGATCTTTTTTACTTGCTAGTCTATTTGCCTTGCTTATTGTTTTGGTCACTGTTACAAAACCCCAAACTTGATAAAAATAAGGAAAATGATAGTGAAGCTGTCAATAAAATACCAAGATATGCATAGAAAACATGGGTTTTAGGTTGTCCACCATTGATAAAAGTATATATTTTTTATGGATGTAATTACCTCTTAGTGAGGCTATCATTAACAAAACTCTAAAAATAATATCATAAAACATTGCCCATATAGTGCATTTGAAGGTGTTGGCAGTCTTAAGGATAATTTAAATTGAAGCATTAGTCATGGACAAGTGATATATATCTACCAAGGTGTTTTATAATTGACTGTATTTAAAATGTAAGCAATGTCACAAGCATATAATATAATACACAATATTTACAGCTCCCTAAGGTTTTTTAACACCGACTATAGCAATCTGTTCTTTTTCTTACTTCTACCACGGTCCGATCCAACTCAAAGGTTACATTTTCCTTGCTGTTTAGAGATACCATTGTTTTTTTTTTTGAGGATTAGTTATATCATTTATTTATGATCCACATCCTTTGGATGAGAAAAATCAATGGGGCTTTTATCGCTAAGAATTTTATTATTCTTTGATGAGAAAAGTGATCAAGGGAAAAACATTCCTCCATGCGTCACCCATTTCACAAACTCATCAGGGTATTCGCCTCGCTCATCTCCCTAAAAGTATTCATTCCAACAAATAATTGTCAGATAATCATCTTTTTTTTTTAATAAGTTATGAGGTATATAATTATTACCTTCAAATGCGTATATGATTCAGGATCATATCCCACTCCTTTGACTACATTCTCAGATGATTGACCCTCAAAAGGGGACCCTATGAGCAGTGACCTGCAACATTACATTAATAGTGTGTGAGTAACAGAAATATATAGGAAATAATAATAATAATAAGGCCAAAATGCATTTTAGTAGCCTGAACTTGGCTAAATAGGTCCTCTACTACCCTGAACTATTAAAGGTGCAACATGGTACCTTGAACTTGACAAAATGATTGATTTAGTACCCTGAACTTGAAAAAATGGTTGATTTAGTACCCTGACTCACTAATTTTGTATTGTTTTCTCTCGAGATATGCTTCTAATATCAATACATTGAGATGACCGTGTATTTTTAGTCCGTCAAAAGTCCCAATGAAATTAAGTGAGGCAAGAAAACGTGATCAAATTAGTGAGCCAGGGTACTAAATCGACCATTTTGTCAAGTTTAATAGTTGAGGGTAGTAGAGGACCTAGTTAGCCAAATTCAGGGTACTAAAATGTATTTTAGCCTAATAATAATGCATAAGGTGGGTTGGGTGAGTAACCTTTCGTATTGTTCATCTTCACATGAATTTCCAGATGAAGAAATCCAGTCAACATCAAGAAAATTTGAGCAGTTGGAAGAATCCAAACGTTTATTGTAGAATATGCGATCACTGTTGGGATAATCTTCAGCATGTGCATCTAGAAACAGTTGCCTACCAGACATTTCAGGCATATACCTACACACATTTCAACCTTTAAATAACTAAAACAAATAATTAATTAATTAATCACATTCAAATATATTCAAAACCTTGGATGATAAGGTGAATCACTTTCACAAGTTGAAATTTCAGGTGATGATTCTGATAACCCGTTTCTACCATCTCGTGCTCCTGCTGAGCTGGCATCGCTCATAACATTGCCTTCTGAAAATGACCTTTGAAATGGGGCCCTACATATATTTTTTATTTTTATTTTTAAGAAACACTTGATGCCAGCTGTCAAATAAATATCCTAGCAGCATACCTTGTGTTTTCCTCATAAGGAATAGAACCACGGCTTCCAACATTGAAATGCTGGTCAGAGTCTAATTCCCATAATGCAGGACTTCCATGTTGTGGCTGATAATGACCTAGAAACCTACTCAATCCAAAATCACAAATCACCATGTTTTGTAAATTCATTTTCGAGTGAAATATACAAATGGTCCTTTAGGTTTGTACTATATTACATATTTGGTCGTTTAGTTTCATAAATTACACTGGTAATCCTTATTTCTGAAACTATTGACATGTTTGGTCTTTTACCTAAACAAACGTTTATTCTATGGTCACGTGCGATGCACGAGGGGGGTAAATCTGTCCTTTTTCCTTACCCTTCACCAATCTGAAACCCATAAAAACCCGTTTGTTTGACGGGAAAAGTTAACGTTTGTTTAGGTAAAGGACCAAACGTGTCAATAGTTTCAAAAATCAGGACTATCAATGTAATTTGTGAAACTAAAGGACCAAATATGTAATATGGTACAAACCTAAAGGACCATTTGTGTAATTTACTCTTCATTTTCACTAAAACAACTACAGGAATAAAATTCATAGTGAAATTAATTAAACCTACACATTAATGGCGTCCTGTTTTTGAGCATCCATGTATGCATTACTGTGGTAGCGTTGTAGAGTTCTAAAAAACTCCTGGGATTGAGTTGCAGCTTTCCATTGACCTCTTCTCTGACTAAATATCTGCATAACATTAACATTAAAATTAAAAATTACAATCGATCTTAGATTGTAGTTGTAATGTAACTAATGTAAGTTTAGGTGGTGTTTGATTTCGACTTAATGTAGAAATAAACATATGGGGAAAATCATAACGAGTCTGTTTGTTTATGTCTTAATCCAGACAACATGACTTAACCGAAAAAGTCACGAGATGATGCTTTCCCCATTAAGTAATAACCTTTTTTTTTTTCTTTTATGCAATTTATGTTAATTATAATTTGATTCTTTATATGGTTTGGTTAGAAAAGTATCTATTCAAATTTGAACTTCATTACTTATATTAACATTTTTATTATTAAAAATATCTATTCAAAATGAAAATCATTTAATCATGTTAATTTTCAAAATAACAAGGCATTAGAAATTGAAAAATTGTCAAATTTTATTATTAAGACTATTCATTCAGCATGAAAAACAAACGAGAATACTAATTTATCCAGGCAGGCATAACATATCCAGACACACACTTTAACCAGACAGAACTTAATGAGTAAAAAGAAACAAACAACTCCTAAGTTTAATAATACCTTATTGTGGGCTGCAGATCCACCATATTGTAGTGCAAGTGTGTCACCCATTTTCTCATAAACGCCCATTAAATCATCTGCTAGAGAAGAATCCAGCTCAATGATTGGCTCATTTATGTACCCCAAAGCATGCAGTTGATGGCCCAGTGCAGCCCAACCATATGCAAATTGGGCCACGTTTGTTCGGTCCAAACAATCTATACAATTTGTTCTCAGCACTCCTGTTTGATATTTAGGTTCTTTCATGCTTATTTTCATACTTTCATCACTGTTTTCATCACCATATAACATGTCACCAATACTGTTCTCTGTATCATGGTTCTGAAAACACTGGTCACCACTAGTTTCTTCCCTGTGTCAATGGCAATGCAAAGAACATTATGATTTTTTTAAGGGATAATTGCTTTTATATCCTTGTAAAACTCATAAATTATTTTTATATCCTTCTCAAATTCATAAATTATCTTTATATCCTTCTAAACTTTATAATTACCTTCATATCCTTCCAAACATTTTAAAAACGTATTTTACTATTTATTAAATCGTGATAATATCAATAATACAGGAAAATAAACATGATTTCTAATACATAATCAACAGATATATTGCATACTTATTTGATAATTATTGATATTATAATGATTTAATAAATATTAAAATAGGTTTTTGGACATAAAAGAGAGTTTTAATGATTTAAAAGGATATAGAGGCAATTACAAAGTTTAGAAGGATATAGAGATAATTTAAAATTTTGAGAAGGATATAGAAATAATTTATGAATTTTACAAGGATATAAAAGCAATTATCCCTTTTTTTAAAACAGAAAAAATAGGTCAGTGGGGAGTTAACTTACTCAGAATGATCCAATAATTCTTGAGACTTTGATGTTGGGGTTACTTGACAATAAAAGAAGCCAGTTAAGTTCAGTGCATAGGTAGCTACTTTTCCTAAAAGTGCCAACACATTTGTAGATCTACTATGAAATTAAAAACAAAAAAATAAGAAAGTTGTGGTTTAAAGAGGCAAAGCAAAAAATGTAGAAAATGGGAAGAAAATGTACTTTCTGGAATATTTGTTTAGATCCCAATGAAGAAACTTCAAGCGGCTTTCATGAGGTAAATCTTTATTAATGGACTCAATAGCATTAGCAAATTCCATACGTAGAATGGATTCTCTAGGTTTTTTCTCTCTGGTCTGAAATTGACAAATATGAGTAAAAGAAACACATGATATACAGCACAAATAGAATAATGGAATTCATTTCTACACCACAACTTTTATATCATACACCACAAAGTACAAGTTTTACAACTAATTGTACAACTATGTACAACTATACTAAACACTAGATGTGGTAATTGCATTAAAAAAATTTGGTGTAAAAATCACTCCCTATGGAATAGGAGGGATTTCTTAATCTTACCTTAACTAAATTCAATATAATAATTGGATTCCCGTATCTCTGGTAAAGATTCTGGAAGTGGAGCCTGGTGGCTTCATAATTCTGGTCCTTTTTCGACACTAAAAGGCCAACCAACCACTTTTTAGTAAACTAAAATTAACAAATAGTAAAGAGTAGATAATATATTATATTCTTACAAACAATATCAGGCTTCATATTCAATCTTGAAGTCTCTTGAGACCAGAAGAGGGGTATTGAACCGCGGTTTTGGACAATGGAAGTTATTTGCACAGGAGAACCTTCCGGAACATCTTCAAACACTATCTGTTCTGTTTCTACATCATTTGCAACACGACCCTTCTCATTCACCCCTCTTTTCAAGTATCTACACACCATACATACAAATAATGAGCAACAATATCACTTGCACTCACAATGCATTTTAGTACCCTGAACTTAGTTGACTAGGTTTTTTACTACCCTGAACTATTAAAGGTGCAACATCATACATCATACCCTGAACTTAACAAAAATGGTTGATTTAGTACCCTGACTCACTAATTTGGTCTTGTTTCCTTGGGTGATTTGCTTCAAATATATTTTGAGATGAATGTATATTTTTTAGTCCGTCAAAAGCTCTAACAAAAGTAAGTCAAGTAAGAAAACACAATCAAATTAATGAGTCAGGGTACTAAATCGACCATTTTGTCAAGTTCAGGGTACCATGTTGCATCTTTAATAGTTCAGGGCAGTAGAAGACCTAGTCAGTCAAGTTCAGGGTACTAAAATGCATTTTGGCCATCCAAGAATCATAAGTAATCAAACCTGGTTCCAGCATAGTGGCGAGATCGTCTAGCAATGAGAGTCAACTTGAACTCCTTTTCAGATATTAAAAGTTTCACCTAATTTTACAAAAATGAAAACATGTTAATAGAATTAGCATATACTAACAGGTTTGAAGATGTAAAAGAAATTGTACTTTTTTTTGCTTGAGTAATAAAGATACCTGCTTGAAAAAGCCATAAACAAGTGCTACTGTCCAGAGGTTATTATTCAACTGATTCTGAATTGCAGTAGTCAAAAACTCATTCCAAACAAACATGGTTTCATGAGCAGCCTGTCCTGTTTCCTGAGCAGACAGGTTTTTTTGAAGACTATGCATGACATGGTACGAGTAACTGTAAAAGAAGTCCTTTGTAAGATCCACCGAGCACAGGAGCTTCTTGTATCTGTTCACAAAAAATAAAAAAATAAATCAAAGTAAATGTCAAAAAGTCCAATTGATTACTTAAAAGATAAATAATTAATATACAAAAGCTGCTGACTGAAAATAAAAATAAAAATTTAGACATAATTATACAGTCACAATAAATGTTGATTTTCCTGTAATCCCTGATGATACCTGTCTCATTCAACAGTTTAAACTAACACCACAACACCAATGGACTTCACCCCTGTAATTTGCAACAAATAAACTGACCCTATGCAAAGTGACTAGAAGCACATAAAAAGAAGAAGAAAAATGAAGCACTACATATGAGCTAATATTTAGCATTGTATATATGTCAAGGGGATTATTTGTAACAGATGGTCAACATTTAATGTGGACAAGGCGTATATAATATATAAGTTATGAGTAAAAAGAAGAAAAATAAATGGTAAACAACCAAGTCAACGTTTATGATGATACAATGGATAACAAGTAATTCCTGACTTCTATTAGCGGTCTGTTTACTGCAAAATACCAAATACATTTGACATTTACATGCAGAATTGACGAAAGACCTGTTCTCATTTTTAGAATAATCCACTTTGGGTGTAATAGCAGAATTTGGAATTGGTAGAATCATGCTCTTGGTAATCGAGTACACTGCATGACCACAAATTACACCAATCTTCCTTCTTTTTGTAATGAGCAGCATGTAATAAGGTCCCAGAAACTTTATGAAACCTAAAATCAAAAGAAAAACCAGTAAGAAGCTTAATCAATTTAATACATTTACTGATTTAAAAGACATCAGAATGAAGCATACCAACAATACCGTAACAGACGGTAATAAATTTTATTCCCCCTGTTGACTTATTCCCAACATGGATGCGTTGTAGCAATTCGGCGCATTGACTTTCTGTATACACGGTAGAATCTTCGACAATATTTAGCTCGGAAGCTTCTGACCTGTCGATCTTTAATACCCTCCAAACCGATTTGTTCTTACTGCGTCCAACCATATAAAAGTTCTGTTGCAAAAACAGAATCTCATAAATATGTTAATCTCAACGCTAATGAATTCATCCAGCTTATAAGCGTGTGCATAAGGTCAGATCTCACGGATGCAAAATACGTACTAATCACATGTCCAACAAAACCTAGCAAACTGATTACACAAAGCAACATATGTATATTCTACGACAGATAATAGAAATGAAAATAATACCGAGCTAGTTTCGTAAAGTCTAGATTTGTGCAAATAGGCATTTTCAACTTTAGGCATCTGTCTGATCCAAGCACGTTGATCGTTCTCTGAAGCCATCGTTAATGGAAGCCCGAGCTTACCTTCAAGCTCGGGCTCTTTCACATAAAAGGAATCAGACCTTGAGAGACGGAGATCGTCGGTCAACTCTGCCGCCGGAAACCTAACCTTCAAATTCTGTAAATCATAAATTACTCGTAATGAGTCAACACATAATCACATAACTTCAACCTAGCAGATATGGTAAAATTGGAATCAGATATAAGGAGAGTTGATAGTTCATACCTGGAATCTAGGAGATGTGATCGTGAATTGAAATCCGAGATGAAGTAAATCCAAGTTAGATAGTAGATCAGAAGGCGGTGGATATGATCCGGTGGAGAGAGAGAAGAAACCAGAGGTCCGGCGACTGTATCCACAGAAAAAAAAATGGGAATTAAATTTAGGTATTTTTTGGTGAGATTCGTAGATTTAAGAGAAGGGTGAGTAAAGCATCGTTAAACGAGCGTAAATGTAATTTGTATATTCCCGCTAACTTGTTTTCCCTAATTCTAGGGGTGCTTATCGGGCCAAAACCGAACCGAACCGAACCGATAGAACCGATAACCGATAACCATGAATTTTCAAAATCGAAACCGAACCGATAACATGTTATCGGTTTCGGTTCGGTTTCGGTTCGGTCCGGTTTCGGTTCGATTATTTTAGGCCAAATGTTCATCATTTTCCGAAAACCGAACCGAACCGATAACCGATAACGATGAATTTTCAAAACCGAAACCGAACCGATAACATGTTATCGGTTTCGGTTCGGTTCGGTTTCGGTCGGTTTTCGGTTCGGTTCGGTTTTTTCGGTCAATATGCTCACCCCTACCTAATTCTATGCCATATGAAGAATATTCCCCATTTTCACTTCCAATCATTACTCTTTCATTCTATTTTGTAATTACAAATATTTATCAATTTATCTTTTTTTTCCCTAAAAAACTTGTTATCCAATCAATGCAAGGGTGTGTTGTTATTAATAAGGTTGTTAATGTATAGCTACATGTCTACATTATTGATAAAAGAAGTTATTTAGATATCTTACTTATTTGTTCTCAAATAATAAATCTTAATTTTCATCTTTTTGATTGTTCTAAATAAGCAGTCTAAATAAGCATTGGTATGATAATTTGCACCCCAACGCAAAAGCCAAGAAAAGAGCTGGACTTTTTTCTCATTTCATTGACTCAATACGCTTGCTAATTTAGGAAATAATAGCATTAGAAAAAATATGACAACACCAATATTTGAATTTGCTAGCTTTATGTCATTAGAAACTACTCTAACCAACTAATTTACTAGGGGAAATATTAATTATTTGACTGTAATTACTTATCTTAATATTTTTACTAATTTTTGAATTTATATTATTCTATTGACCACTACTCAACACAACTATCACTGCTCATCACCATCAACCACAACTAGGGTGAGCATTTGGACCGAAAAAGCCTGAATCGGACCAAAACCTAACTGAACTGAAACCGATAACATGTTATCGATTCGGTTTCGGTTTTGAAAATTCATCGTTTTCGATTTTGATTCTACCGGTTCGGTTCGTTTTTTAATAAGAATGAGCATTTGGCCTAAAAATACCGAACTGGGACCGAAACCGAATTGAACCAAAACTGATAACATGTAATCATTTCGGTTTTGAAAATTTATCGTTTTCGGTTTCGGTTCTATCGGTTTCATTCGGTTCGCTTTAGTTTTTGGACCGAGCTCACCCCTAACCACAATCGCTACCAGTGCCATTCACCATCAATATGCACCGCCGCCCACCACCATCCCATCTACCACCAACACCATCACTTCTACCACCACTATGACCACTATCGTCATTATAAAATATAGATACTTGGTATCCGTTATTACATTACGCACTCATTGTATTTAGTTGTAAATATACTGTTACAATTAACGTTTCTCATGGGTTTTATTTTCATGACCGAATCATATTTTCTCTCCATTAATATTTTATTAGTTAATTGAAAAAAATGGTAATAAAATAAGAATTAATGTATGAAATACTCCGTATATGATATCCCTATATCTGTTGATATTGATATTTATTTGCATGTATTGAATTGGTGAATTCTTGGATAAAGGCATAAAGCAATAGAATCTCATAACGTCTACGTAATTCTACTTATTCTTATTTGGGAACAAAGAAATATTACAAGTTTTAATCAATTAGAACTTTATCCCTCAACATATATTTTATATACATCTATTCTAATGAGAACATATGAATATAGACATTTTATTTAAATCGCAATAAATTAAGAGTGGCTAAAAAATATAGACATTTTATATATATAAAGACATGTTTGTTCACATGCTCAATAATTTGCAAGTTTTTTATTTCACAAATATGTGATTGAAATAATTAAGAATGGCAAAGTGAAGGGTGATACTGATATGCCAAGATGTGGAATGGAAGACGTGTCCACCTGGGATGGGCGATTACTTCCAGCTGGATGATCGATGACGTGTCATAATTGAGAAGTAGTCATATGAGAAAAACTTTTGTATGATTCAAAGTAGAAAAAGAAAAACTTTTGTAAGATGGTTTCCAATGTGACAAATACTTCAATTTTTACTTAAATATATACTCCCTCCATCCCACAAAAAATTCTCATTTCTCCCAAATTTTTTATCCCACAAAAAAATTCTCATTTCTCATATTTGATAGTTCTCACATAATAAAATATTATTATTACTAAGTGCACAACCATTTATATCCACTAATTATTTTTCTCTCCAAATCAACCTTATATTTTGATCAAATTTATTACAAATTACCTCACCACTAACTATCACCTAAAAACTTGTGTCACACACAAATAGGGGTGAGCATTTGGACCGAAAAACCGAACCGAACCGAAAACCGACCGAAACCGAACCGAACCGAAACCGATAACATGTTATCGGTTTGATTTCGGTTTTGAAAATTTATCGTTATCGGTTCTATCGGTTCGGTTTGATTTTCGGAAAATGATGAACATTTGGCCTAAAATAACCGAACCGAAACCAACCGAACCGAAACCGATAACATGTTATCGGTTCGGTTTCGATTTTGAAAATTCATCGTTATCGGTTATCGGTTCTATCGGTTCGGTTCAGTTTTGACCCGATAATCACCCTACATACAAATGAGAACTTTTTTGTGCGACGGAGGAAATATATACTAATACTCAGCAAAATAACCTAAAATTCTAGTAGTTGCCATTTCCCCAAACCAAAATGACTAACAGAACCATATGTATTATCAACAATTTATTAATTATAATAAGAGTTTTGCTAATGACAGTCCTTAGGGCTGTCAATAAGTGCATAGAAGTTGTACATTTATCTATGGAGAGAAGTAGTTCCTAAATTTCAGGAGGTAGTTACATATTGATGTACAAATTTTTTATGCATGTCTATTGACAGCCTTTAGGGCTGTCATTATCAAAACGCTTATAATAATAATAAATTAGATTTAACATAAATACATATAGTTTTAATACAATAATTTAAGGTTTGAAAGAGACATGAACCAATCATTGTTGAACGTGGCTGAAGTTGGCTACAATTGAAGGAAGACTTTTTCTCTCGTTAATCAATTATACATCTACCTCTTCCTTTCATTTTCATTTTACTCCAAACAAACACCTGTCCATTTATATAACCTTTTATTCAAACACATTGTTATGCACATTAATAAATAATAATTAACCTTAAATCTTTAATCACTAGAAATATTAAGTGTAGCTTCAATTTCAAACAACGCCTTCAAAGTATAAGGCTCTGAATCTCCATCCCAAAAGAGCTCTGCATATTGGCGGCTGGCCACTTGATTGTTATGATTAGAATCGAAGAATAAATACTCATTAATATTATCACACAATTCAAATTCTTCTACTCCTCTCTTCCCTCCACAACTATATATCCCTCCAAAAGGACCACTACCGCAACATGCACTATCTCCAACCGTAAAACCTAAAACACACATCGAAATTTAAACCACTTTATCAATTAACTCAAAAGGCGTCGATTAGTTTACTAGAATTCAAAAATACCGTATTTTGAGGGGTTTTTCATGCGGTTGCTAATGGCGGTTGAGAGATCGAATTTTGAATACTTGAATCCTTTCAATTGTTTCTCGAGATGTTGGAGTTTGATGGAGAGTTGCTGATTGTGTAGACTTGTTATGGTATCGAGTTCTTCGTTGCAAGTGTTGTTTGGTCGTCCTGCTCGAACGCTAGGCCAACAACTTAATGATGGCACCGTAACGATTCCTATTTTCCTTCCTCCCTTTTCATGGATTCCCTTTTTAGCAAGGAAATAAAAAGAATCAACAAAATTGAATAATTTAATGAGAAACAAAAGTATTTTTCTTGAGGTTCGTCCTTTTTTTTATAGGTAGTGATAATGTTTTAATTCATGTACCACAACAAATGCTTCATGTAAGTGTATAGTCTGCAGAAATAATTGTACAATATGATGTTCGCATCAAAATTTGTGGTATGAAAATTAACTCCTTTTTTTATTGAGGTAAAATTAAGTTGACGAAATAGGACTTCTTTTCATAAATAATAGAAACTTTAGAAAAATTAGCTTTTGTATGTTGGGTTTTTTCCGTATTTCAAAAGTATGTTATCCGAGTTTGAAAACTCAGAATGCCACCTAGAATATGTCACTGCGTTCCCGTCACCACTTTTAAGCTTTTTATATCCACCCTGACACGTGACATATTCTAGGTGACATTCCGGGCTTTAAAAACCCGGATGTTATACTTTTAATAGGGAATTGATATTGCTATCACAACTTTTAATAGTTATACCCAAGGTTGCAGAACTCGCTACTCGCTACCCGTTCGTTCGACGACCTTGTAACGAGTAATCGGTTACTCGGTGAGTACTCGGATTGAGATTTTCATATATTTTTTTATGAAAATATATATTATACATATAATTTCCCTATTTCTTAAAAATACAACATATTTTGGAGAAATTGACCGAATTTTAACCGAGTTTTCAAGTTTTTACCGAGTTTGACTGAGTTTTTGAATTTTGAATGAGTTTTAGAGTTGGACAAGTTTTGACCGAGTTGGCCGAGTTTTTACCGAGTTGGCCGAGTTTTGACCGAGTTGGCCGAGTTTTGACCGAGTTTTATATTAACCGAGTAATTTGACCGGTTAGGACCTACCCGACTCGGCACACCACCGAGTAACGGTTACCCGGCGAGTACTCGGCCGAGTAGGCCGAGTTTTACAACACTGGTTATACCATATAGTACAGATAATACAACTAACTGTACAAGTATATTAAGCTTTAGATGTGGTACATACATTCAAAATTATGGTAAGAAAATCACCTCCTCTTTTGAAATGCTATACTTTTGAAGGATCGAAAAAAACCCAACTTTTTTTTTTTTTGGAACGGCAAATCTAATCTACTCCTAAATAACCACCTATGTCCACTATGGGACTCGAACCGTCAACCACTAGGTTGGAGGGCAAACACCTTACCGATAGGCCATTGACCCTTTGGTAAAAAAAAAAAAAAAAAAAAAAAAAAAAAAAAAAAAAAAAACCCACCTTACAAACACAATTTTTTCTAAAATTTCTATTAATTTGAAGAAAAAAAAATCACGAAATAGTTTGCTACCTTGAAGACATCAGTCAGGTTTCCGATCACCATTTCCACATACTGTTGATGTGTATAAGGATAAAGAATGCTGTCATTATTGCCGACGGAGCTCAAATAATCATTTCCCCCACAGCTAAACAAGTAGACAGCGTCCGATATCATCTGATTGGCTTTTGCATCGCCTAATTTCTTCCTAAATTGTTCCTTTAACTCGCCGAAATATTGGAGCTGTGTTTTAAGATCAACCACCTACACACCGCCCATTTGAATATATGAAGAAATCATCAATAGCTGTATATTTACGGAATTAAAAAGGGGAAACATACAAATCCGGCATGGCTTTCAACTAATGCACCAGCTCCGCCGGAAGCAAAGTTTGCTCCGAACTCAAATTCATCGTTCCGGGGATCAAGATACGCCGGAATGAGAGGCAGTCTTGCATACTCGGCTGTTACATGAAATTAAAAAGGGAACTTTTAAGGATTGATGTAAGTAGAACTTAATAGCAAGATTGATGGGTGGTTATTTGAGTTTGAGGTCACCGATGAAATCAGGGATGAGGCGGCCATCGGAGAAGCGGCCACTTGAAGGATTGAAATAGGAGATTCCGTACGGCCAAAAGTTAGCTTGGAATTCCGTTGTAGTGTTTATGTAGTTGTTGTTTCCAGGATCAAAAAGTGAATCGCCGAAAACGAAGAGCGCAACCTGTTTGTTGAAATGCCTCTGAGAACATGTGACAGCTGTAAGCATCAAGAAGCAAGAGACAAGAAGAGATTGGAAATATGCTATATGATCCATATCTATATGCCTGCTGAATCTCACCGTTCACCGTTAGCCTTGAATTATCAGCATATCGCTTTGATAGGTAAAATAACTGTGGGGTATTTTTACTGTTTCAATTTTGTCATAATTAGCCGCCATTGTTGAATTGGAACGGAGAGGTTCTTTTGTTCTAATGTATTTAAATTAGTTAATTAGTAGTTTGAATAGCCAATGATGATAGTCACCTTAGCTGGTTTAAGGCACTGGATTTATATTCATGTGGGCTGCAGGTCGTGAGTTCGAATCCCTTCGAGATGCTCGCTGAAAAATTATGAATACGCTTCCGTTATTTCATTTGCCGTTTCCAAAAAAAGTAGTTTGAATAGACTCTTGGCATATGGGAATAAACCTACCCACTGTTTATTCACTCGAGGAAAGACTTTTAATAAGATTTAAATCCGACACCATATTATAGAGAATGAGAGCTCAAACATTCTTTTTTTAACATTCATATTTTGTAAATATTCTTACAATCATAACTCAGATTCTTAGATACCACCAAAATACATGTTCACTCATATAATGCCTCAAAAAATAAATGGTGCACAGAATACTGGCGTAGAGCATAATGGAGGGGAGATCTAGTCTCATGTCATGGGGCTAGCAACACCAAACTCACCGCCACATCACCTTGGCGCGGGTGTTAGCGTTATGACATCATGCTCTGTAGATAATAATACTTTTAGGAAAATGCATATTATGATTTAAGATTTAATAATATGAGAAATATAGTATAATTTTGAATAAGTTTAGTCACTGATTAAAATTAGTATTTTAACAATTTAATAATCAGAATATCATGTGTTTGAGGTGTTTAAAAATTCTGATTATTCAAATATTAATAAATAAAATGACCAAAAATGACTGATATATAAGCTTTACATTTTATTTTAGTTTTACGATTTTGATCGCATAGCCAGAAAACAATTCCAACTCCCAAAATTGAGAGACCTATATTAAAGATCCCAACTCTAAAAAATATTTGAGTTCCGGTCAAAACTGCTCACGTTAATTTTAATCAATGGAATTTGACGCTGCCTTCCCTTGGTAACGAATTTTTGATTTAATAAAACAAACACTTTTTAAACTTTTTATACTTAAATATTATGTCGTTCACCTTGCTTGTTTTACGTTTCATGTTAACAAAGGTATGCAGAATGATTCTACTAGCACATCTTTTATTCATTTCACACATATATTTTGTGTAAAAAGTACATATTAAATGGCAAAATGACATGCACTTTCACTCTCATAGTTGTTTAATTCCCTGCAGCACAAACCAACAACAACTTAATTAAATTTTATAAACACTTTGAGAAATAAAAGACCGAATAGTGATTCGTACCTTGAAACAATGTCTTCAAATTGTAAGGTGCCGTGACATTGGAATCTCCATTCCAAAATAGGTCTGCAAATTGGCGGTTGACCAATTCATTAGGATGAGCAGAGTCGAAAAATATATATTCAGTAGCATTATCACACACTTTAAATTTTGATACTCCTCTCTTTCCTCCACAACTAGATATTCCTCTAAAAGGACCGCTACCACAACATGCACTATCACCAACCTTGAAACCTTCAAGTTAATTAAATTCAAAATATTAATCATTTCTAATCATTTAATTTAAGAGCGAATTACATCTGAGGTCCCTGTGGTTTACCACTTATTGCAGTCACAGTCCCTAAACTTCATTAAGTACATTGGGAGTCCCTGGTGTTGCCACTTTGTTACACCCGTAGTCCCTGAAGCAAATGGACATTAATTAAAGTCGTTAAATCTCTCATGTGCGTATGGTAATTGTCCACCCCTTCCTCATACTTAAACCTGAGTAAATTACATGGTAAGTCCCTGTGGTATACTACTTATTACAGCCTTAGTCCCTGAACTACATTTATTACACCGGAAGTCCCTGGTGTATACACTTTGTTACACACATGTAGGCATGTAAATGAACGAATGGTTCGTGAACTAGGGTAACAAACATAAACTAGGGTAACAAACATGTGTTTCTTTATGTTCGTTTGTGTTCGTTTATGTTTGTTAAGAAAATTTAGTGTTCACGAACGGTTTGTGAACTAGGGTATCAAACATAAATAAACAAAAACGAACACAAACGAACATAAAAAAACACAAACGTACGTGAAACAAACACAAACGAACACAAACAAACATAAACAAACACAAACGAATATAAACAAACTCAAACGAACACTAACAAACGAACACAAACGGATGTTCACGAACATAAACGAACGAACGGGCCTTTGTTCGTGTTCGTTTGTTTAACTAAACGAACACAAAATCTTATTTGTGTTCGTTTGTTTAGCTAAACGAACGAACATAAACGAACTCCCGCCAAACGGTTCGCGAACGATTCGTTGAACGTTTGGTTCGTTTACATGCCTACATGTGTGTAACAAAGTGTATACACCAGGGACTTCTGGTGTAATAAATGTAGTTTAGAGACTAAGGCTGTAATAAGTAGTATACCACAGGGACCTTCCATGTAATTTGCTCAGGTTTAAGTATGAGGAAGGGGTGGACAATTACCATACTACC
Organism: Calendula officinalis; assembly: GCA_963853835.1. Taxonomy (NCBI): domain Eukaryota; kingdom Viridiplantae; phylum Streptophyta; class Magnoliopsida; order Asterales; family Asteraceae; genus Calendula; species Calendula officinalis. The sequence continues at coordinate 99,369,265 of OY970821.1, forward strand.
CATCATGTGATGTGCACATGGGGGATTTAACGGCTTTAATTAACGTCTGTTTGCTTCAGGGACTATGGGTGCAACAAAGTGGCAACACCAGGGACACTCAGTGTACTTAATAAAGTTTAGAGACTGATGCTACAATAAGTGGTAAACCACAGGGACCTTAGATGTAATTCGCTCTTTAATTAAAGGATGACAAATGAAGAGTCAAGAATACCATATTTTGATGGGTTTTTTAGCCGCTTGCTAAATTCAGTTGAGAAATCGAATTTTGCATACTTGAATCCTTTCAATTTCTTCTCGAGTCCTTGGAGTTTAGTGGAAAGCTTTTGATTGTGTAGACTTGATATGATATCTAGTTCGTGGTTGCAAGTTTTGTCTGGTCGATTTGCACGACTGCTTGGAAAACAGGCTAATGGTGGGATGGTTAGGATTCCGAATTTTCTTCCTCCTTTTTTATGGATTGCCTTTTTAATAAAAGAAAGAACAATCAAATATAAGAAACTTGAGTTTAAAACATTATACTTTTAAAATTTTATGTATTTAATGCAATATGTCATAAAAAAAATTAATAATATTTAAGGTGATTTCAAAAAATAGAACAAGTATGATTTAAAAATCTTAAAAAAGAGTTTACTTTTAATTTTTTTTCCAGAATAAACCGTGAGATCTTACAACCTCCACACAAAAATTGACAATTATCATCTGGTCGCACAAAACATGGTCTGAGCACACAAAAAAATGGTATGTCTAAACAACCAGGTCACCAGCCGCCCATAAAATATCTAATCACACGGAAAAATTTGAAGTCCCACCGAAAAAATCAAATCGTCTATTTTGAAAAAGTAAGTCTCGAATACTTTAATTTGATCGGGCACTCACCATCTTTTTTCATTGTTCAACCTTTTAACAACACGGAAAAACCACCTAAACTGCGCAGGAAAGGCCCAAAACCAATCTCTAGGAACAGAGAAGCTTCCTAGGGTCTTAAAAAAAATTATGTTTAATACTTCCTCCGATTCAAAATAAGTGCTATATTTTTACTTTCACGCTTTTTAATGCAGAATATTGTAATATAGATTATGATAGATTAAATGAGATAATTAGTGAAGAAGGGTCCCATATACTTCCTTCGTTTCAAAATAAGTGATACACTTTCCATTTTGGGGTGTTTCAAAATAAGTGATACACTTTGAAAACTTACCATATTTGGTAAAAGGTAGTGGAGACCACACCCACTAACTATCTCCTTTAATAAACTGAAAAGACACATGTACACTTACTTTTACTTTTAAACATCATTAAATTCACTTTAATCAATATATGTGGGACCCATCATCCACTAACTATCAAATTTAATCTAATTAACCTTCATTATCATCTTTTGCCTCAAAAACCGTGAACTCTAATTTGTATAACTTATTTTGAAACGGAGGAAGTATAATCTTTGGCTTTGTTAAAGAAAGAGAAAGTACATTAGGTGTCAATCTTAATAATGTTTAATAAAGTTAAGTAAGGATAAAATTGTAATTTTATATATAAAAATTTACAAATTAGGAAAGTGTAGCACTTATTTTGAATCACCCATATAAAGAAAGTGTAACATTTATTTTGAATCAGAGGAGGTATATTTTAGTAATTATCTATAGTACTTATGTTACCTTGTAAGCATCAGTCAAGTTTCCGATCACCATTTCAACGTACTGTTGAAGTGTATAGGGAAAATGAACGCTGCCATCGTTGCTGACGTGGGTGAAATAGTCATTTACCCCACAGCTAAGGCTATCCGGTATGGGCACCACATGTGGTGGTGCTTTTGCCCGCCACATCATCGCCACCTCAGCAACCATACCACCATCACACCACATCATTTTGTGGAAATACCCACCACACCACACCACACCATTTTATTCCATTTAATTTTAAATAATAAAAAAAAGAAAATCAAAAACAACCCATGCCAACCAATCACAAGCCAACACCTAAACCCCCACACCCGTTACATCCCGTTGCTCGTCCCCCCTCTCCACCACGCCTACCCCCCACGCCGTTGGGGGGGGCGGTGTTCGCAAGCATCCCCACGCCGTGCCCTTGCCACCTCACCCACCACGCCACAAAAAATTTGGCCCATACCGGGCAGCCTAAACAAGTAGACGGCGTTTGATATCAGCTTCCTGGCTTTCACATCACCTAAATTCTTCCTAAATTCTTCAATTAAATCGTTGAAATGCCGTATCTGTGTTTTCAGATCAACTACCTACACCACCCGTTTGTAGACGATGAGTACCTTACGTACAGTGGCGGACCAGGACAATTTTCAAAGGTGGTCGAAATTTTAGAGTGGAAGTAGGTTATTGAGTGATAATTTTTTAAGGTTAAATTGCAAACATGATATTTTTAAACTAAGAAAAAAAAGAGAAATTAGTCAAAAGAAAAGAAAATTTTAATGAAAAATACAGTAAAAAACATTAAAAAGGAAATAAGGAAAAAATAAATTAAAAAAAATACATATGAAAGGGACTTGAACTTAATGTTATATGTTTAAGATATATATATATATAAGTTAACCACTAAGCTAATATACGACGTAGACTAGCTATCGCTCATACATTATATAAGCAAAAGTAAAGAATGAGTTGATACATAAAAAATTTATACTAATCAGAAAATCTTTGAGGTGGGCAGATGCCACCCTGACCACCCCTAGAACCGCCCCTGCTTACGTATATATATTAATGGCTACTTACAAATCCGACATGGGTTTCAATTAATGCACCAGCTCCGGCGGACGCAAAGTTTGCTCCGTACACAAATTCATTGTTCCGGCGGTCGAGATACGCCGGAATGAGAGGCAGTTTCGAGTACTCGGCTGTTATGTGAAATTAATGAAGGAACTAACAGTTAATCATTAGTTATAGGAAGAAATTAAGAACAAGATTGACGGGTGGTTAGCTGACCGATAAAATCAGGGATGAGACGGCCATCGGAGAAGCGGCCACTTGAAGGATTGAAATAGGAGATTCCGTACGGCCAAAAGTTCGCTTGGAAGTTTGTTGTAGTGTTTATGTAGTTGTTGTTTCCAGGATCAAAAAGTGAATCGCCGAAAACGAAGAGCGCAACCTGTTTGTTGAAATGCCGCTGAGAACTTGTGGCAGTAAGCATCAAGAAGCAAGAAACAAGAAGAAGTTGGATATATGGTATATGATCCATGTCTATGTCTGTTGTATCTCAACTTTCACCGTTGCCTTCAATTATCAGCATATCGTCTGATTGGTAAATAATTGTGTGGTATTTTACTGCCATAATCAGCCGCCATAATGGAATTGGAAGTTGGAACAGAGGATAGGTGATGAGACAATATTCGTAGTGTTATTATTTTAATTTTAAAAAAGGTAATTTGTACGGTACATCTTTTAATGCATTTATCATAACCAATGATTAGTATAGCTATATATTTAACTGTAAAACTTATACGTGTTGTATTATATAAAAGTTGTGGTATGCCAAAGAAATCTAAAATAGTTGCCTCTGGTGTGTAGACCGGTTGATACAAATTATATTGTATGTAGTACTTTTTTATAAATAATTTTTTAAAACTGTTACTATCAAAACTCTTATACTATTTAATTTTGACGATGTTTAAATTACCTATGAAATAATATATTTGAGTTGGAATAATTATATACCCCCTCCGTCTCGTAGTTATACATAATTTAAGAAAATGCATTTATTACGTTGTCAACTAATAAATCTATCTTTATCACCTAATCATTTTTTGATTGGTGAATTTTGAAGTTGATAATGATTTTAAGACAAATTAAAAAGGAAATGTGAATAATAAAATTGGAACGGAGGGTAATAAATATTAAAATTATAATGTAAAAGTTTAAAATTTAACTCTATTTTTTACCTTTTAAAGTGTACTAAACATATTAATTAACTCTATATTTTACCTTTTCAAAATCGCATTATCAACCTTAACCTACTGGTTTTCTTTTAATTTATACTATAAAACACAAAATATTTTTTGAAAATATAAAGTTGATACGATGTTATATTCTTTAAGGAAAAAGAAAAGAAAAAAAGAGAGGTTGTATTCTTTACACCATCTCCTACTATTAGTAATAGTGCTAAAAGTAAAAGAATACAACAATTTGGCCCCTACTTACCAATTAATGATGGAGTTTAGCCTGAATATGTATATGCAACTTACCACACCACATGCATTTATAATGATAACCAAAAAAAAAATCTTTATTGATACCATAAAACTCGTTTACGTACCCGATTATTCCTTCTAGTAAGATGTCGGGTGTGTGGAATAACATTGTCAAAATTCGAGACCATCTTGATAAGTTAAACATCCCACTTGATTCTTGGTTTCAATATGTAGTCCGTCTAGAAAATGGGCTGCTAGCTCCCAAATGGGCCTTCGAGCCCGACGGAAAATTCACGGCTTCATCAGCGAGGTGTGTTAATGTTAATTTTAACCCGTTTACTTTAACAACTGGGCTGCTAACTCGTTTACTTTAACAACTCATTTGTTAATGTTAACCCGTTCTTGTAGATTAACAAGCCACAATGGACAATCTTAAAGGATTTTCCTTCACAAGGTCTTCCGTTCGAGTCTTGTTGAAGATTTTTTCTTAGGCGGACAGAGGAGATGGATTTATTCCCCAAAGACGCGGTTTAGAGGAAGATATATTCAACCGACTAACTAAATACTAACTAGTAGTTCAAGAAAATATTAGTCCATAATGTTTGGGCATAATCTTTAAGTTGTAGATGTAAGATTAATTGATAAACAATAAGATATCATCTATATAACTTAATTAGACATAAAACTATATGGTAGATCGGGCAAAGAGATCGAATATGTTTCGTTTATCAGAGTAATTATCTAGATTTGCTTCCACGCGACACTAAAATGATGATGACAAGAATTAATAAAAACATGATCAACAAACCAAACGAAACAAAAAGATGAAAAAGGTAGAAAATTCGTTTTGTAGGTCTCAAAGTACTAGTAATATGACACGTAGCTCTTATAATTTGATAATTAAAACTCAAACGGTTGCACACACATGAGATGTTCCATTATTCGCCTGTCCACATCCATAACAGAAGTGATACCCACACCTGCACCAACAAATATCATGAACCAAACCCATAATTATAATTAATCTTACATATTCAAAATAAGTAATTAAACGTAGAGTAAATTACACGAATGTTCCTTTAAGTTTATACCAAATTTCACCAATGGTCTTTTTTTAAAAATTACACAGATGGTCCTTAATTCTGAAAGGTTTTTCACCGATGGTCCTTTACACTAACTGACATTAATTTTTTCTGTTAACTTACCCCATGTGCAATGCACATGAGGGTAAAAAAGTCATTTTTCATTTCTTTTATTTTTATTCTTAAACTAAAATTTTTTATTTAAGATAAAAAAAATTGATTTAAAAATGAAAAGAATTTAAAAATGACTTTTTTACCCTCAAGTGCATTGCACATGGGGTAAGTTAACAGAATAAATTAACGTCAGTTAGTGTAAAGGATCATCGGTGAAAAACCTTTCAAAATTAAGGACCATCAATGTAATTTTTAAAACTAAAAGACAATTAGCGAAATTTGCTATAAACTTAAAAGACCGTGTAATTTACTCTTAAACGTATAAAAAAGGATTAAAATTGAATTAACCTGCAAGAAATATGTAGACAACCAGATGTTTTTTCAACATAAAACTTGCAACTAGGACATCTCATCCATTTCTTGTTCTTAGCAAGATCCATTAACATAAGATCTTCAGGATTTCTGTCCCCCTTTTTCAAGCTTTTAAACTCGTTACAATCCAAACCTGAATGCCACGTAACCCTACACTGTGCACAAAACAATCTGTTACAATGTGGGCATTCTGATGACGTCACCTCTACCCCACCATCATCCACCAACATTGCAGAACAATCTTTAAACGGACAATAAAACTTCTCAGAACCCATGATCAACGACTCACAAAGCGCGTCATCCCAACGCTCCAACACTTCTTTTGGGACGTTGATGGATTGACAGACCTCAGGTCCGATTACACCTTTGCATCTTGGGTCAGGACATTTAACCATGGTTAGGTTTTCTTTGATCTTTGAAGCCACGTGTTCGCGGATGCAGTCTGTGCAAAACACGTGACTGCAAACGTTGCCGTTTTGAAACATTTCGGATGTTGACTTTGTATCCATGCAAATGCCACAGTAGTTGGTGGGTGTTATTTCGATTGTTTGGGTTTCCATCAATGGCGCTTTGCACTTCATGGATGATGATGATGATGATGATTTGAGTGATTCTGAAGCAGATATGAGTGCTTCTTGAAGTTGAAGTTCCTCAGCGTATTTTTCATCAGAAATGGGGAAGATTTCACCATTGTCGTCATGGAGAGCAGAGAAGTAGAAATCATCAACAGTTTGGTAAATATCATCATCATCAGAGCTTGATGAACTGCTAGCCATGATGATAAGTGTGCTTCAGATCTGTATTTGCTTTACCATTTATATGAATCATAAATTTTGTTAAATGCAAATTAAGTTTGCATGAATAACATCAAAAGACATTTATGGAATATCAACAGGTTGTTGGTTTTTTCTTATACAAAATCCAATAAACAGATGTTACACATTACTAGAATTATTTATATATGCAATCCAACTTGCATCATATTCTAAACTATGTTAATTTCATATGTACAATAATTATTTTATTGTGTTATCATGTTACAAATAAACAGAGTGCATCACTTATGGATGAAATATATGCAATAAAACTATAATCACATGTATAATTAATTACATTTTTTCCGAGATACAGGAGTAGTATTAAGAGGGTGTTTGGGATTACGATTTGAAGTAGATTATCTACTTATTGCGTTTTGGAAACGCGAATAATCTAAAACTAGTGTTTGGCAAACGGTATGAAATAATCACTTATTTGTGTTTTGGAGCTTTCAAAATGGAGTTTTGAAAAAGTAAGTTGATAGCTACTTATTTACGTTTTGAAAATGGAGTTTTGAATATTACCTATTAACTAAACAAATAATCAGGTTTGTCAAACACTAAAACACAGATTATCTGATTATTGCGATTTCAAACAACATAATCAAATCCAAACACTACTTTTCAGCTGATTATCTGATTATTCATTTTCAAAATACATAATCTATTTTCAATAAGCAATCCCAAACACCCCTAAAACAGCCAAAAACAGCAAAATTAAAGTCTACACTCAAAGTGCAGGTCAAAAAGGGGCAGATTACATAATACTGTAACGAAAGTGATTTTATCAACATGTAAAATTGTTTACACGTCCAACCTGAAGTTTAACAATGACTAAAATATGTAACAATCATACATCAAACTTATATTTTAATGGAGTATTAAACTAAAATATGGGGGGTTTTCATATACTCATCAACTGATAGAACATTGAATTGAATACATTATATAGTAATGAAAGTGATACATAATATGGAAATTAAGTGAGAATTTACCTTGACCGGCAGTCGTGGACTCCGAAATTTAGACGAACTGACTCGATTTCTCTTCATTTTTAGATTAAGCTATTTTAGATGATTTATAGTTAGGGTTCAATCAGCGCGATTTTGATGATTGAACGATTTTTGACGTGATTCCTGGTCGGCCTGAATGATTAGAAACGAACTCGCGTATTAATCGGGATGCGGAGCATTTCAAAGATACGGTCCCTCTACTTTCGTATTTTGGAAGTTTTTTCCAAAGTTAAATTAAATTTCAAACAAATTTTTATTTTTATGGTGGTTTTATTATTTTTCATAAATATATGGTGCCTGAGTTTTCAAATCCCGGATACTTTTACAATGTGTCACGTGTCAATCATTTGTTTTCCCACCAGTGAGTAAAAGCTGATGCCGGGATTTTAAATACCGGAAAGTGGTTGATTAGACACTAGAGGGACAAACGATTGACACTTGACACATTTTTGAGAGTATTCACTTTTTCAAATCCCAAATAATATACTTCTTCCGATTCAAAATAAGTGTTACACTTTCTTTATATGGGTGATTCATAGTAAGTGTTACATTTTCCTTATTTGGTAAATTTTGAGTATAAAAATATCATTTTATCTTTACTTAACTTTATTAAACATCATTAATTTGTCCTTTCCAACTATATTTTGGGACCCTTCCTCACTAATTATCCTCTTTAATCTATCATAATCTCTATTACTATAAAAAACGTGAAAATAAAAGTGTAGCACTTATTTTGAATCGAAATAAGTATTTTTGAAAGAGATAATAAAATCACTATAGAAGCAAAATATTTGTCTCATTTTCCTATTATTTTTATAAAACTTCCCTATTTTGCAACATATTACGCTTAAAACAAAATCTTTTTATTTTGTTTTATATTATCAAAATTAACCTATTAATTGACTTTATTTTGTTTCACATGCATATCATCATATGAAATAGAAAGTGTTCAAAAATCACACATCTATGAGTTTTTAGTTTTCATGCTTGTGGGTGAGTAACAACTATTTATTCACGAATTGTTTTTTTTAATGCAAAAAGTAACAACTTAATTACATAATAATTATATCTCACATATCAGAAATTGTTATTTTGTTTGTACGTTGACAAATGTGATATAACAAGACAATACCAAAATTATTGGATTCAAATTGTTTTCACCCATGTGGCCATGTGTACATATCCTTTAGATATATCACTCCAGTCATAAACTAACATTAGATATTTAGCAAGCATCTTTATAATTAATATGCTAAAAATACCATTCTTAATTGTCTGTCTTCAATAGATTCCACAACTAAAAATGGATATGAAGTTATGAACAAAGATTAAGTGGTTTGTATATATAATTTGTTAATTAGGCTATAAATCTATGAAAATATAGGGGATGTGATGGAGTTTTGGTGATGTCTTCGGCTGTTGCAATGACGAGATTGGCGAAATTGTTGTATCATTTTCTTGGTGGAATTTTCAAGATCTTTTACATCATCTATGTATATTTGTCTGCTTCTACACTCTTCACTACAGAAACCTTGATCTCCTCTGCATATCAATATCAATTTCATATCAGATAAATTATATAGGAGTAAAGAAAATGAAATATTAATTAATTGAGTAAATATAATTAATTAGTACCTGTACATGTAGACATCTTTGTTAGGGGAAAGATGCTTGTGACAAAGAAAACAAGATTTGAGAAAACAAGAAGAAGATGAGGGAATTTGATTCCTTTGGAAAATGGGTTTGGAATTGGAATGATTGATAGTAATACAAGTAAGAATCTTGAGGCCAACTGGTTTTGATTCCATTGAAGTTACATCGGCTATTAATTTGAAGCTAGGAATCCAATATCTAGCCATGGATATTTTCTATTAATCAATAAATGTTTTAGAAGAGAGATATATGGAGGAAGATTTGAGATATGAGTAGTGATGGAATGGTGGATATTTAAAGCTAAACAAACAAACAGTGAGCTACCTACCTTTGCCTTTCAAACTGCTATATTAAATTAATATTGACTACAAACTTTGGACACCATGTTTACCATATGCTACTTTGTTTCTCTCTCTTGCATATATAATATTTTTAACCATAAATATATAGAAATAGGGTATAGAAATAATATTTAGACATACAATTTAAGTGTATTAATCTTCCTTATAATATAATTGTGACGCTTTGCAAAACAAATGGAGAGGAAGATGGGAGAGAAAATGAAAATAACACATGCTATCATCTTTTTGTGTAGGATAATTTTATGATTTGTAAAGTTAAATTGAATGTCTCAATAGCATCTCTCCATAATAAATGGAGCAAATGAGGAAGATAAAATGAAAATAACACATATCATTTTCTTGTGTAATATAATATGTAAGCTTAATTCATTAGCTTACGGTATAAGCCTAAATAGTATTTCTCTATTAAAACTTTAATTGAGTATGAGTTTACTAGAGGCTTAAGAATGGTTTTGAATTTTGATGCATCACACAATGTCTCTAATTAACCACCAAAAGAAAGAAAAATGTTACCTTTTAAATAAGGCACTCTTCAATTATTCCCCAATAATCATCAAATGATATACCCATGCCTTGTTCTTGTCAAAGCACTATTAATTATTATAATACATTATAATTAACGTGTGAAACATCAAGATTAAGCAAAGTAAAGAAAATTGAAAGGAGACCGAATAGCAAACTGGTTAGATATAAATTATACAATACAAGTTTAATAATTTATTTTATGGTATTATATAATTGGAAAAAAGAAGCGTGCAAGGGTAAGAAACGCGTAGGGCATATGGGTCATCAGTCATGGGTTGGTTTTATTATAATTCTTAATCTTAATTTAATTAACAAAGATATATCATACATGTGGTAGAGAGGGACTAGGTGGGTCCCATTCATCATATGAGATACCAAAACGTGGAAGTCGTGATCACTCTATTACCTGTCACACATAATTTTTTTATTAAATCTTTTTAACTCGTTAATTTTAATATTATTAAAAGTGTACTCAAATTTCAACCATAGTATAATTATTAGAAAAGTTAATATACAAGGTCAAGTTCATGACCAATCAGGATCATTTTAACACAAAGTCGATCAGTACTTTTGATTAACTACATACATGTAAACAACTAAGTTTAAAATTTTGACTAAAAATGTTCAAGTGTTTCTATTAACAATTTTACAGTTCCATATAAAAGCAAAATTTGATTAGCTAAAAGTATTATCTATGTATAAAGTGTGAAGTATAAAAACACTTATAAGTACGTATGTAAACTAAAAGTGATATACTCCAAAATAGGTCTAGTAGTTTTGTTCGCCACCTAAATAACTTACAAAACGTGACGAATCTTTAAAACCACATAAATCAATAAGCAGAATACACACAGGTTTGAATGCTTGTGATTAAATTATGTAATACTTTTGGGTTTTTTTTTTTTTTTTACTTATTGAGTTTGAGATCGAAACAGTGCGTTAATATATTGATTTTATAAGAATAATATTTAATTTTATTTGGAAATCCAATTAAACATCGAAAGCGTGTCTCTAATCAGGTCCGAGTTTATGTAACAACGAATTCGAAATCGTATGAACTTATACTGGAAGTGAGATTTTGAGTTACGTGTTACCTTTTCCGTCGAAAATTCAAGTCACATGCACGGCCTGTATAAACATGATTGATGAAACAATGAAAGAGAAAACTTATTTAGTTTTCTTATTATAATGTAACTATTAAATGTTAAAAGAAAACTATGGAGTGTTAGTTACTTAGTTATTATTGTGGGGAATCTGTTGTTTTAGATCAGCTGGCTGTCATGGATATTTTTGGGTGGTTTTTCTCCACATGTCTTAGGTTCGAGACTTGTTGAAGGTTTTTCCTTATGCGGTAAAAAGAGAGTATTTCTCAAAAGGTGATTGGTTTCAGGAACTATTCTTTTGGATGTCACTGCTTAACTCGGATCACTAACTATTCATTGAAAAAATAAGGTTATAATGGTGGTCAAAATGCTTCTTGCTATTATTGGACGTTACATCAAGATCGATGTTGAAATTGTGGTCCGCCATAGATGTTACGTGGCCAAAGTCCAAGAAGTGATTAATGTGTTGTATGAAAACAAAATTTATATACTTTATATTTTTATTAGTTTGTATGGATATTATATGTGTGACAGATAATTCTTAATTATTTTGTTAAAACTACGATAATATTAATTTAATGGTTGAATTTGATCTAACAATGAAATTCTAAAGTCATATGTTAAATTCTTGCTAAGAGGAAATTAAAATACCCCTTTATTTTGTTAAACCCATAAGGAAGTTGGCCTCATTGTTTGAATTTAGTTTTTATAAAAATGAAATTTTCAGGAAATTATATGTTTAATCCCTCCTAAGAGCAAAAAATATATTCCCTTATGGGCTTATTAGCCATAGAGGTTTACCCACGCTGACTTCGGATTACCAGCAAAACAAATAATCACCTTACGATTTGTCGGCTCGTGAATTAAGTCAGAATCAAAGTTAAAGAAATAAAATAAGTAACCAATCTACTAGAAATTTAAAGACTTTCAAACATATCTAAAAATATCTAGAATATACCTGAAAGCAACTTTCTTTAAAAATATCTAAAAAACAAAAATATTCTTTACTAGTTATGGAATACAATAATCCACTGACAAAATTTAAAAAATAATTTGATAAATATAGTATAAACCTATAAATATATGAGTTCGATTCAAATTAAAGATTCGAAAGTATAACTTTTACTCCCTCCGTCCCACAAAAAAGTTTTCATTTCTCCTAAAGTTTTTGTCCCACAAAAAAGTTCCCATTTCTCACATGTGGTGGGCTCCACACAATAAAATATTATTATTATTAAAAACTCCATCAATAACATCCACTAATTATCTTTCTCTCTCCAAACCAACCTTATATTTTAATCAAAATAATACCAATGACCCCACCATTAACTATCACCTAAAATCTTGTGCCAAAGGGAAATGGGAACTTTTTTGTGGGACGGAGGGAGCACTTGCTTAGATTAGACCGGTCCCAATCATTACTCAAACTGATAGTGACACTAAACTGACATATCTATGCTAAACAACACCCCTTATCTTCAGTTTTTTAAAACTCACAATTATAAAATACACACACAAAATACCCCTTTGGACCCCACCTCACCAACCAAATTCTTCCCCCTTCCCGTCCTCAAACCGAATTTCAAAACGAGCACCCAACCGACGGGCCGTGCCAACGGTAGGATATCGTCAGTTTGGGGAAATCACACAGGTGACGAATGGTTCGCATCAATCTTATGTATTACTCACTTTCGTTTGTACCATGAGAATCTATTAAACAGGCAAAGTGATTCCACACACCATAATCATTGATTGATTCAAGATGTTTATATAGTTTGTAATGGGTATACAGTCTAGTGTGTTATATAATTTACAAATTATCTCTCAATCCCCTAAAGTGTCTTTCAAATTTACTTAATACTACTTAGCTGACTCCATTGGCAAACAGACAAATTATATTGCAAGTTCTTTTGCAGTTTTTATTCTAGAGAATATCAACAATTCTTTTGAGACAAATTGCATAAAATTGTACTTAATAGCTAAAAGCAACCCAAAAACTCCAAGAAAATACACTCAGATTCCAAATCTAATGTCCTCCAGTCTGATTTGTTTAATATTGGGCACACATTTAGTTGTATAATCAAGCAAAAACAAATTATAACTTATAAGTAAAGCTGGATAAGTTCATCACTAACAACAGATGGAGTCAAAACACCCAAATCTGTGAAAAGTAAAGTCAGATATTGAGGTGGCGTGTAATCCCTAGCCGATCTCTCGACCTCCACTTTTGCAGGAATCGGTACCCCAAAGTCAACGGGCCGTAACGCGGGTACCATGTCCTTTTGATCCAACGGGTATAACCGAGCAAACTACAAATTAATATTACTTAATATTAATCTTTTTTTTCTTGAAATAAATAATAGAGTAAATTACACGGATGGTCCTTTAAGATTATAGCAAATTTCATCAATAGTCCTTTAGTTTCAAAAATTACACCGATGGTCCTTATTTCTGAAAGGTTTTTCACTGATGGTCCTTTACACTAACGGATGTTAGATTTTTCTGTTAAGTCACCCCATGTGCATTGCACATGAGGGCATAATGGTACTTTCCCATTTTTATTTTGTTTATTTTTTAATGCTTTAAAAAAATTAAATTATTTTTATTTTTTATTTTTTCTCCCCAGATCTCTCTCTCGTTTAAAAATAAACAAAATAAAAAATAAAAAGAATTTAATAAATATTTAAAGCATTAGAAAATAAACAAAATAAAAATGGGAAAAGGCCATTATGCCCTCTTGTGCAATGCACATGGGGTGACTTAACAGAAAAATCTAACATCTGTTAGTGTAAAGGACCATCAGTGAAAAATCTTTCAGAAATAAGGACCATCAGTGTAATTTTCGAAACTAAAGGACTATTGATGAAATTTACTATAAACTTAAAGGACCATCCGTGTAATTTACTCTAAGTTACAATTTAATAAATAATAAATATATATTCACCTTGTAGCTCTCGGCTGCAACATAAACAGGCTTGTCCATGGTTTTAGCCACCAGAGCAATCTGATAAGTTCCCATCATGTTAATTATACCACCACTTTCAACCACCCCATCTGCACCCACAAACACCATGTCCACCTCATCCATGCTATACGCGACGGCTGAATCTATAACCAGTTTCACGGGTACATCGAGCTTTGCCAGCTCGTTTGAAAACCGCAACCCGGTTCTGTCTGGCCGACCCTCGGTGCACAGAACCCGAAACACTTTCCTGCTTTCGGCTGCTGTCTTTAGTATTTCCAGAACAACCCTAGAGAAACCGTGCACCAGGATCGTGCAACCGTTGAAAATGAAATCTTGACCTAGCATTGCAATGATTTTCCGAGCCTGCATTTTTTTTATTTTTTTTTTATAATTAGATACATAACATGCTACAATTTGCCTACATACATGATACATGCATACATACCTTGTAAGAAATCTCCCCAAACTTCTCTGCACGTTCAAGGAAACGAGATTTGGCCGAATTGAAGTCCTCATATTCAACAGCTGAAGTTCTGGTTACGTATCGCATAAAAAGATCACATCCAGCTGTCAGTGAGATGGAAGTTGTATCCCATGACTGCAAATGTTTACAGATTAATTTTATCATAAACCAATGCCTGGTGCCTACTATGCAATTAGAAAACTAAATCTTAGATTGACCATTATCTGTGAATGCATAATAAAGAGGAGCAACACCAACATTTTTAGGATCAACAGTGAAATAACAATTTAACTAACTTGCAACATTTTATGGGCCAGATTATGCAAACGAATTCACAAATTGACCAAAGAGAAAAGGGAATGCAAGCAATAACATCGTATAAGTTGGCTGCCCTAATTAGTACTCCAGTTTACTTTAATATGCAGGAACAGTAAGGCAATCTCAACTTAACAAAGGAAAATAGCTATCAAAGCTTAAGTTTCTTATTATAAAAACATAATAAGGTTTAAGCCATTTGGTTTCATCGAGTAATAAACAGGTGATCTGCAAGTTTGATGATCACAGCATGCTATATCGTTCAGGTGGTGAGATCCCCAAGCATAATTGCAACCAATTACATATATTTCCATAAAACAGAAGCAGTTCACAGTTAATCACAACGTAAATACATGCCTTTAGAGAATCGGACGCTGTTTTGAGTTCGGCTTGGAGCTCCATCATGGTAGTGGCCTCACTAGACCTAATTACAGAAGCCAGAGCCCTAATAGCCGCCACAGCTTCTGCTAAATCAGGCTGTTTCCTCCAGTTGTTAAATTCGTCGATCACACTGAACAGCTTTTCAGAGGCGGAATCGGACGGTGGTGTGTCTTGGTCACGGCCAATGGCGGATTGAGCCTGAGCTAGCCAATCGCTGGTGACGACTCCATGGTGAGCCGCTCTTGTCTGGTAGTAAGCAGATACGTTGTTGATTGGGTTAGGGTTAGGGTTAGGGTTAGGGTTCTGGATGGTTTCAGCCATGGAGGATGAAGGTGGAGAGAGAAGGCGGCTTTCGGGCTTGGGAACGGAATGGAGATTGTTGTTCCTGTCGTCGAGTATGAAGGAAGCAGATCTCCACCACATTTATATTTACCTTTTTCTCCGGCGAAAGGAAAACGATACTCAAAGATTCCGGTGACCGACTAATTGCAATTTTTTTTCTTTAACTAGTGTGTTAATACCTAAATAGGAATTACAATTTGGCTGAGTTTAGGTTAGTAAGTTCGGGTTAACAAGTAACGGGTTGAAATCAATCAACTTAAATTCGATGGGTTGACGGGTTAACCTGTTTATATATTAGTCAACCCGACACCGACCCTGACCCTATTTATAAAAAAAGTTGGATAAGTCAACATGTTTTTAACCTAAATACATTTAGATTCAACCTAAACTTAATTAATTATGAGTCGGGTTTGTTTTAGATTTTATGTTGGGAATTACCCCCACTCCTAAACGGCTAAACAGTAGTCATAAGTCTTTAGCAGTCTAAGACTTGTGTCAATGGCTCCGCCGCTTTGGCGTGAGTTTGCCGCCGGTTTGAAGATGCTATTGGCACGACTCTGTCACTTTGGCCGCCACTTAGCTCCCGTGAGTTTGAAGACGGGAGGAGAGATACGTGAGTTTGGGTAGGTGGGGTCCAAAGGGGTATTTTGTGTGTGTATTTTGTAATAGTGGACCAAAAAAATTGAAGAAAAGAGGTATTATTGGCATGTGTGCGTCAGTTTAATGTCGGTTGGATGGTGAACTGACGTGATACTGATTTGGCAACAACTGATGGCCTCAGTTTCCACTACTATTGGGACTGATCTAACTTTATCTAGTGTTACTTAAGGACATGTTATTATGTTATTGGAGAAACGTTCAAGGAGGTCCATCATTTTTTGGAAGTCTTAATGAGCAAATCTCAACCATTGATTCATAGGATCTAATGGTCAAGATTAATCACATATATTATATATTGAGGGGTATTTTGGTCATTTTTAAAAAAATTAATTTTTTTTTATTTTTTATTTTAAAATTTTTATTTTTTTATTTTTTTATTTTATATTATGAAGAGGTATTTTGGTCATTTGGCACTGAAAAAAATTTCAATTTCAATTTTTTTTTATTTTTTTTTTAATTTTTTTTTATTTTTTTATATTTTATATTTTTTTATTAAATTTTTTAATTAAAAAATAATATTTATTTGATAATTACGTGTATAACTTAATCACATGTGATTTTAGTGTAAAATCACATGTGATTTTAGTGTAAAATCACATGTGATTTTAGTGTAAATCACATGTGATTTTAGTGTAACATGTGATTCAGAATGCAATCACATGTGATTCACTATGCAATAATATTATGTGTTATTAATGAAAAATTAATAATTTTTAAAATAATAATAATAAATTAATAAAAAATTAAATTTTTTTTTTTAAAAATTAAAAAATTTAAAATAAAAAATAAAAAATAAAATAAAAATAAAATAAATATTTTTTTCAAAATGACCAAAATACCCCTCAATTAAAATTAAAAAAATAAAAAAAATAAAAAAAATTTATAATAAAAAATAAAAAATAAAATAATTTATTTTTTTTAGTGCCAAATGACCAAAATACCCCTCCATGTATAAAGTATGTGATTAATCTTGACCATTAGATCATATTGATCAATGGTTGAGATCTGTTTCTCGGGACTTTGTAAAAGTCATGAACCTCCTTGAACGCAACTCTATATTATTGTACTCATATAATTCGATGAATAAACTTTGATTCTGAATTTATGGTTATCGGAATGATGATAATAACAATGACAAGTTAATGAAATTATAAATCTTCGTGCCGTATGATTTAGCAATTCAATAAGAATATTATATTAACTCATAATTTCTTAACGTTCTTTTGATCATTTTTCATCTATGTTTTATTACTATTATCATCAGCACCATTGCCTCCTAGCAATCACCATCCACATGTGAACACCAAACTCTTACATAATCAATTGCATGCTCATAAGGAAAGTAGATAACTATAGAATATGTCAATTCAAATAGAAAGACAACTCATAAGCATAAGAACATCACAAGAAAAGCCTCTCCACACAACTCATAATCAATAACAAAATTGTTTTTTTATGTTGTGACAACCCTCGAAATCGGGTACTTGAACCGACATTTATGGTGACCAACTTTATCATAGAACAATCATCTCATTTAAGAATGCATTCATTTCATCATTTAAGTCTAGCAAAAACACAAATATCATGT
This sequence comes from Calendula officinalis, assembly GCA_963853835.1. Classification (NCBI taxonomy): domain Eukaryota; kingdom Viridiplantae; phylum Streptophyta; class Magnoliopsida; order Asterales; family Asteraceae; genus Calendula; species Calendula officinalis. The sequence continues at coordinate 99,387,171 of OY970821.1, forward strand.
GTAGGGTAGTACACACGTTCAATATGCACAAGTCAGTTTGTCAATGTCTCATACAATTAAAAATATACATTTAGTGAGTTAGTGACGTATAATATAATTAAACCAAATCAAACCAAAATATAAATATTATAATCATGATGAATGATTTGCTCAACCAAATTAACCGGTTAATATATCTGATATTCTTACTAGACAATGTATATCTTATACCAGCTTATAAAGTACTTAATTTTAATTAAGTTAATAAACCAAACCCTCTCACCCTCATTTTTCCAGTCGTGTACCCACCCACTCCTATTTCTCCAATTCTTCTTCCCCAAGTTTTATAACAAACTTTCCATTCTTTTTGAATTTAAATTCGTGCCAACTGATAAGATCTAAACTATCAAATATTCTTAAACTTATCTAAAAACCGAATTTCATTCTTCCACATCTCATAATCTCGAAAATTCTGTGGAAAACACCCAAGAAATCCTCTCAAGAACACCCACAAATAAATTGGTAAAATTTCTTCATCTTTTCTTATTTTATTTGATTTTTATTCTAAATCTTATGTTTATGTTTGATGAAATCACTCCTTATGATTTGATAATTAAAATATGGTTATATACAATTTTTATACTCTAATAAATCCGTTGAAAACAAAGAAAATCGAACATGGCAGTGTACGGTCGAACAGACTGTTTTATTCATAAAATTAGATAGCTGTTCGAGTCAATTAATTAGCTTTATACGAAATAAATCATAAAATAACTTGCAGCTCAGCTGGTAAGCGTGCAGCCTCCCTAACCCTTGATTCCGAGTTCGAATCCTCTCCAGCGCCGATTTTTGTTTTTTTTATGACCTTCACGCCTCCTGCGTTTTCAGCCCAGCGATCTCCTAAGCCCATTTCTCTGGCCCAGCCCAAGTAACCAGGCCAGACGACCCTGTTGTTCAGCCCAGTTCATTTTGTCCAGCTTAAAGCCCAACTCACTAATCTATTTCCTTTTATTTTCTGATCTTTATTAAATTGTTTATTTATTATATATTTATGACTTCTTTATTCTTTATATAATGAATATCTAGTTATTTAAAATAGATTTTTTTTATTATTATTTAATTTATTTATTAAATTTACATTTATTTACCCATTTCATTTATTTAAATAATAATTAATTAATTTTAAATTAATTATTTAAATCATTTAAATTCTAATGTATTCATTATTACTATTTATCAACGCATAATTCACCAACACTACAATCGGTACTTAAAGCGTACGTAAAATAAAACTATAAACTTTTATCAAGACATATAAAATCATATAAGTAAACGTTTTTAAAATTTGAGATGATTGAATCAATACTTTTATAAATCACTGATAAGTCTCTCACACCTAACTGGCTAACCAAACAAATCATTGGAGTGAAACATCTAGCATAGACGTGCCAATAGAGTCGTCTCTTATTATTTATTCTTATGCATTTAGGACGCTAAGAAGTTATTGTCAGATTTGCACATTATCATTTGCATTTTTCTAGCATCGCATCAGGTGAGTCCACAGCCCTTCTTTTTACTATGTTTTATACTATTTTGGGGTGAAAAACATATCAACTGCTTTTATAAATGTTTACATTTTCTATCGTTATGTTTCAGTAAAGCCTACTGTGACTATTTATTTTACTTGTGATGAAACATATCCTAAACCATGACAATCAATCCTTATGCTCGGACTAAGTTTAGATGTAGTTACATCCCATAATCATTAGCTAGTTGCGACTAGACCCTGGATATGCAGATGGTACCATTGGCTAAGACTCTTCCTCCCACAGTGTGATCAAATCAGGGAGTGCATATCTTTGATACAGTAACATCATTATTAGAGTTGGAGTTTTGGTTATGGACTTAGGGTCGACATTTTAATGGATATCAGTCATGCTTTTTCTACAAACTTATGTGTTTCGATATCTCAATAATTCAATTATTATCATATTACAGCCCATGGTGGCAGATCATTTTTAAACATTATTTCATCACACAATTTATGCCATGGTTGGCACATGAACACTTTGGACTTCAAATCATTTTAGACGCTATATTTTTGCCATTGTTGGTATACGTAAAACATTAGATTTCAAAACAAACTATAAACCTGTGGATTCACTCAACAATTTTGTTGATCATTTTTCATATGTTTTTCAGGTAGCTAAGTTGAAGCATAAGTCTTAGTAGCATTGGATCACACGCATGCATGTGTCAAGATGCCACGATTTATTAAAAACATTTTCTTTTTACCTTTCAAGTATTTTGTTAACATTTTAATTTGTGACATACCTTATTTCAAATGTTATTCAGATTTTTAAACAATTATTGTTTACAATAATCATATGCTTGTGTTATTCATGATAGTCGCACGCCCGTTCTTCCGCAAACCATTTTCTTTGAAAACTATTTTTGGCGGGGTGTGACATATGTTTACCACTAATGCTATGTTTGATAGTTTTTTATATGTAAAAATTATGAGATAAAAGAAGAAATCTTTAGAATAAAATATTTTTATGTTTCATGTTTCAAAATTGGAAAGAAAATAGGATAAATTCTTTATATATACATTTACCATACACATGGTACTGTTCATAAACTTTTTTTTGTCTTTTTGCAAATTTGTCTTTATAATAAATAATAAAACATGAAAATACTACAAGTAATTTTGTTTGTCACAGTGGCTTATGTGGTAGGTGAAAAGCTCAAGTAATACATGCGACACAACCCAAGTTCAATTCATGCTTTGTTTCACTTTTATCCTTCTTCCTTTCATTTTTGTTTTTTCTCCTAAACTTTTTATTTTTTTCCCTAAACTTTCCAACTATAACTTTTTAACAATATATCCTTATATTATAATGTTTCTAGAATAATTAAACAGACCCCTACTTTTATAAAAAAAAAGATAATTGTTTTAAGAAAATAAAAATTAATTATATTGAAAATAATTATCCCATATTTTCTGCATAATAAGTTTATATTATAATTGATTAGCCTAGACAGAAGCAAGATAAACTGAATCATGCTTACAAACATGGATAATCATATCAAGTACAATTAATTTTTGTATAGGAATATGTTAACCATTATCCTTAATGATTAAGAAATAATAACATGCATAAGTCATTTGTAGTTTGTACCATAACCATAAAAATTTTTAAAATTATCAACCATTTAGGGTAGTTATGTTTTAAAAATTTATGCTTTAATCATTTAAACACTCTTAACCATTGCCCTCAAGGCATCCTTTAATAGTTCTTTTTTTTTTTTAAATCAAATTTTATATATTCTTATTGAATGCTATAAGAGTTGTCATTATCAACTCCAATTATTATGTTTATTAGATTACTATTGGGTTTTCCATATTATTATCATTTAATTTTTTAAATGATATAAAAAATGTCGTTAGTTTTATCTAATATTACAATACTTCTAATTCATATATTATTTTATTATACAAGCTGCTTATTTTTTATTCATGAATACAAAATAGTAAACTATCTAACCAGAATTTAATCTTAACGTAAAAAAATGTATATCTTAAATCCCGCGGTATCGCGCGGCAGAATAAGCCTCGTTACTAATATTTTTCGTGTTCATAATTGGCGGAAAAAAAATATTACCAAATTTACAATTCAACAGTTAATATGTAAATTAGTTAGGCTATATCGTGTAATTAGATAATTTAGTTATTTCTAAATAATTGATGAGTCATTTATCTCTAAATCTTCCTACTTTTGTGAGGATATTAATTAAAGAAATTATGACAAAATTTAAATCATATTTTTTTATTATAATTTTAAAAGAACATTATGGAAATAAAACTTCTAATATATTCTTTTCAATTATCTTATCTTCATTTTGAATTAAAACTCTACAACATGACATATATACTTCAAATTGCAATCTCAACACACAACTTCACATAAAACTCAGATCAATTGAACTAAAACCAATTGGTCTAGATTAATCAGCCACCAAGAAAGCTTTAGGAGTTTGTCTTTTAGATGTCTTGAGTTCAAGACTTGTTGAAAACATTATTCAGAGAAAAAAATGTGGTGAGGTATATTTCCCTAAAAAAAGGAGATATGTTCGAGGAATGCATACGGCCCGCTTGGATATCTAACTACTAACTAATGAAGTTGCTGTTCGAAAAAAAAAAAAAAACAATTCACATCTCATATAATAATAACATAAAGGCAACAAATCACTTATTAAACATGTAAAGTTTCTATATACATATGATATAACATAAAGTTGCATGACTTGTAATAGTAAAATAGTTTGTAACCGAGAATGAAATAAACCACATAAGTTGATTATTATTTCCTTCAGTTAACTCAAAATAAAATGACATTAATGTGAAAATAAATATCACGGAGTAATTAATTAAATATTTAATTACATATATGTCATTCAATAATAAAGACATGTCCCGCTTCCGGTGAGTCCGTGTTCGATAAATGTAGTTCCGAGCAAGCAATTGAAAAGGCGGTGAAATAAAAAAAAGTCTTCTTCTGCGGCCCCTCACATCACAGTCTCCACCGATCTCCATTTGTACGAATGATTCAACAAACGCCAACCAGGATTTACAGATTGAATTTTGAATCTGATTTCAAAAAAAGGTAAACACCACCACCACCGCCGTGTACATACTAAACCTAATTTCACCTTTCCGGTATGCGGTTCACGGTTATCACGAGTTCGTGTCACAAACCTCTTAATAGACTCTCCATTTTCCCTTTTTTTAATCGCTGTCTTCACCTTTTCTTATGTTTTTTTGTAAATTTTAAAGTCATCGGGATCTGATTGTGATTATTGATTTTAATCCTGAGCACAAGGTGAGACGGATTGCATCAGATGATGTTTATGCTTACTTTCTTAATTTGATGCTTGTATAATTGATTAGTGTATAAGTATAACATAGCTATGTTGTCGATCTATGTTGCGTATTAGAATTATCGTGTTTCGATGTATGATTGGGATTTTGTGTTTTGTAGCTTTTGATTAACCGGCCGGTGGGATCTGGTTTCGCAAGTTACAATTCCGCGTTGAAACTTGAAAGTTGACGACATCCAGATTCAGATTGGCGTTTTTGAGTATAAGTTCCTGGTGTTTCTGTGTGATCTGAACGTTTACAATACTTGATCAATCTGAACAGAACTGATTTGGTAAGTGATAGGTTGTCAGAATTCTTATATTTAGATGAAGAGTTGAAGAACACAAATTCAAGTATTAGATACAGGTTGATTAGGGTTTTGGGAAACTAAAATTGAAATCTGATGTGGTTGTAGACAGATGAGTATTGCACAATGAGTGGGATACATGTCGATGGATGCATCAGAAAAAGGCTTACCTGATCTGGTTGGTGCTTTGAAATCGTGGGTCCCTCGGCGGTCTGAACCAGCTAACGTGTCGAGGGACTTTTGGATGCCCGATCAGAGTTGCAGGGTCTGCTACGACTGTGACTCCCCATTTACCTTTATCAACAGAAGACACCATTGCAGATTTTGTGGCCGTGTTTTTTGTGGCAAGTGCACTCAAAATTGGATCCCTGCTGCAGAATCTACTACTGATTCAAGTAATATAAGAGTCTGTAATTACTGCTTCAAACAATGGCAGGAAAGTGGTTTAGCTGCTGATCATGAGATTGAGACCAACATTGATCTCAACAACACTTCAGCTTCCACTGCCAGTTTCAACAGCACCAAATCCAGCTGCACTGCTGAGAGTAGCTCCTTAACTTATACATCTGCACTTAGCTCTTGCCAACAAAGCCCTAATCAAGTTTTAACAATGGAACCGAATTTAGATGATCACAATGCACTAGCAACAAGAAGTGATGAACAACTAGTTGTTGTGGACACCAATTCTCCTAGCCGAGCCGAGTCTTTCACGAGCAGGTTTCTTTCTTTTCTTTTTTTCTTTTTTTTTCCATCTTTTTTTTGGATGTTGACTTGAGACTTGAGATATTGACTTCATGATTTATTAGGGGCGATGACTTGGGTGACGAATATACTTATTATGACGAAGAAGAAGTACAATTGGACGACTTTGGATCTCGCAAAGTGCATCCAGATGGCGATGCATCATTACAAATTGATAAGAAAGAAGATGAAAACGAAAATGAAGCATCATCATCGTCTTTATATGCTGCACAAGACATTAATGCTGATGCTGAGCCTGTGGATTTTGAGAACAATGGAGAGCTATGGCTGCCACCTGAACCAGAAGATGAAGAAGATGAACGTGAAGCTCATCTTTTTGTTGATGATGATGATGACAGGGATGGAGATGGTGTGGGTGAGTGGGGATATGGGAATTCTGGGAGTGGAGAGTTTAGAAACAGGGATAGATCAAATGAGGAACATAAGAAAGCTATGAAGACTGTAGTTGATGGACATTTTAGGGCTTTGGTATCTCAACTGTTGCAGGTTGAGAATCTTGATGAAGATAATAACTGCCATTGGTTGGAGATAATCACATCTCTTTCTTGGGAAGCTGCTTCATTGCTTAAACCAGACACCAGCAAAGGCGGTGGGATGGATCCAGGCGGTTATGTCAAGATCAAATGTTTAGCTTCTGGCCGTCCTACTGACAGGTAACACAATTGACATCTCTACTCTTAACTAACATGTCTTTGATGCTGTTTGGTAGCATCTGAATGACTAATATCTGAATGATTCAGACTTCCCCTTATATCTGACCTATTAAGAGGCAGAACATGCTCAAATTTTTATTCAGAGGCTGATTAAGAGGCCTTCTGTATCCGTCTGATTAAGAGGCTGTCCTCTTAACTGAATCATTAAGAGGCTTACCAAACAACACCTTTGTCTTATTGTTGTGGTTCTTTGTTTTTTTCAGTATGGTGGTCAAAGGAGTTGTATGCAAGAAAAACGTGGCTCACAGACGCATGACTTCAAGAATTGAAAAGCCACGGTTTTTAATTCTTGGAGGTGCTTTGGAATATCAACGGGTTTCCAACCACCTTTCAAGTTTTGATACTTTATTGCAGCAGGAAATGGATCATCTAAAAATGGCAGTTGCAAAGATAGATGCACACCAGCCTGATGTGCTTCTGGTGGAGAAATCAGTTTCACGGTATGCACAAGAGTATCTTCTGGCAAAAGACATATCGCTTGTTTTGAATATTAAAAGACCGCTTTTGGAGCGAATAGCCCGTTGCACTGGTGCTCAAATAGTTCCTTCAGTTGACCATCTTTCGTCTCAGAAATTAGGGTATTGTGATATGTTTCATGTTGACAAGTTTCTAGAAGAGCATGGAAGTGCAGGCCAGAATGGGAAAAAGTTGGTCAAGACATTGATGTTCTTTGAAGGCTGCCCAAAACCATTCGGTTGCACTGTAAGTCATCACCATTTAATGAGTAAATTACACAGATGGTCCTTTAAGTTTATATCAAATTTCACCAATGGTCCTTTAGTTTCAAAAATTACACTGATGATCCTTAATTCTGAAAGGTTTTTCACCGATGGTCCTTTACACTAACCGACGTTAATTTATTCTGTTAACTCACCCCATGTAATTTATTCTGTTAACTCACCCCATGTGCAATGAATGTGAGAGTAAAAAAGTCATTTTTAATTTTTTTTTCATTTTCTTAAATTAATATTTTTATCTTAAATAAAAGTTTTTAGATTAAGAATAAAAATAAAAGAAATGAAAAATGACTTTTTTACCCTCATGTGCATTGCACATGGGGTAAGTTAACAGAAAAAATTAACGTCGGTTAGTGTAAAGGACCATCGGTGAAAAACCTTTCATAATTAAGGACCATCAGTGTAATTTTTGAAACTAAAGGACCATCGGTGAAATTTGATATAAACTCAAAGGACCATTCGTGTAATTTACTCCCATTTAATCAAACCAAACCAAAACATTTTGTGCAGTTTCATTTAGATTTTTTTTTTGTCAGATATTACTAAGAGGTGCAAGTGGTGATGAACTGAAGAAAGTGAAGCATGTGGTTCAGTATGGAGTTTTTGCTGCCTACCATTTAGCCTTAGAGACCTCTTTTCTTGCTGATGAAGGAGCCTCATTACCAGAACTACCCTTGAACTCTCCATTAACCGTGGCTCTTCCCGACAAGTCAACAACCATTGACCGGTCAATCTCAACAATTCCCGGTTTTACTGTCCCCAATGCCAATAGTCTCCCCATGTCAGACGTCTTTTCTTCTATCATGAACCAAAAAGCACAAACAATGCTCTTGCCACTTGGATCTAACTTTCAAAATACTTCCATGCCTACAAAACCGGATGCAACCGAGCCTGAACCCGAGCCTAGTTGTAACGGGTTTGAGGCTGATGGAATGGAAAATGTTGACCAGTTGTTAGATGGAAAGAAGGAAGAGTTTCCTCCCACACCATCAGATAACCAGAGCATTTTGGTCTCCTTGTCATCTCGGTGTGTCTGGAAAGGAACCGTTTGTGAACGGTCTCATCTCTTCCGTATCAAATACTATGGAAATTTTGATAAACCATTGGGACGATTTCTTCGAGATAATTTGTTTGATCAAGTAAGTAGTAGCATACATACGTTGCATTTTGAGATGTTAATTAATTAATGAATAAATAAAATGTGGCAGACTTATAGATGTCCTTCATGTGAGATGCCTTCGGAAGCACACGTACAATGTTACACCCATAGGCAAGGAACCTTAACCATATCTGTGAAGAAGTTGACCGAATCGCCCTTACCAGGAGAGAAAGATGGTAAGATATGGATGTGGCACAGGTGCTTACGGTGTCCACGCGTTGACGGTTTCCCGCCTGCAACCCGAAGAATTGTCATGTCAGATGCTGCTTGGGGGTTGTCATTTGGCAAGTTTTTGGAACTTAGTTTTTCTAACCATGCTGCTGCCAGCAGGGTTGCAAACTGTGGTCATTCTTTGCATCGTGACTGTCTTCGCTTTTATGGGTCAGTCGGTACTTCAAAAAAAATAAAATAAAAAAATCTGCTTGCTTCATCACATTTTTTATTAATAAATGTTCCTTAAATGTGGTTGCAGGTTTGGCAAAATGGTTGCCTGCTTCCGGTATGCCTCAATCAGTGTCCACTCGGTGTACCTCCCTCCTTCCAAACTTGTCTTCAGATATGACAAACAGGATTGGATAAAAAATGAAGTCAACGAGGTTTGACTTTTTTTTAATACAAATATTTCAGTGTTGATTACATCGTATGTCATATATTCTAATTTTTATGCATGGGCAGGTGGTTAGTCGGGCTGAGCTATTATTTTCAGAAATTCTCAATGCGCTGACCCAAATGGCAGAGAAGATATTTGGCAAGGGTTCAGTTAATAACATGCCACAATCAAGACGCCAAATAACAGATTTGGAAAATATGTTACAGAGAGAGAAGGCAGAATTTGAGGTCAGTAATTAATATCTTTTTACTTTCCATATAGGCCAAAATATATTTTAGTACCTTGAACTTGGCTAACGAGGTTCTCTGCTACCCCGAACTATTAAAGATGCAACATGGTACTTGAACTTGACAAAATGATCGATTTAGTACCCTGACTCATCAATTTGATCGCGTTTTCTTACTTGACTTACTTCTGTTGAAGCTTTTGACGGACTAAAAAATATAAATTCATCTAAATATATAGTTATTAGAAGCAAATCACGTGAGAAAACAAAACAAAACCAAATTAGTGAGTCAGGGTACTAAATTGACCATTTTGTCAAGTTCTGGGTACTAAGTTGCGCCTTTAATAGTTCAGGGTAGTAGAAGACCTAGTTAGCCAATTCCAGGGTACTAAAATGTATTTCAGCCTTCCATATACAAAGTTCTGGTAGTAGATAAAAAGCTTGGTTTTTATGCAGGAGTCACTTGAAAAAGTTTTGAACCAGAAAGGGCAAGGCATGATTGACATTTTTGAGATCAACCGGTTAAGACGACAACTGCTTTTCCAATCTTACGTGTGGGACCACCGACTCGTGTATGCAGCCAGCATTAACACCAACAACAGTCCACGAGGTGATTTCAAATCTGTAAACACGGATAAACCAAACGTTGACTCAGATCCTATTGCTAGTGATAGTGTTGACTCAAGTCCTAAAGAAGAGGATGAGTCTGAAGAACAGCTGTCTGCCATTGCAAGTTTATCTGCCATTGCAAGTTTATCAGACTCGCTAGAAGCCGCGTGGACCGGTAATCACTCAACATCTGACCCAATGGACGGTGAAGATCACACATCATCACCACTACCATCTCCTGCATCATCATCATCTGCAAAAGTTTCTGAATCTACAGATGATTCATCAAGCTGGTTTAGCTTACCCTTTTTAAACTTGTACCGATCTCTAAACAAAAACTTGCTACCCAGTTTTCATAAGCTAGAAACACTTAACGAATATAAACCGGTCTACATCCCGTCATATCGCGAATCAGAACCCGGAGCCCGCCTGCTTCTATCCGCGGGTGTAAACGACACTGTTGTCCCCGTGTACGATGATGAGCCGACAAGTATCATCTCCTACGCGTTGCTGTCCCATGATTACGTCTCCCAAATGTCTGGAGAAGTGAAAGACGGCGAGTCAATCTTCTCATCACAATCTGCTGACTCAGCGATGTTCAATTCGTTGAGCGGATTCGATGAAGCGTTACTGGAATCGGTTAAAAGCAGCGGTGACGAGAGTTTGTTGTTATCCTTGTCGGGGTCCCGCGGGTCGATGGTTATGGACCCGTTGTCATATACAAAGGCTTTGCATGCACGAGTTGAGTTCACAGATGATGGTAAAGTTAAGTACAGTGTGACATGTTACTATGCAAAGCGGTTTGAAGCATTAAGGAGGATTTGTTGTCCTTGTGAAGTTGATTATATCAGGTCACTTAGCCGGTGTAAAAAATGGGGTGCTCAAGGTGGTAAAAGCAACGTTTTCTTTGCAAAAACGTTGGATGATCGGTTTATAATAAAGCAAGTTACAAAAACCGAGCTGGAGTCGTTTATCAAATTTGCTCCCGCATACTTCAAGTATTTATCTGAGTCAATTGCTACTGGAAGCCCTACTTGCCTTGCAAAGATTTTGGGCATTTATCAGGTACCTGTTAAATTCTTTTATTTATTTATTTAGGGGATAAATTGCTTTTATATCGTAGTAAAAGCTATAAATTATTTCTATATCCTTCTCAAATTCATAAATTATCTCTATATCCTTCTAAACTTTGTAATTGCCTTTATATCCTTCTATATCTTTAAAATTCTCTTTTATGTCCAAAAACTATTTTAAATTAAATCATTATAATATCAAAAATAATCAAATAATTATGCAATATATCAGTTGATTATGTATTAGAAATCATGTTTAATTGCTTATATTATTGATATTATCACGATTTAAGAAATAATAAAATAGGTTTTTGGACATAAAAATGAGTTCTAAAGGTTTGGAAGGATATGAAGGTAATTATAAAGTTTAGAAGGACATAGAGATAATTTATGAATTTAAGAAGGATATAGAAATAATATATGAGTTTTATAAGGATATAAAAACAATTATCCCATTTATGTATTTATTTAATCCTTGTGTGTTTGATTGATGTGTTTTGGTGAAGGTGACTAGGCAAGTGAAAGGTGGGAAAGAGACGAAAATGGACGTGTTGGTTATGGAGAATCTTCTGTTTGGAAGGAATTTGACACGGCTTTATGATCTGAAAGGATCTTCGAGGTCGCGGTATAATCCCGATTCGAGCGGGAGTAATAAGGTTCTACTGGATCAGAATCTGATTGAAGCAATGCCAACGTCTCCAATATTCGTTGGAAACAAAGCAAAAAGGTTGTTGGAAAGAGCTGTGTGGAATGATACCGCGTTTCTTGCTGTAAGTTTAATTAATAATTAATAATTAATAATGAGTAAATAAAAAATTATTAATTAATGATTTAATGAAGAGTAAATTATACGGATGGTCCTTTAAGTTTATAGAAAATCTCACCAATAGTCCTTTAGTTTCAAAAATTACACTGATGGTCCTTAATTCTGAAAGGTTTTTCAGCGATGGTCCTTTACATTAAGTGATGTTAATTTATTCTGTTAACTTACCCCATGTGCAATGCACGTGAGGGTAAAAAAGTTATTTTTCATTTCTTTTCTTTTTATTCTTAAACTAAAAACATTTATTTAAGATAAAAATAATAATAATTTAAGAATGAAAAGAAATTAAAAATGACTATTTTACCCTCATGTGCAACATGTGCATTGCACATGGGGTGAGTTAAAAGAATAAATTAACGTCAGTTAGTGTAAAGGACCATCGGTGAAAAACTTTTCAAAATTAAGGACCATCAGTGTAATTCTTGAAATTAAAGGACCATTGGTGAAACTTGCTATAAATTTAAAGGACCATCCGTGTAATCTACTCTTTAATGAATGAAATGTTCATGATGCAGTCGATTGATGTGATGGATTATTCGTTGCTGGTTGGGGTGGATGAAGAGAAACATGAACTGGTTTTAGGGATAATTGACTTCATGAGGCAGTACACGTGGGACAAACATCTGGAGACATGGGTGAAGACTTCAGGGATCCTTGGCGGTGGGTCCCCAACGGTCATATCACCAAAGCAGTACAAGAAGCGATTCAGGAAAGCAATGACGACATACTTTTTAATGGTTCCAGATCAATGGTCTCCACCAGTACCAACAACCAAAGATCCTTCTGAACCACCACCTGACTCATGATATATACATGCACATGCTTGTATTTGTATATTTCAATGCATTTTAATATTTTATATTACCAGCAGTGTTTATTTTCATTTTTGAGCCTCTAAAAGGACGATTATTGTTGCAAGCTGAAGAAGAAAAAGAAGAAGACAGAAAGAGTGTTTGTTTGTTTGTTAGAAGAAAGGCATGGAATGGGTAGTTATTAGTTGCTACTCAACCCAAACCAACCCAACAAAGTTAAAAAAGTTTTGTACATGATTGTTTGTTTGTATCGTTTGCTTGGTTCCTTCAATATGTATATTCATAGTCTGTCGTTTTCTTTTAAGATTGGTCAATTCGTTGCTTCTTATTCCCAGTTTAGTTTTTCTTCCTTTTTAATACTTCCTCCGATTTAAAATAAGTGATACACTATCTATATTTGGGTGTATCAAAATAAGTGATAAATTTTGAAAACTTACCTTAGACCGGTGCCAATGGTTTGGTAAACTGATACCGTCAGGTGTTGCCAAATCAGCGCCACGTCAACTCACCCTCCAACCGACACTAAACTGACGTATCCATGCCAACAATACCACTTCCCTTTAATTATTTAGGACCCACCATTACAAACACACACACACACAAAATACCCCTTTGGACCCACCCACCAAACCGGCACACTCCTTCCCTCCCATCTCCAAACTGGCGAGATTGAAACAGGCGGACAAAGTGGCGGGGCGTGCCAACGGTGGCACAACCGGCGGACCATTGACGGTGCCAACCAGCGGTGCCATTGGCACCCGACTTATTTGGTCTAAAGTAGTGGGATCCACACCCACTAACTATCTATTTTAATAAAGTGAAATGACATTTTTACCCTTACTTTTACTTTTAAACATCATTAACCTCACTTTATTCAAAATTTGTAGGACCCATTCCCTACTAACCATCCAATTAATTAATTTAATTATCATTATCATATTTTGCCTCAAAAACCGTGAAACAAACAATGTATCACTTATTTTAAATCAGAGGAAGTACTAAACAGTAAAAGGGGGGTTACATTATGGCTTAACTAATATGAGATGGAAATTTAACGAGACATAATTAAGTTACAAACCAGGCCAGAAAGGGAATCCGGTGGAGAGCAACCAACTCCAACCGTTAATGAAGCTTCCAACAGTATAAGTTTTAGCCTCACTCTTGTCCTTAATCACACCCCAACCTTTCCACGTCACCCTTTTAGACGTATCAGCACCAGGTCCCATGTTTCGATACTCCCGATAATAAAGCGTATCAAGCGCAAAATCCTTATCCCAAGGGTACCATCCGTCCGTCGATATCACCTCGCTGATCACCGATCGCATCACAATCGTTCTCGAAAACTTCATCCACGGTCTTCCGAGATACGTTGAGACATTTCTCTGAACTGGTTTTAGGTCAGAAGTTGCGTCGATTTGGCATCTGTGAATCACGATGCCGGTTGGTTGGTTGATGTCTGTTCGCCCTTGTGCGGTGACCATGTTTCGTTGATTTGGGTTCGGTTTACGAGCCTGGATGTCGCAGAATTGGAACACGACTGCAGCGTTACCGAATATGAAGTCAATCGTTCCTGTTATCAGGCACTTGATGTAGAATTGCCGATTGGAGTGGGTGTAAAGTGTGTCTTGGTAGCCGAGAATGGCGCATTTGTAGAATGCAGAGAGATCGGATTGAACACGTAATGCTACCGCTTGATGGCCTGATGGTCCTGCTGTGTTTTCAAATGTAATGTCTCGTGCCAAGAATCTTTCACCCAAGGCCGCTGTACATTAATTTAATTTAGTCCATGCACCATATATGTATATACTTAGGTTTATCAAATCGTGCTATCATGTTTGTTTTTAGGTAATACGACATGATAAAAAATCCTGTTTTCTTAACCTGAACACGACACGGCGCGAAGTCATGTTTTTTTTGCTAATACGAACACATGAAATACGAGATCAATAACAAAAATACCATATTGCTTATTTAGTACTCCCTCTGTCCCACAAAAACTTCTCATTTGATATTTACACAACTTTTTAGGTGATAGTATATGGTGATGTCATTGATAATACTTTTGATTAAAATATAAAGTTGAGTGAGAGAGAGAAAGATAGTTAGTGGATATTAGTGGTGCGGTTTTTAGTAATAATAGTTTTTTATTGTGTGGGGTCCATCAAATGTGAGAAATGAGAAGTTTTTTTGTGGGACAAAAATTTAGAGGCAAATGAGAAGTTTTTTGTTGGACGGAAGGAGTATATGTTTAAAAAATGACAAACATGACAAAATATAACATAGATTATTACTAAGAGTAGGGAGTGTGGACCCGTTAAAATTGTGTTATACACCCTATAATTGGGCTATAGGCGAAATTCCCACACCGTACGGCCGGCTAGCCAACGTTTTGTTTTTTGATTTTGTAAATTATGATTAGTTTGAGATACTTTTTATGGGTGCTAATAGGGTGTAATGGGATATTATAAAACTAAAAAGGTAACTTTTAGGTGGGCGTTAAAACCATGTTAAAGGGACAAAATACCTTTAACATGACTTTAACTAGCACATCACACCTTGTGCTCTAAATGTTTCCAAAATTATAATTATCGTGTCAATTTCGTTTTAATATTTAAACCCGAACACCACGGCAACATGAACACAATATCAAATTTCAATCCCGTTCCTGTTTTGTTTCATGTATTTTTGCCGTGTTGTATCTATGCATTAATTGCATGCACGCTTTCATTTTTGAAAAATAAATTAACTGCGTGTATCTAGAAATATAATAGAGCATTATTAATTGAAACACGTAACCAACCTACGGTGGCCGATTTGCTGGTGGTTACAGTGCCACTAGCGACGTTCTTGTTTCCAGTAATAACGGTCTTACTTCTTCCTTCCCCAAGAAACATGATGTTCGTTTTGTTTTTCGGAATTTCAACATACTCCGAGTACACTCCCGCCGTTATTTTTATCACATATCTCTTACTGCTTTTTGCCGGCGCCGCCGCCACTGCTTCCGCCACCGTAGTGTAGTTCCCTTTTCCATTCTTCGCCACCGTCACATCTGCCGTCACTCCCCAAAACCCCAACAGTTTCCTATCTCCGGCAGACAACCACTCCAACTTCCGGCGACGACCACCATCACCAAACTCGGCCATATCCGTTTCCGTCATGTTCTTAATCATAGCCAGCACGTTGCTACACATCTTTCCTCCGTGCTCCTGCCCTTTAATGGCCGCCTTACGCAAAGCTGCATCAAACGAAAGGCCATCTAAACATGTATCTTTGTTGGTGATCGTTGTGCTCATTAGGGTTTTGAGATCATCAGCATATTGACCTAGAGATTTCTTGTTAGGGTACTCCTTTAGGTTTTGGATGACTGTATCAAGTTCTTCTAGAGTTGCAGCACCCATTTCTAAGCAGTCATCAAGAGCCATTTTACCGCGTTTAGTGAGATTAACGGTGTTTGCTATGAGCTTTTCTATGGTGTGGAAGTTGGCTTTTATGGCGTTTTTGGTTTTATTGATGGCGAATTCGATTGCATCCTTTCTAGTTGCAGTGATTTTTGGGATATTGGAGAATGTGTCATAGCATAAGTCTGGATATAAGGTGGTGGTACATGATGAATTGATCATGTTATTGGATTCTGAATAAGCTCCATGGACATTGCAAGTACTTACTAGTAGTAGCAAAGCAAAAAGAATGAAAAAAGTGGACATGTTTTTCGGTGTTAGAGTTGTACTTAGTTAAGTTGTCTGATTGTTAATTACTATATTATGATCAAGTTGTGTAAATTAAGAATGGTGTTTGATTTGAATTGTTGAAAAAGTGGGTAAAGTTTTGGTATTAGTTTGGAATAAGAAAGGGACTGGGAAGAAGGTTGTGCGTGATGATATAGCCTTAATTTTAGGTAACATTTATAATCATACCTCTATCTCGCGAATATTGATTTTGGACCCCTGTCATAATCGTTAAAATAAATATCAATGCAAAAGATATAAAAATATTTTTCAAATAAATTGCTCATTTAAATGACGCGACTATGAAAATACTTACTTATACAATCAAACTAAGTTTTTTTGCATATATATCATCTTTCTTCAAATTTTCTTTTCTATTTTATTATTGAACTCATTGATTAAACCTTAAATATACAAAATTAATAAGTGTTCAAAAACCAAACGATTACTCTTCCGTTAGAAACAACTCAAAACATGAAAATATCTCATCAAATAATCTTCACATTATGCAGCAGTGGAGTAAAAAATTATCTAATTTTAATTTTCCCATTTTTAAAAAGTATGGGCCCCCATTTTGAAAATGGGCTATAGGCGTGGGCCTACACTTTCTTTCCCCAGGGCTTGGTACTGCTCCTTAACATATTTAACACAACACTTGATTGACTCTCCATACGTAATTCACTTGAACTAGTTATTTATAAATTTAAACTTATTATTTATATTTGAAAATGCATTTGATAAAGGTAAAAGATACATTTCATCAAATATCTCTTACTACATTTTTTTTCTACAAGGAAAGTTTACTAGTACTGTTGAATACAGTTTATGAGTTTAATAGAGTATGTGTTTTTAAGACACAAATATATACGTGTCAATAATTAATTAAGGTTCTAATTATATTGTAAATCTGTGCTGGATAACAAAATATGATAAACCAACAAATCAAAATCCTAGTAACATAACAGTCTTCTGCAAGAGAGATTGAATTGACTCTGGAACAGAGAAGCCAAACTAACTAAAATTACTACTCATTTATACCAAAAAAAAAAAAACAAATATTAAATCGAATGTTGTATGCGTACTAACGTACATAATGAACAAATGTATCTTTTCTTTTTTGAGGAAATAAAATTCAAGTTTGGGGTGTGGTCCCTTGTTGACTAGCAGGACTAAATGAATAAAACCTTCTACCGCTGCTCAAAATTCTTCTTAATGACGTCATAATTGGAGTATTCTGATCATCGTCAATCAGCTGCCTGGTGCTTGGTATATCAATCACTAAATCTGGCTTCTGTCTGTCATTATTTGTCTGTGATGATGATGATGATGATGATGATGATGATGATGATGCTGCTGCTGCTGATGATGATGATGATGAAGATGGTTCAGTAGGAGGTTGGTTTTCCGGTAAACTCTGAACTGACATTTCATCAATTTGGTCTGAAACAGGGTTTCTGCAGATAGGACAAGTTGAATGTGAGTGAAACCACATATCAATGCATTCAGCATGAAACGCATGATTGCAATTTGGCAAAATTCTAGCGGTTTCTCCCTCTTCGAGCTCCGATAAACAAACAGAGCATTCCACACCGTCTTTGAATTCTTCAGAATGGAACTGTAAAACCGGTAGGGTTTTGAGGAAGGAGACATCGAGGCCACGTCGGAGGACAGTGACGCCAGAGTGGTGTTGGTCACGGTGGCGGTCTATGAGTTGTTGCCGGCGTAACCATAGCCACCTGGCGTAGATGTGAAACAGAAAAACGAGGATGAGGACGACGAACAGGGCAATGATGGTGGCAATCAGGATTTTTCCGGTGATCTCCATCACACCTGGATCTTCCAACTTCTCACTACTACTCATCTTTCGCTTCAGAATTTGTAATAAACGCAGAAAGGATCGTGATTTTTGGTGAAGAGAAAACGAAATGGAATAAAATTGAATTTGGGGGAAATGGGAGAACGGATGAATATAAGGCGAAAATGGGGAGAAGTGGCGGCGTTTGAAGTTGCCAAAGATGAAGGTAGAAAAAATCAAAAGGGAAACAACTTTCTAGTTCTATATCATATATTTCTTCAAGTCTTTGGCCATCACTTTGACCATCTATAATCATTGACTAATTCAACTAATATTTAGTATTTAGTATTTTATATGTATGTAAATTTTTTAACAAGGAGTCTAAACTCTAAAAAACTGAAGAAAATAAGTTATTTTTCGGAATGAGTATGTAAAGAGACCGCTGTCTCGTGACATTGACGCTTGACCTTTTTTAGTGACTCACAATGTGTTTTGGTATGCGTCTTCAACGTCGTGTTGGATTGATGTTGCATGAATTTACCGCGATTTTTACACTGAGCCTTTATTTGCCCATTTGACAATTTTACGAGGTTTAAGTTAAACAAAATCTCCGGATTCCGTTTTGATTCTGAAACCCCAACAATCGTGGGTGCATTCGTAGAACCGCACCGGTGCAATCGGTAGAACTTTGATTTGCCGTTTGAATGTTTTTAGTTTTTCAAGTGTTTTGACTTTTGAGAGTGGATGAGTGTTGTGACTTGTGAAGTTAAGGATTGACAAAATGACAAAAAAAACTCCCAAAAAATGGTAATATTGTAAAAAAAACTGGTCATATGACTATTATTATTATATAAAACCGGTTCTAACCGGTTAGAAATATTTCTGACGGTAATAATCAAGTTCGGTTAAACTAACCAGAGCGGGTTCTAATGGTAAAATGGCAAGCCGGTTCGGAACCAACCACGTACTAAAAAAACCCGGATTGGTTCGAATCAAAACCGGTTTTGACCGGTTAGGGTTTCCGGTTTTGGTTTCAGTTCTTGGTATTTTGTGCATACCTAGTTTCGGTTGGTATTAAGGAGCAAATTAATCTTGGTATCAAGTAAAAGTTATAATGGTATTCAGGAGCACATTGATCTTAGTATCAAGTAAGTTATATTGTTACATATAATAATAATAATAATAATAATAATAATAATAATAATAATAATAATAATAATAATAATAATAATAATAATAATAATA
This sequence comes from Calendula officinalis, assembly GCA_963853835.1. Lineage (NCBI taxonomy): Eukaryota > Viridiplantae > Streptophyta > Magnoliopsida > Asterales > Asteraceae > Calendula > Calendula officinalis. The sequence continues at coordinate 99,406,667 of OY970821.1, forward strand.
ATAATAATAATAATAATTTCTCTTACGCCTCAACAGTTCATACAATCTTCTCGAGTTCTCGTTACACCTGATACCAAACGAACGCAGTCTACCTTGCTATTCATCGTTCCAATCAAATTAAATCAAATAAAAATTCAAAATAATTATATACACAAACAAACAATTACAATTACAATCATGCAATAGATAAATAATCCCAACACATTTGTGCATTGGTAGCTCAATAGAGACCCAACATTCTTAGCTCTGTAACATGACCAGGGTCAAGTTCAACACCATCCCTGTTCACTTCTCGGTCTTCTACAATATACTCCTGTCAAAACCAAACCAATCAAATTTACATTTTCTACCCCTAACCATTTAATCTTCTTAATCTACCACTACTAGTTTTTGTAAGCTAACCTTTGTCAGTTCTTGTTTCGCAAGAACGTGATAGTGGCGCTCGTTTATTCGCTGTCCACAAATTATGGCTATAAAGAACCCATAAAGCAACCCCACCAAAACAATTGCTAACACTGAAATTACAAAAAATCAGTTGAAATTATTATTAGCAGTTGAAACTTGAAATTCAGTTGAGCTTACCAGCCATTGTATAGAATCCATAAGGGTGTTCTTCATATCCAAACATTTCTCTCAGTTCATCTCCATAAAATTTGTACACCAACACACCTAGCAATGCTACAATCTGTACAAAGTACAAACACAATTCTTATCATGATTCGTCACCCCAACCCATACATACTAATTAGGGGTGGCAATTTCTGACCCGACACGAAACCCGACCTGAAACCGACACGAAAATAAACAGGTTTGGGGGTTTGGGTTGGGGTAAAAAATAATTGGGTCAGTCTCGGGTTGAGTGAGCTGACCCGTTTATTAAACAGGTTAGGTTCGGGAATGATAATTTAAATGGCTCGACCCGCCAACCCGTTTAATTTTTAAAATATATATTTATATTTAATTTATAGTTTACTAGTTAAAACGTAACTAATAGTTTGATAAAAATTAAAAATGTTACTTAGTAATTTGGTGTTTAGTATTTTGTTATGAATTAGTGTAATAATAACAACATTTTGACCTGTTTGACTCGTTTAACTTGTTTGACCCGATAACCTGTTTAACTCGTTTTATTAAATGGGTTATATGAGTTAGGTTTGGGTTGAAGTTAAACAGGTTAGGGTTGAGACATCTGACCCGTTTATATAAACAGGTCGGTTTCGGGTTGAACGTTTATGACCCGCCAACCCGCGAACCCGTCAACCCGACCTGAATTGCCACCGCTAATACTAATCAATAAAGTGAAAAAAAAAAAAAAAAAAAAACTGATACCAGTTGAACAATGACAAAAATGAACGCATGATCTCTAGCAACAAGCAACTGAAATTTCAACCTCAACCACCACCGGTCAGGTGGGATGTTTGCCCGGAGTATAAACACTGCCCTACATTCTGTGCAGTGAGAGAAAGCAAAACCTTCCTGCAACAATATTATCATACATAATCTTCCAATCAAGAAATATTATTGATTTTAAATTAAAAAAAAAAAAAAAAGTATTTACCCTGGTTGACCTCCAATTGTCAAGACATGACCTGTGGACATATTTCTGAGTACCTCTACAATGGCATGGTGCAATCAAATCTTCTCCTGTGATTCAATTAACAGAGGATATGAATTATGATATCATAATCTTTCAAATTTCAACTACAATCCAGACCTTCAGTATCAAGACATATTCGGCACTGTGGTTGGTCTGAAGTTACCAGACTGGTGCTTTCATTCGCATCTTCAGCTTCAGGAATTTGTGAATCTTCAACAGCTATCAAGCAATCGCTGCTACCTACGCTTTTAATTTCTGAAGAGCCTTCTATTGGGCTGTCATTTGACATTAATTGCATCTTGGAATCTGGATCCAACTACAACTGGTAAACAAGTTTCTTCTATCTACCATTTCAACCTAATCCTGCAAAATATGGACAAACATAGATGGTTCAGGAATCAGGCTACGGCATTACTCGTTATTCAACCATGAAAAGGAGAAATCATGGATTGAGCATCATCATGATGGAGAAGCGGGTTATTGTGCATCGGATGATCAATTAATCAATAATAATAGAAGACAGAAACAATTTACCGATAGATTTGGGGCTCACCTGGTTTTCAATGAATGATTAAGAACCCTGGATTTGACATTCGTGAATCTAGGGCTGAGATTGGCGGCCGATGAAAATTGGGGGCTTTGTCAACGGAGATCACCAGAAAGACCTGGATTTGATTTTGATCAACATGATGAATAACGATGGCAAATTATAATTTTGTCTTTATCCATAATTCCATATTACGATGTGATTTAATTAATGAATTATTATGCATCTCATTGACTATTAAATTGGTCATCATCAGATTCGATAGCACAGTTTTACTTTTTAGGGTAAAAAGATCAAATTAAATAAACTCAAATCGAGATCTATTTTTTTTTTAATCCAAGAGTGGTGGGGGGTTGGCATTAGAGGATGAGGAATGATAATGATGATGGTAAATGATGGTTAGTTTGCTATAATACAATTCTCTATTATTAATTGGTGGATAATAACTTATTCGTGAACAAAATTAAGGATAACGTAACTCATTATCCATAGTTGGTTAGGATGAGGAATGAGAAAGACGATGTTAAATGATGGTTGGTTTAATGAGGAGCACAAGCCAATTTTCTATTAAATTAAACTAGTTTAAAAATAAGTTTGGTTTCAGTCTTCGTTTGTTAAAACCGGTTCGATTTTTCATTACTTTTGAATTAATAGCTGGTACCCGCGTAATGCGGCGGCAGGCACCTTGTTAACTATATTTTGTGCCGATACCCAAATTTTGGCCCGTTATAATGTCGTATAGATAATACAACAAATCATGAATTGTTACTCATATACATAACTTTTTTTTAAAGCTGAGACTAAACAAAATACATAAAATGAATGCTAACTTGTCTTAATTATCATGTAAAACTTGCGAAAGACCAAATTTGATATGTAACCAACGTTGAGTCCAAATCACCAGTCATTTTGGAGTCCTTCTCAATCAAGTCTAAAACTAAAAGGCCTCACATAATGATAGATTGATAGTTACAATAAATCCATTTAAAAGCTTTATTCATTCAAATATACTATGGTTTAACATCTTACCCGTATAATTCCAGCCACGGTGGAAATAAAAATGGTAAACATAGATACCATAATTATACCTAATTTTTTAAAAACCAATAAAAAAGGAAAATGTTGTTTAAAAATCAAAGAGTTTCCAGACTTAGGACATTATAACTGTATTGCGGATTTTCGATTTTTTTACAATATATTTAAACATCAAGAAGATGACAAGGCATTCTTAGGTCAATTTGAACTTGTGGATTCATTATTGGCTCTACAAAAAATGTAGAATTTGGTAGATTAGAATAATATTCAAGATATCAACGAAAAAACAATTTACATGATCGCATATATACATGAGAAAATAACCTTGTTAACGCCCAATTGAAGTTGTATCTTTAACCTGTTGAAGTTGTTTATTCAAGGTTTGTTCTTTGGAAAGTAGAAAAATGTGTGTCGGTTTCATCTTCACACTTTCGAAAACCTATTGTAGAAAAACCATGTTATAAACAATTAGTAGATTGAATATGATTTTAAAAGTCAGAAATCAGTTTCCAAATTCTGAGATCTATGCATAATGCATCAAAAGATAGTTTTGATCATAGTTCGTGTCTTGTGAAAATGTGAAAAGAAGTTATAAAAAATGAAAGGTTATTTTTTGTCTAGTTTTCTATAAAGAACTAATATATTCACATCAAGAACGTTATTACAATAATTTTCTAAATCTTAGCATAAAACAAATTAGGATATAGACAAAACCCAAATGGGCCCGACCCATCTAAAAGAAAAAACAAACCTTTCTTAAAATCCATAATCAATGGCATCTCTATAATAACCTTGAGCATAATAAGTAAACCGTAAACAACAATACGCCTTGCTGTGATTTGGGTCAATTGAAATTTTTTTAACGCAGTCAGGAATTGCATCTTTATATTGCTCAGCCTGCGTGTGAGGTGTCAAACACAATGGAAGTAATATTGTCATTACTGCCCCTTGTATAAGATTCTTGCACAAGTTTCCTACATGCAGCTTCTGCATCACTTATTTCTTGCACAATACTGACAGCATCCTGCAACAAAAATCACTTAATTAGAAAAAAGAAATTGGGTGAGTAGCAGTAACAAGCTAACATTAATTATAAGGACATTGCAAAAACCGTCACTTGAAACGATTATAAATTTAACACCATCAATTTCTTCCACCTGAAATCATTCAATAATCACTTTATCATCATCAACAATTATAATGTTATTGAGAAACATTACATGAGACAGATGTCTTTCACCAACACCATATCGACCACAACCCTGCAAAAGGAGCATAAATATGTTCAATAACAATCAAATAGATAACCATAGAATGGACATCATAGCTTTAGCGTGACCTACCATATCTTGCAACAGTTCTGGAGCTTTTGAGATTTAAAAGTTTAATGCAGGAAGTACGACTCTAACAGCTCATAAATGGTTGTCTTCTTTAAGTTTAACAAGTTCTCTCTTGCTTTTATTTCCATTCCTACAAGTCTGTCACTCAACAATTAAAAAAAATGAATATTCAAAACAATATTATAAATATTTTGACAAAAAACAATTTTGCTAACCTTTGACCAATCGTATTAAAAAAGAACGAAACATCCAAATACAAAAGTCCAAGTTGAGCCATCACTAAAAACAAGCTAAGCAAGCTGATAACAAAGATGAAAACTTTATAAAACCAAAAAGCCGAATATGTATATAATAACTAAAAGAGGGAAAAGAACAACCTTTACCTAAAGCCGTTTATCCTTATGTTGTTTGATACATCAATAATATGTGTCTGCAAAGTAAACCTATCGTTTGCTAAATCTTGAATTACACACAAGCAGAATCAGAATTGAGGTTAAATAAACTGATTACATCTCTATAATCTAAGTACGCATAATCGAACTTCACAGTAGAATGATTAATGTCATTACCATAACTATTTAGAGCCGGAGAATCAGGACACAATCGCAAAAGAAAAAGACAAAAGGAAAAAAGAGGGAATGATCGAAAAATAACAAACCTGAAAATGGTCGGAGAAGGAGGAGGCATCGGCCGGCGGGAATGAGATCTCGGGGAGAAGAACAACTGCTTTGGGGTGTCAAAGAGACTATTGTTTTAGGGTTAAGTTGGTGATAAACTTTATTGATTCAATCGATTATGAGCACACGTGATTGCATTTCCAAGACGTCCTTTCATTTCCCAATATATAATTGCTGAGATGATCAAGAAGAAACTACAGGCTAGAAGATGGCGGTGGGTTTTAAGAGTTGCTGTAAGTAATAGAGATATAGGAATTTGTTCAAGAAATTTCATCGTAACATAGTAGCTTAATTGGTGGAGCTCTTGCATTTATACCCAGGTCTCGAGTTCGAATCTCTGGTTGCACATACTTTTTTAATAAATGCAACAATTTCCATATTTAGCAAGTGTGTTGGCTGAATTTTCAGCCTTGCTAAATATGGTAGGGGTAAATGCTTTATAATATAGTATAGATGAGAGGTGTCGAAATAGGTTCGGATTAATTCAAAGTGGATCAGTTCAAAAACAACATTGGCGTGCATCTCTAACCATCATCCATCACCAGCCACAACTACCCGCTAATTTATCACTACAAAATATAGTTATAAGGTATATGCCGCTGCATTATGCAAATACTATTAATATATATTACTACCTCTTTATCATAATAAATAATAAATTTTTTATTTTCTGTAATTTTAAAATAAATACTTCGTAATACATTTTAAAATAGCCTTACTTTAATAAAAGAAGTATGACATATTATTTACTAATAATCTATTTTAATAAGGAAAATGATAATTACAAGCCCTTAAGGTTGTCATTAAAAAAACAAAATACACAAAAGACAACCCAAAATACACAAAAGACAACCTCTCTGAATTTTAGGAATATTACCTTTTTAATTAATGTATAAGCTTTTTATGCATGTTACTTCCTCCGATTTAAAATAAGTGATACATTATTGGTTTCACGGGTTTTGAGGCAAAATATGATAATGATAATTAAATTAGATTAATTGGATAGTTAGTGGGAAATGAGTCTCACAAATTTTGAATAAAGTGAGGTTAATGATGTTTAAAAGTTAAAGTATGGGTAAAGATGTCATTTCATTTTATTAAAGTAGATAGTTAGTGAGTGTGAGTCCCACTATTTTTTACCAAATAAGATAAGTTTTCAAAGTATATCACTTATTTTGATACACTCAAATATGAGAAGTGTATCACTTATTTTAAATCGAAGGAAGTATTAACAAAACCCTTTTAATAATAGTATAATAAAATGACTTTTTTACTCTTATCTATAAACACTAGTTATAATTTTGTGTAAAAAAAACAATGAAATCCATCGTGTATAATCCTGTATATGGGAGGTATTATATGTTTTCATTTAAATCTATATCCTGATCGACTCAATTCGTGTTCGAAGCGTCTCGTTCGATTATCAGGTATCATGACAAAATTAACTACTCTTTCTCTTTTGATTTATTCATTTTGTAGTTTAGGGTTTCTATCATCTTACTTAAATTCTCACAAATCTGCTTACAAATTTAGATTCTAGGTTTACAGTGTTATTGAGATTGATTAGAGATCGATATTAAGTTTTTCAAAATTGTATAGTTTACAGAAGATATTCGTTTCAAAACAATGAATAAGCTGCTGGAATTTGGGAAGAAAGCGATGTTCTACGTTAGGGTTTTATCAGGTTATGAAGAGCGCCGTATCAGATCTTACCGACTGGAGATCGAAAAACGTATTACTGAGGTAAGCACTGCATATATGATATATTCTTAATCTTTGTGAAGTTTGGAAAATTCAACTGCCAGGATGAAAAATTGACTGGTAGAGATATGAATTAGAAGAAGCTACTAGGTTGAGGATCAAATTCGCATATCCAGATCCTTAATTTTCTGTGATGCGAATTTAAACAAAATGACGAGTGTTTCTGATGGTTACTTATAGTTGGCTTAATCAATGAACATAAGATCCTGTTATTCTCAGATTTATGCTTCCCTGCAAATGCACACAGAGTCCTCATTCGTCATGTTATTAAAAACGTATTAGTTTTCATTTATTAAGAATATAACAGTAGGTGAAAATTCTATGCAGTTATCTAGGTCAGAAAACGAATACAGGTCGAGGTCGTAGATCTGAGATATCGTTTATCTCAGTGAGATATCGGTGCGATATCGGTTTTTTTATATTATACTGAAAAAATTATATATATTATATATTATATATAGTTATATATAAAGAGTTAAAGACATGTTTTAAGTCCCAAACATAGCATAAAAAGTCCCAAAAGGTCTCAAAAAGTCAGTCGATATTGTCTAAACCATATAAAACTAAACAACAAACATCGCACAAACATAATTTAATTGCAATCCATAGGTAAAGTTAGGTTTTGGAGTGGAGCGGGCCTTTTTTTAATGGGCTGGAACAAAAATTTAGGTTAGATATTATTAATATTGGTGCCCAAGTCAAGCAACATATCCAAAAAAAAAATACAGGAAAAAAACCGAGATCCCAATTTCAAAATATCGGTGAGATCTCGGTCAATTTCGCCGATATTCTTGGGACCTATATTTGGGACCTATATCTGGAACCTATATTATTTTGATCTCCGAGATCTCACTGAGATCCCAGTGAGATCCCACTGATATTAACTGCCCAGGGTGAAATGGATAATTGGACACTTTTTTCCCCTAGGGCAATACTTTAGAAACACTGACAATGTGAATTTATATGTTGGGTATAATGAAGAGGGCAATAATGTCATTTACCAATTGAGGTTGTGTATTATATTTATTAGGCTGAACGGAGGAAGGCAGAGATTAGAAAGATCCCAGAGCAGCTAATCCTATCTGAGGTGCGACAAATGGTGGAGGAGATGCAAGCTGTCAATAAGCAGTTGGAGGACACGGTTAGTTTGTCATTAGTTTTTCCTGGTAGCAGTTGCATGAAATGAACATATTTTGGTGATTAATTAAGGCCAAAATGCATTTTAATACACTGAACTTGGCTGATTAGATCTTCTACTACCCTGAACTATTAAATGTGTAGTATGGTAGTAGTATGGTACCCTGAACTTGACAAAATGGTCGATTTAGTACCCTAACTCATTAATTTGATCGCGCTTTTTTACTTGATTTACTTTTGTCGGAGCTTTTAACGGAATAAATAATATACGTTCATCTCAATATATTGATATTAGAAGCAAACCATATGAGAAAACAAGACCAAATTAGCGAGTCAGGATACTAAAGAGACCATTTTGTCAAGTTCAGGGTACCATACTACACATTTAATAGTTCAGGGTAGTAGAAGACCTAGTTAGCCAAGTTCAGGGTACTAAAATGCATTTTGGCCATTAATTAACTGCAGGAGGCTGCTATTAACGAGTACTTTAAGCCAGTTGATAAGCAGGCTGGAATGATAGTGGAAATGCAGCTGAAAGAAGAGGAGAAGACAATGAAGCAGATGATGCAGGCCATGAAAGCACAAGCTTTGCTTGAAAATAACAAAGATGGAATTCCCAACATTGCTGAGTCAAAGCAAGAGACCGCTGACATCAGCAAAGCTCAAGCAGGATCAAGATGATTGATTATATGAGACATTAAAAGTTATGTTGGTATTATGTTTCTTATCAAGACACTTGGTGGATGGTAATATATAACATAGCCAAATCTTTTTGTGTTTACCTGAATCTCAAGACCCTAACTAATAATCAGCAAGTCGTGAAATGTTTGACTTAAAAAAGTTATGTTGATTTGGATGGATATTGAATTCGATTAGGGTTTTTTGAACCCGAGAGGAATTCGAGTATCATAAGGATTTTTGGAAATCCATTTGATTTTCTGAACCATAGGAAGTTGATTACTAACCTTAAATCAATTTGGTTATTTTTGTTAACATGACTCAAACTTCGGAATTAATTTAAGTAAAACCTAGAAATCAAAGCACGAGATAAACCTGACTCAAACCTAGAAATTAAATCCACTAAAGTAACATATTTAAATTGTTAATGGAAACAGGAAGATAAGTTAGATTTATTTGTGTGAACATTTTCTAATCAACAAATGTTAGCTTTTGCCTTGTGGCAATGTTTTAATAACTGATTTTTTCATTGATCCATCTAATATGTTGAATACGGTTTTACCGGTATACAAATACGAAAAATTAAAAAAATATAACACAGATACCATAAAGAATTCTAAAAGAAAACCTAAAATCTATTTTCAACTAAATTTAATACTTTTAGATTCTAAAACTTATATAAAAATTCATATCTTATTTATTTACCTAATTTCTTAAAAAATATATATTTTTTCAGTTCGACTAGTAGGTTCAACCGGATTTTTATCTAAAAACAGCTGGTTCCAACCAAGATATACCCAACAGTCTAACCGGCTCATTCCGACTGGTTACCTTCTTATTTGCCGGTTCGACTGAAAGGTTTAACTAGGTTTAACTAGGTTTTAAAACAATGTCTTGTGGCCTCGAGGACCACCTCCAAGCATTTATGAGAGCTAAATTTTAGTTTTCAGACACCAAATTTTCCAAATAAATTATTTTTAGGAAATATTGGCAAAAAAGATTAATAATAATATAGTAATTTTGATGATGTGAGTTCTCTTTAGTTTTTCTCTTCTCTTTTTAATATTCTTATGAATGTTCAATTTTACCTACCTTTTAACCTTTACTTGCATTCAAACATCAGAATTAGGGATGTTAATGGATCGGATGTGAATCGGATGATGCGATATCCACATCCATATCCATTTAAATTTAACTCATCCATATCCATATCCATATCCATTTAAAATCATTTCATCCATCCATATCCATATCCATTGGATTAGAGCGGGTAAATGGACATCCATTGGATTTCTGAAAAAAAGAATTACCTAAAGAAAGTATGATAGTTTTATATATGATTTATGATTTTTGTTGCATATTTACATAGTTTCTTCCAAAAGAAGAATCAAACGGAAACATAACTACGATACATCTGATGCATAGATCATAGTTTGTATAGCTAATACCAAAATATTAATATAAAAGAGATACACACAAGGGCGGGAGTTTTGGCACCTCACGAATATGTAATTTGTACATTTTATGTATGTAATTTGTACATTTTAACTATTTTCAGTTATCTATATATAAATTTTATAGACACAAAATATTAAAAATTTATATTTATAATTATAAAAATTATAATATATATTTAATTTCGGGTTAAGTGGATTCATCCATGGATTAAAAATCATCATCCATATCCGCTCCAATAAACATCCACATCCGCTCCACATCCGATATTCACCCATTTAACTTCATCCATATCCATCACGAGCGGATCGGATCGGGTGGATGTTCATCGGATCGGATGTTAGTTTCCATCCCTAATCAGAATCGTTAAAAATAAGCATACATACTCCTATGTTTGTTTAATGAGTTTTGTTAATGACAGTCCTTAGAGCTGTCACTAACATGCATAAAAAGCTTGTATATTGATTAAAAAAGTAATATTCCTAAAATTCAGGAGAGTTATCTTTTGTTATTTTGCCTTCTTAATGACAGCCCTGTCATTATCATTTTCCTTGTTTAATATATATAGTACTACTTTTATATGAATGTTATCTCGCACATTTTCAACATGAACATTTACTTGCTTAATTCATTCACGCGAAAGTAAATCATCTTTATCTTCTGTTGTTTAGAGATCAAAAAAATTATTATATTGTACTATTAAAATATCATCTGTTTGAAAACAATTATGATGTTTAGTGCAAAGTGACAAAACACGAGAATATATGCATTGCAAATCAAGATATATTTACTTCTTTCGTGTTTGATACATTTGATTTCCTTGTATCCAAGACAGTGAAGCTCCTCAATAGAGTCAAATAAGTTATGCATGTAATGTTATGACACATACATTCACAAAACATTGTCTTCAAAAGAATTAGTTTTCGAATCCAAAAAGGGATAGTTGCGTAACTTGTTTCTCGCTTGTCTCCCTCATCTAAGTAAAAAGATCTTTTAATAAGGCGTATTTAATTAAATTATAGTTTTACTAACGTAGGGTCATATATTATGGTATATTTAATGAATTAAAGTATGTATCGACTAACATTAATTAATTATAATGTTTATCATTTAGAAGATACTTAAAATACTATATTTAGATACTGACGTCATATGTTAGAAACCACCATACATATATGCTCACATATAGTTGATCAGTTTAGAACCAACACCATAGCTTCAAGATAACCAAAACACTAATAGTTGCCCCATGGATATTTTCCCTCTCCAAGAAAATTATACTCTCATTCTTGAAGCTTTTATCACAATTATACTCATTATATTCTCCTTTTCATTCATCTATAAAAACACTAAGAAAAGTGCACCTGAAGCAAATGGTGCGTGGCCTATAATAGGCCATTTAAAACTCTTCAGTGGTTCATCTGGTCTTCCTCATGTAGCCTTGGCATCCATGGCTGACCGATATGGACCCATATTTACCGTGCGGCTCGGTTTACGTCGAGTCATGTTGGTCAGTAGTTGGGAGATTGCTAAGGAGATCTTCACTACCCATGATGTGGTTGTATCCTACCGTCCCAAATACCTTGCTGCCAAGATTCTTGGACACAACTATGCTTCTTTCACCTTCACTCCATACGGCCCATATTGGCGTGGAATACGTAAAATCATATCCACCGAGCTATTGTCTAGTGGTCGGCTCGAGAAGCTTAAGTATGTTCGAGTGTTTGAACTAGAGAACTCAATTGAAAACATACTAGAGCTTTGGAGGGAGAAGAAAGACGGGGAAGGAAAGGTGTTGGTGGAGATGAAGAACTGGTTTTGGGACTTGAATATGAACACGATGCTTAGAATGGTTGCGGGAAAACGGTACACTAGATCTACGGAAAGTGAAGATGAGGAAGAGATGAACAAACGTCGTCAAGTGATGAGGGAATGGTTTCATTATCTGGGACAATTTGTTGTCGGGGACGCTCTTCCGTTTCTAGGATGGTTGGATTTGGGTGGGTATGAGAAGACCATGAAACGAGTTGCCAGAGAACTCGATTCCATGGTCGGAAAATGGTTGGAAGAGCATCGCCAGAAGAAAGCTTCTGGCGATGCTGCAGAGTTGAACGACTTCATTGATGTGTTGATGCAAGTGATAGAAGCTGATGAAATGGGGAATTATGATGCGGATACCATCATTAAAGCCACTTGCACGGTGCGTATGTACCACTAGAAAACTTGGAAACCTAAAGTTAAGGGCTTTTTGTAATGAACACTAAAATTCATTACATAAAGTCCAAAATTCGTTACAATAGACCTATTGTAACACCATTTTATCTACACCATATATTCTAATTAACATATTTTGCAGTCACTTATCGTTAGTAGCGCGGATACAACCACCGTCATGCTAACTTGGGCGCTCTCACTACTATTGAACAATCGCTATGCTCTACGAAAGGCTCAAGATGAACTAGATAAGCACGTGGGGAAATATAGACAAGTCATCGAATCGGATCTAAAAAATCTAGTCTACCTACAAGCTATAATAAAAGAAACATTGCGACTATACCCAGCCGGATTCCTAGGAGGTCCAAGGTTCTTTTCAGAAAACTGCACCGTGGCGGGCTACCATGTCCCAAAAGGAACATGGCTACTAATCAACATGTGGAAGCTCCACCGAGATCCAAACATATGGTCAGACCCGTGTGAGTTTAAACCAGAGAGGTTCTTAACCGCGGACCATAAGGATGTAGATGTTATAGGGGCGGATTTTGAGTTAATCCCTTTTGGTGCGGGGAGAAGGTCTTGTCCTGGAATGGGCATAGCAATCCAAATGTTACATATGGTTTTAGCCACTTTGCTACAAAACTTTGAGATATCGACTCCAAATGGTTCGTTAGTTGATATGACCGAGAGCGCTGGATTGACAAACGCCAAGGCCACTCCACTTGAAGTCCTAGTTGCTCCACGCTTGCAAGCAACATTTGAGGGTTAAACATGTCGACATAAATGCTAATAATTCAGTTTCAAGTATTTTGACTAGTTTAAAAATTATATTTGTTATTTTGTACCACGTACATATATGCAAACAATGAGTCCAGAATAACTTGTATGTTTGGTACCTTTTGTTTTAAAGTAATAATGCATATTCAAGGCTTCCCAATAGTGCACCTTAAATTTACATGGACCACAAACAATATGTTGATTGATGGTAGATAAAAAAGGTTTCATTTCATAGACATGGACCTAAGGCTTGTAGCCTAGACTAGTGGTAATATTGGTGTTTAATTTGGTGTTGCCCATGACTTAAGGTCATAGGTTCAAATCTTGATATATACGAAGTATAAATTTGGTGTAGATTTAGAAGCTGTTAAAAAATTTCATATACATAGGCTTTTGGAATATTCATTTAGAAGAAAACAGAGTATCATGAATTCTGTTATGTGCTTTTCTTATGTAAACATCACCTAATTTACTCAAGTACGATGTGTTTTGCAGGCATAATAGGTAGTTTCAAATAACATTCTTTTTCTAAAAGAGAAATGATCATTACTACAGATTATGCCTACAAATCATACTATTTAAAGAGATGAAAACATGTAACTCTTCTTGAGTACAGAGTATGCCTACTTCCATTTTTCTGTCACCTAATGTACTATACTTAGTTTGACATTTATCACAATCTTCTTGAGTATGCATGATTTGTAGATATAATTGTAGTCTCAAATAATATTTCTTTTTATTACAAGAGAAATCTTATTTAAATTACAAATTATGCCTGCAAAACATAATTATCAGCTCTATCTATTTTGACATTTGTCATAATCTCCTTGAATACCATGATTTGTAGTCATAACTCATAGTGTAAATAACATGTATCTTTCTACAATGTTACAAGTTACATGATTAAAAGAATACTTTCAAATGAGGATTTCGTGTGAGTATAAAACTGAAGTGTAATATTTACCATAATCTCCCTTGTGGGTTTGTTAATTATAAAAATTAATATTTAATTAAAAATTAAATATATATATATTCTGCTAGGGATGTAAAACATGCTAACAAATCAATCGACTAAAAATATATACTAGTTTAAAATATTGTCTCTTGATGATAATTGGTGAATTATTATCGAATCCTCACATCAGCTTGTATTTGATTATAATTATCCTGCTATGAGCTAAATCATATATGCATCACTTGATAAGATATTTTCTTAAACTAATATTTGCAAAGATTTTGGTTGATTCTAGATTTACTTATAAATTAATATAATGAAAATAAAGAGAGCCAGACTTGTTTTTTCCTTTCTGGCTTCTCATGGAAAAAAAATAATAGTAGTATCATTTTTGTTTGAAAATGAATTTAACTAATGGATGTGACTTGTTTAAATATTAAAAGTAAATAGTATAATGCATCAAATAATAATTGTAGTTATCGAATTAAAAATTTTGATACATAAATCACTTCCCTTAACTAATACTTAAATACTAGCAGAGTATCCATACAATGCGATGATCGGTACCCTGTAACTATATTTTGCATCGAGCAAATTTTATTCGGTTACACGTGTTTTCTAACAATAATTGTAGTGATGGGTGGCTGATGGTGGGTGGTGTTGGCGGTAGTGATTATGGTGGTGGGTGGTAGTGAACTAGCGACAATAGTGATGGTGGTGATAATTTCACATTTTTAAAGTTTCAAGGGTTAATAAAAATAATCATAGTAAAGTAATGAACATAAGACATATTAGTTCATTTTGTTAAGGAGTTGTGCTAATAAAATAGAGGTCGCAAACATAAAATAACGAATATTTAGTGAATCAAATTTTCTTTAATCAGTGTAAAATGATATTATTTAGTCATTAATGCTTTTGTATTAAACAAATTTTACTCTTAATATTATTGAAAATGAAGTGTTTTGGTGAATTAAATACATAAGCATAAAAGATTTTTAACATCTATCATGTATTCATGTGCCCCTATGGCACATATTAAAAAAAAAAAAACCCCTTTTATAAAAGTAAATATTTCTCAAATTAATCATTGTGTTATCTGAATTGTAGGCCTTGCTAAATTGTGAAGGTCACTAATACATTTATACTCCCTCCATCTTAATTTTATGGTTAATATTTTCTTTTTATCTGTCTTAAAATTATAAAAAAATATATAATAAAGTGATAAAGATAGAATTTTATTGTTTTAAAAACAAAAATCAAAGAAGTATGTAATATTAAGTAGATGTAAGATTTATTTAATAAGCGAAGAAGTACGTGATATCAAAAAGCAAAGGGGATGATGTCAATTGTCGACGTACATTTATTCATTTGGATCTCAAGTAGATGTAAAATTTCGGGCCGAAAGTGGATCGATTGGGCTTGTTGTCCAAAAAACTCATGTAACGTTCCTTTGTAGCACTTTTTTTGCATAGACTTTTACTAGTTTGCTAATGAATATGCCAATAAAAAAGGTATAATGTCTTCCACAAATATAGATAGTATCCTGTTTTCACATGCTCACCGCCCGTGCCAATTGTTAACGGATCATTACGCCTAGTATTTGTTAGACCGGTGCCATCGGACGTGCGGTTGGCCGCCGGTTGGCCACCGACGGAACCGGCGCCGTTGGCACGGCCCGCCGGTTGGCCCGCCGGTTGGCCGCCGGTCGCTTAAGTGGCGAGGGAGGAGGAGATGCCGGTTGGAGCGAGAGAGAGGGGAAGAGAGAGAGCGTATAATCTGATTTTTTTTTTTATTTTTTTTTTAAATTTCTTTTAAAGTTTTTAAAAAAAGTAATATTTAAAAAAATTTAAAAAAAATCTAAAAAATTCAAAAAAAATCTGAAAAATTCTAATTTTTTAAAAAAAAATAAACTTTTTATATAATGTCTTTTTTTAGTTAATGTAATTTATTTTTATTAGTTATATGTTTTAATTAGTTGTATATTTTATTAGAAAAAGAAAAGTAAATGGTGGGGCCCAAATTTGGTGAAGTGACGGAGTGCTGTTGGCATGGGTACGTCAGTTTAGTGTTAGTTAGTTTATATGCTGACGTGGCGCTGAGTTGGCAGCAACTGACGGCGTCAGTTGCCGTCACCATTGGCACCGGTCTTAGGCGCTTTTTACCGTTCATTGTACGGCTCGGCCAGTTGTCATGTATCTTTATGCAGGGGTGTTCAAAACTAGATATCCAGATTTTGAATAATAGATTTTTACTATCTCACTTCGATGTCTGAAATTTGGTTTTATGCATGAATTGTTAGGCTCAAATCTCACTACTAATTAACATGTATTTCAAAATTTAAAACACAGAAGTCGTGTATAGTCTATAGATATTTCAATATATTTCTATCAAGTTTGGCTACGATATTTTATACATAGAGTTTCAATAAAACTCACAACAATACATATATCTTACCAAGAAAAAGGTTTTAAACAAGATTATACCGATCAAGTAACACCCCTACATATTGTACAATATAAATAAAGATAAGTAAAACCGTCTCCGTGTTATTTGATAAAGGAGGAGTTGCGACAATGACAGAATGAAGATTCAAGGATATTTACACTTTTAGCAAATTAGTGTCACGTCAGTTATTGTTGCAACTGATACTTACTGACACATTCATACTAACAATATTTATTCATTTAATATTTTATACATAAAATACTAACACATAAAATATTAACACCTACAGAATTACCCTATCCCTAGTGTGTTTACAATTCGGCAAAATGATGCATCCAACTAACCCAGGCAACCAACGGTGGCATGCCAACAATATCAGTTTACAGGCACTCATTGGTAGCAATCTGAAGGTCCTGTTGGTAGTGTTATAATTCGCCCTTTTAGGTATTAGACCGGTGCCAATGGTTTGGCAAACTGATACCGTCAGTTGTTGCCAAATCAGCGCCACGTCAGCTCACCCTCTAACCGACACTAAACTGACGTACCCATGCCAACAATACCACTTCCTTTTAATTTTTTGGGAACCCACTATTAAAAACACACACACACAAAATACCCCCATGGACCCACCACTTCAACCGGCGAACCTTCTCCCTCTCGTCTTCAAAGCGGAGGAAGCCAAATCGGCGGTAAAGTGGCGAGACCGTGCCAACGGTGCCACCAAACCGGCGCTAACCGGCGGTAAGGTGGCGGTGCCCGTTGGCACAAGTCTTAGGTCATGCCCTTCCAATTTCCACAATCTCATTTAAGAAATTAAACATGCAATACAATTATTTTTATTGTATATAATGTATTTGAGATATGCGTTAGTACCATCACTCATATATCGATAAATTGGATTGGGATAGAAATCTTATATGGAGGGCGATTGGTGAGAATACAATTCCTATAAGATCGATACCCAATTTATTTTTATATATCATTATGTTTTGTTATTAAATTATTGATATAAGTATCAACAAATCACTTGCGATACGAAAAATGTTGGAATCAATAAACTTTTATTAATTTTAAAATTTTAGTGTCGAAAATACTTTCATAATCTTCTCCTTGAAGTCTCCTTTTAATACCTTTTTGACTTTAAATATTCGTTAGTATTTTGTCTGTTCACAAGAAGTATAATAATTTCTTAAACTGGACGGTACGGGACCACGCCCGTCGGGCGTGGGGATGATGTGGCCTAGCCACGGCGTGGCCATGAAGACGAACACCCCCCCCCCCCCAACAGCGTGGGGGGTTGGCGTGGTGGAACGGGCGGCTGCACAACGGTGGAGAACGGGCGTTGTTGCGAGATTATAGCCGTTGAACGGCTATATTTTGTGCCGTTGGAAAATAAAAAAAATAAAATTAATTAATATAATTTATTTATTTCCTATATAAACACACTCAAAACACACCCAAAACACTACCAAAACACACCACAACTCTACCAAAATACCCCAACTCACAAATAATGAATTATCTTGGTTCATCATCTGACGACGATGACGCGTTTATGCTAACAATATACTCAGAACTCCTCGATGATATATCCTCCGATGATGAAAGTGAAGTCTTTGACACTAGAACCGCGAAGCGAAATAGAAATCGAGAAGCTGGACACGACATGCTATACCGAGATTATTTTGCGGATGATCCTGTTTATGACGACAACAATTTCCAACGAAGGTTTCATCTGTCCAGAAATTTATTTATGCGCATATGTACCGCATTAGAAAACAGGTATCCTTTTTTTCAATTGAGATATGATGCTAGAGGTAGGCGGGGATTCACTGCTTTGCAAAAATGTACTGCAGCAATTCGATCTATGGCTTACGGGTCATCCCCTGATTCTCTTGACGAGTACCTACGCATGTCTGAAAGAACTGCTAGGGAAAGTATGTATAGATTTTCACAAGGGGTTTTGGAAATATTCGGACCTATTTATTTGCGAAAACCAACAGTAACCGATGTTCAAAAATTATATGAGGCACACGAAGAGAGACATGGTTTTCCTGGAATGCTTGGTAGCATTGATTGTATGCACTGGGATTGGAGGAACTGCCCACAATCGTGGAGAGGTGAGTACACCGGTGGACATCATGGAGTACCGTCGTTGATATTAGAAGTTGTTGCTTCCCAAGATTTATGGTTTTGGCATGCTTACTTTGGGGTTGCGGGTTCTAATAATGATATTAACGTGCTTGATCAGTCACCAATATTCAACGACTTGTTATCAGGAAAGGCACCCGATGCTCCTTTCACGGTGAATGGCAATCCATATAGATTCGGTTACTACCTTACCGGTGGTATATATCCTCGTCATGCCACGTTTGTCAAAGCCTACCGACATCCAGTTGATCCAAAAGAGGTCTTGTTTACCAAAAAACAAGAATCCGCACGTAAGGATATGGAACGGACTTTTGGAGTTTTAAAGGCGAAGTGACACATTGTCAAAAACGCGACCCGTTCATATGACCTTGAAAGATTAATATATATTTTGTATGCATGTGTTATAATGCATAATATGGTTGTCGAACATACTGGTCGGATGATTTCTCCATATGTGCCGGACGGTCCCCGACATGCTTTGTATGTACCGGGAAGTGCAGAATATTTGCACAGGGTTGTCGACATTCGAGACGAAACAACACACGAACGACTTCGACAGGACTTGGCGGACCATCTCTACAACAACGCACACGCCGACGATGAAGACGCCGACGATGAAGGCGATGAAGAGTAATAATTTATTTTAATTATTGTAATTTTTAATTTCTAGTATTTTAATGTTTAATTTATAGTATTTTCATTTTAATTTAAAGTATTGTCACTTTAATTTTATCTAATGTAATGTAATTTTAAATTATATAAAATATTATTTGCGTGAAAAATAAATGGAAATGAAATGATGAGTTGGAAAATAAAATGGTGTGGTGTGGTGTGGTGGGTATTTCCACCAAATGATGTAGTGTGGTGGTGGTGTGGTGTATGAGGTGGCGATGATGTGGTGGAAATGGGCACCACCACATGTGGTGCCCATACCCACTAGCATTAGGACTAGACAAATACACATGTGCATAGTTTTTCTACATGTGAAGCCTCGATCCTCATTACTTAATATTTTCTGCAAATAACTTTTATCCTCAATTCTAAATTAAAGTTTAAAAGCTAATGCACAAGTGGTTATTATATTTTCTGAAAAAAAAAAAATTCCATTTTGATCATTCTAATTCTTTAATTTAAGTCATTAGCAACGAAATAAATATTTTAATCGGTAACAAAATGATAGAAATATGCACTTAGAGTAGAATATAACATACATCTCAAGCAAATAACAAAAATAAGAAAAAGTAGAGGCTTCTAATTAGATATTGATTCCCAACGGAAACACGTTGGATATATGCGTTGGTATCTTCAAACTGAAAATGAAGTTAAGGGGCAACAAAAGGGTCATCGACCCATCTAATCATCTTGTTAGGGGAGGAGCTACCGGCGGTTGTGGCGGCGGTTGAGGAAGCAAAAAGAGAGTTGATGGTGGATTTCACCATATTCATACGCTTGCGGCGGCGGATACGGCGGAGAACCGTGTGTTTGTTGAGAGTTCCGGTGGCGTGTGTGTGTTTCAAGTAGAGGTATTTGGTCACACAACCGGTGTTGTCGTCTTCTTCGTCTTCTATAAGTATGTCATCGGAATCGTTAGGATCAGGCCGTACGGTGGTTTTAGAATCGGTGAGAGAGTGTTGCTTTCGGGTAGATGATTTTGACATGTTTACCACTTTACACTAGATGGACTTTGAGTATGATGCTCTACAACTAATATATATAGATATTACAAATAACCTTTTTTTAGATGTTTATGTACTGTTTATCTTTTAGTGGTGGTGACATGTGGTGTTACTGGCGAGGTAAGAAATTTTTTGTTATGTTTAAAAAAGGGTATAAACGTAATTCATCACTTTCTTGTCGAACTAGGATTTTAATTTCATTGATAATTTGATGGAAAGTGGTTTCTTTCATTTGGTTAAATCTTTATTTTGTCAAATAGGAATCAAATTCCTTACTTTTTAATCAAACAGTAAAATAGGGTGAAATTGAATTCCACTTCCCTTGGATTTTAATCCTTTTCCACGAATCAAACAGCAATTAAGATTATCTATATAATAAAAAATGGTTTATATACACTAAATCGTAATTGTACATTTCATCTGATAAATTATATCACACGTCAAGCACGCAATTTGTTTTAGTAATTAAAGATCGGATAAGACAAATTAAGCTCCCGCTACGAGATTTACGTAATGGACTGGCACTCGTTAGTTGGCATCTTTGTAAGTTTTTTTTGTTTTTTTTATTGCTTTAAAAGGAGAGATTTTGATTGGGGAAATTGAAATGGTCGGTGAGAAACTGAAAACCAAATAATACAGTATTAATTGGTTTTAGCAATCGGAGCTCCACGACAAGGTATCATGTCAGTTGTATTAGACTACTAGGCGTAGATCAAGTAATCATATATTAGGAATGCCCATCAGGTTATCAGGTTTGGATCATAATTAGGTCAGTCGGGTATTAAGTTGTCGGGTTTACTGTGAAGATCGAATAACTCTTCATAAACGTAGATCTTTAGGCTCAAGAATAGTTAGTTCTTATCTGGAATAAGCATATACAAAACATAAAATTGCGGAATTAGTTAAACATATATGTTAGGAATATTATTATTAATATTCATTAAAGATTTGATTATGTCAAAACTATTAAACTACAAGGACCTAAGTCGATGATATGAAGTTCAAGATTCAAATAAAGATTTAGGAGATAATCATTAATGTAAAAAGATATAGTATATCTTTATTAGTTTAAAAGATTTAGTATTATCTTTTCCTTGTAAGTCTTGGGTTTTCTAGTATATAAAGAAACCTAATGACATAGAATTAGATGTTCTTAGAACCCACGTTTTAACGTGTTCGTGTGTAAAACCTAAGCCTCAAGGTCGTTTGATCCTGTTAACCAAAACCGTTCTACATATTTATATGTAGAATTGGGGCTTTTAGTAATCATTGTATATAGAAGATGATGATGAAACCTTGTTTAGCTATACAAATCTGTTTATCTAATTCCGCAATTTTATGTTTTGTATATGCTTATTCCAGATAAAGAACTAACTATTCTTGAGCTTAAAGATCTATGTTTATGAAGAGTTATTCGATCTTAGCAATTGGTATCAGAGCAAGGTGGCTCCAGATCTGGAATTAAACAAGGTAGGATTACCAATGATTAAATTGAAGTCTTGGATATGGATCACATATTTTGGAAAAATCTTCAGTCGGTAAATCATGCGTGCATATGTATATTACTGTAAGGAATCTTTTATTCGACATCCTCTTATTAATCATTGTTTTTGTTTGAGCTCTGATTCAATCAACGCAGTCAAAATATCAGTTAAGATATTCTTAAATGTATTGTTGAATATTTGGACGTCAATAAAGGTGCAAAAATCAAAGATTTTAATTATTGGATTTTATTATAAAAAGAAATTATTTAAGAGGAATTAAGAAAATTTATTTTGTTTTATGAGAAACAATTCCTACATGTTCTGTGAAGATTTTTACTCCCAAAACCCAGAACTCAATGTTGACGTACAACCCCAATTCATAAATATCCAAAAGTGATTTTGTAAAAGGGAGCCCACGTGATGTTATTTAAATGTATTATGAAATCACCAAAGGGGACAAATAAAAGGGAATCACACAATTAACTTTTTTTGGGAAGCTTTTGACGTAAGAAACCACCGCAAGATGAACGGCAGTATCAAATTTGGCTACTTCAAAAATTCAAGTTTTACTACTGGATCGGTAGACTCATTTTACCAGTAGTATTTGAATCAAGTTTTACTACTGGTGAGAAGTAACATATTTAATCATTAGTAAACATCAAGGTTTAGGTTTTAGTACTGATCAGTACTATATTTGGTAATGATGTCATCTCAATACATCAATTACTACTGAGGTTATACAACAACTTTTTACTACTGATATTCAAGTCTGATCCATATGGTAGGTGGCAATTGTTAATTTACTACTGCTACCATACTATATTACTACCGATCCTTGTACAACAAACTTTATTACTGATTCTTATTCACATCGTTTACTACTGCTGCGTTGACTGATCAGTATTAATCAGTACTGACCGAAAAATTTTAAAATTTTTTTTTGATACTGATTTCTTCCATACAACTGATACATCATATTTTGGAAAGCATGACACACACCATTCTCGTTCCATACCACGGTTTATTGATCGTATCTGATAATAATGTGAAAACGAATCACATTATTCACACACACAGGTTGAAGGCATGATAAAGATAAAGGAAAGTTTTTATTTGCTACATATTTGATCTTTATCAATTGATTACAGAAGATAATTGATTATATTTTATTTGAAGATGAAGTGGAAAGTCTTACTACATAAGATGTTATGTAAAGATGTAAATGCAATTCAACAGAATCTTAACGAAAAGATCTGATTGAAGACCAAGATGTCCCTCATACAAGATATGATGTTGCTGATTACTATATTTAGACGGAATGTGATGCTTAGTTTGAGTTTCTACTTCAACTTCAAATAGAAGATAGTTGGTTTTCAATGTAATTAATATAGCCTTGAAGAACACAAGAATGATATTACACTTTTAGGGGAAGAAAAAGTGTTGATCATTCAAGGGGAAGTTCAAGTTTCTCGGATTGATTTGATTATGTCAAAAAGGGGAAGAGACTTGAAGATTCCTAGCTAATTCTATAAGTTTTGTCAAATCAAATAGGGGAAGATTGTTAGGAATATTATTATTAATATTCATTTAAGATTTGATTATGTCAAAACTATTAAACTACAAGGACCTAAGTCGATGATATGAAGTTCAAGATTCAAATAAAAATTTAGGAGATAATCATTAATGTAAAAAGATATAGTATATCTTTATTAGTTTAAAAGATTTAGTATTATCTTTTCCTTGTAAGTCTTGGGTTTTCTAGTATATAAAGAAACCTAATGACATAGAATTAGATGTTCTTAGAACCCACGTTTTAACGTGTTCGTGTGTAAAACCTAAGCCTCAAGGTCGTTTGATCCTGTTAACCAAAACCGTTCTACATATTTATATGTAGAATTGGGGCTTTTAGTAATCATTGTATATAGAAGATGATGATGAAACCTTGTTTAGCTATACAAATCTGTTTATCTAATTCCGCAATTTTATGTTTTGTATATGCTTATTCCAGATAAAGAACTAACTATTCTTGAGCTTAAAGATCTATGTTTATGAAGAGTTATTCGATCTTAGCAATATATGTATAGCTAAACAAGTTTTTCATCATTAAAAGCCTCAATTCTATATATAAATACATAGAACGGTTCTTCGTTAAACAGGATCAAACGATCTTGAGGCTTAGGTTTTACACACAAACACGTTAAAACGTGGGTTCTGAGAACATCTAATTCTATGTCATTAGATCTTTAGGCTCTGACATATATAATTGATTATATATGTCATTAGATCTAATTCTATGTCTTTAGGCTCTGATACCAAGACTTGAAGATTCCTAGCTAATTTTAATAGTTTTGACATAATCAAATCATCTATGAATATTAATAATAATATTCCTAACAATCTTCCCCTATTTGATTTGACAAAACTTATAGAATTAGCTAGGAATCTTCAAGTCTCTTCCCTTTTTTGACATAATCAAATCAATCCGAGAAACTTGAACTTCCCCTTGAATGATCAACACTTTTTCTTCCCCTAAAAGTGTGCTATCATTCTTGTGTTCTTCAAGGCTATATTAATTACATTGAAAACTAACTATTTTCTATTTGAAGTTGAAGTAGAAACTCAAACTAAGCATCACATTCCATCTAAATATAGTAATTAGCAACGTCATATCTTGTATGAGGGACATCTTGGTCTTCAATCAGATCTTTTCATTAAGATTATGTTGAATTGCATTTACATCTTTACATAACATCTTATGTAGTAAGACTTTCAACTTCATCTTCAAATAAAATATAATCAATTATCTTCTGTAATCAATTGATAAAGATCAAATATGTAGCAAATAAAAACTTTCCTTTATCTTCATCATGCCTTCAACCTGTGTGTGTGAATAATGTGATTCGTTTCACATTATTATCAGATACGATCACTAAACCGTAGTATGGAATGAACATGGTGTGTATCATGCTTTCCAAAGTATGATGTATCAGAAAAAATAAAAAAATCAGTAGCAAAAATTTAATTTAGTACTGATTAGTAATAGAATTCTTCTTTGATTTAGTACTGATTAGTAATCGCAGCAGTAGTAACGTGTATACTACTGATCAGTAGTAAAAATATTGTTCATTACTGATATTGATCAGTAACAACCTTGGAGATCAGTAGTAATCGGTAGCAGTAGTAATTTGCTTTACTACTGACCAGTAGTAATCGGGACTTTTTTTTGCACTAATTGCTACTGATCAGTAGCAATTTGATGTTTCATAGGATCAGTAATAAAACTTGAAACACGATCAGTAGTGAATAGCAGTAGCAAAACTTGAAATTGACCTAGCAGTAGTATTTTACTACTGACTAAGATCAGTAATAAAGTTCCCGTCGGACAACCCTCAATTTACAAACGCCTTTTTCTGTTTCTCTCTTAATTTCCGAACAGTTAGGTGCCTCTTCAGAGTTCATAATTTCAGCAAGCGATGATTTTGTAGGATCTTCAGCCCAACTGTCAAAATTCAAAAGAGAATCAAGGAACGAATTGGAATAATCTAATTCAAGCGGCGGTGTATCCTCTACTTTGGTTTTGATGTTGTTATGTGCAAAACCCATTATCTGCAATCGACGAATTTGGGGTTTTAGGTTCAATCAGTTAAACAATTTGGATTCCAAACTAGCACGAGTTTTTCCTGCACTTGAGCTGTATGCTGCCGTGAATCGGTAGTTTAACAACCGGAATCTGTCAAGATCTTCGTCTATCGAATCTGATTCTTCTGCTAGTTCCATTGAATCATCCTTGAATCACTATTATAGTCTTCTGTTCGTATATTGAATCACCATGATTGAGACATAAAATAGGCGGCCGGCGTATGTTTTTCGGATGCGGTGATGGACTAGCAACGACGGAAGAGCAATAGAGGAGATTGGATTTCAATTTGCGATTATTCTGCTGCATTGATAACGTCATCAAATAATAAGATTATCAATTTAAGATTATTTTGCGACTTTTGGTGAACGGTGGGTTGCGAATCTTCAAATAATAAGATTATCAATTTTCATGAACATGAAGATTTCAATTTACTGATAACGTCATCAATTTATCCAAATACATCCAAATAATAAATCGGTCTTTTGCAATCTTCCCAGAATAATCGTAATCTTCATAAATCACCAATACATCCTTGTTTCATTCCAGATCTGAGCCACCGTGCTCTGATACCAATTGTGAAGATCGAATAACTCTTCATAAACGTAGATCTTTAGGCTCAAGAATAGTTAGTTCTTATCTGGAATAAGCATATACAAAACATAAAATTGCGGAATTAGTTAAACATATATGTATAGCTAAACAAGTTTTTCATCATTAAAAGTCTCAATTCTATATATAAATACATAGAACGGTTCTTCGTTAAACAGGATCAAACGATCTTGAGGCTTAGGTTTTACACACAAACACGTTAAAACGTGGGTTCTGAGAACATCTAATTCTATGTCATTAGGTTTCTTTATATACTAGAAAACCCAAGACTTTACAAGGAAAAGATAATAACTAAATCTTTTAAACTAATAAAGATATACTATATCTTTTTACATTAATGATTATCTCCTAAATCTTTATTTGAATCTTGAACTTCATATCATCGACTTAGGTCCTTGTAGTTTAATAGTTTTGACATAATCAAATCATCTATGAATATTAATAATAATATTCCTAACATTTACTCGAACGGTTTAGTCGGGTTAAACTTGAGTTAAGTTTTTTTGGTAAATGAAAAAATTTATCTACTAAATTAAACTTTATTCATTCATTTACATTATTTAGTTTAACATTTATACAAGTCATAAGAAGCAAAGAAGAAATGAAATCGACCAAATAATATTTTATCACCGAAAAACAGAGCCGATATTTAACAAAAAAAAAAACGTTTGTGAAATTTCAAAAAAAAGAGAGTTTTGGTTACGGTTCAATTTAGGTGAAAATTATTGCAATTTGCAACCACCAGATGCACAGTCCTAGTAGAATCAGTCAAGAGAGAACGAACAAGGTAGCAATTTCCAGTATTGGAAATGAATATTTAGTGACTGTTTACTATGAAAATATAATTAGTGATGTATTGGTCAATGGTTTTCTCAAAGGCTACCTAGTAGGCTAGTATGGATAATGGGTTAGAACATCACGGTGTGGAGATGAGTTTGGTCGTCTAAGCGACCGTTGCCGGTCACAAATATTTAAAGGGGAAAGATTTATGTCAAAGGATAAAGAGTTTGGACGCTTGTAAAATGAGTTTGGTCGACGGTTTCATCACCCTTACACATAGTTTGAGATTTTCCCTTTTCAATTTTTTTTCTACATTTCCATCACATGTTAACAATCATTAAAATTAGTTCTAATAGATGTCATTAGTATTTTTAATTAGAACATACGTAAATGAAAAATAATTACGTATACTATTAATGTTTTTTGATATATTTGCGTACAACATATGTGAAAGATATGAAGATAATTAAGTTTATTTAAATACAATCATTTATTATGCGTAAATAACGTTATTTATCATATACAAATAATTTCCCTTATTTAAGTAATAAAACTCATTTATTTAATTGGATTCCATAGAATCACAATATGTGAGTGTGACAACACAAATTCTCACATGCATGTGGTACAAATGTACAATCATTTCATTTTGAAACACATAAATATTGTAGCGACATCAAATCCAACTTTATGTTAGAAATATTGTTACTTCCTCTATATCAAAATAAGTGACACGAATTAATTTACACGTTTTTTGAGGCAAAAGATTAAAGTAGAGGTTAAAATATATTAAAGTACATAGTTAGTGTAGAATGAATCCCACTTTCTTTGAATAAAGTGATATTAATGAGTTTTAAAAGTAAAAGTAAGGGTATAAGTGTAATTTCACTTTATTAAAGTGGATAGTTAGTGGGTATGAGTCCCACTATATTTACCAAATAAGGAAAGTTTTCAAAGTGTGTCACTTATTTTGATATACCCCAAAATGGAAAGTGTGTCACTTATTTTGATACGGAGGAAGTATTTTCTATGTTTCTTTTATGGTAATCACTTATAAAATTATTAAGAGACCTAAACTTAAATGATATTACGCTGGTAGTTGCTTAAGAATCATTAATTTGATATATATATAATTGTATGATTTATAAATTTGCATGTTTATATGCCGATTTCTTGATTGGTATCTTTGGTTAATACATGCTTTAACTTAGATACATACACATATTGACATGTTTTTCTGAATTTATGCAAACTCATGTATGCTTTCTCACACTAGGTATGTGCATTTGGACCGAAAAAACCGAACCGAATCGAAAACCGACCGAAACTGAACCGAACCGAAACCGTTAACATGTTATCGGTTCGGTTTCGGTTTTGAAAATTCATCGTTATCGGTTATCGGTTCTATCGGTTCGGTTTTCGAAAAAGGATTAACATTTAACCTAAAATAACCGAACCGAACCGAAACCGATAACATGTTATCGGTTCGGTTTCGGTTTTGAAAATTCATCGTTATCGGTTCGGTTCGGTTCGGTTTTGGCCCGATAATCACCCCTACATCACACAACACAAATTTTTTGTATACATGCTTTTTCGTGGGCGTATTTAATTATTTGTCTATTTTTATGAATACGCACACATCATATATACGTTCACATACTATCATTATCCTTCAAAAAATATCCTCGTCTTTACTCTTTACATCGAAAAAAGCAAGATAAATAAAGTTTACCAGCTACAAATTGCATGTCATAAACAATATAATAACGTAAGTTTTGAAGCCAAATATGAAACGTGGACATAAAAACACTAGAATCCTTCCGACGCCTTGAAATCAAACACGAGCTCTCTTAAGTGAAGTTAATGTAATTTTAGCACCTAACGGAGAAGCACCAACATCAATATCGAACGAATCATACCGCCGGAAAAGTTCAAAACTTACGAAAAAATCGTAAAGTTTTCGATAATTTCTTTTTATTAGCGCCGCCGGGAGCCGGAAAGTATGGAGGAGTGGTTCCTCCACGAACCATGGAAGTCCAAGACGGAGTAAAGGTCCGAGGTTGAATAAAACCCACGTGCTAATAAGCTTCCGGGTTGGTTTCTAAATACGCCCGACCCAGAAAACGGAACGCTGCCGTTTCGCCGGCGTCATTGAAAAAAGCTTTACCATTTTGGGCTAATTCCGATTCAAGCGAATCAAAGAGTTCACCGTAAGTTCTTTCGAATTCTGGCAAGATTCTGTTTCTTGAAGATTTGAGCATGAAAAAGATCAAATTTTTAAGTGAGGCGTGTTTGGGTTCAGATGGATCAAGATAAGAAAGAACACGGTGGCCGCCGGTGAGATCAGTGGACGGCATGTAAGTTCCAGTGAACAGGTCTTTCTTTTCGACTTTAGTGACATCAAAAAGCGTCGGAAAACTCTTGGCGTCGAGTAAAACGACGACGTTTGGGTTGTTTGAAATGAATGGACCAGGTGGCATATTGACACGAAACACCGTTGACTGGAATTTTTGTACCTTTGACTTGAAGTATTCATCCCGGCCGCCGGCACCGTAAAAGTATTCCCATCGGTCTTTTAGTGGTTGAAAGAAAGGAATGCCATAGTTCCCGGGAATCTGCCGGAGAGGAAGATTCGCGGTTGAGTTTCCGTTACCGGTGACGTTGGGAGCTACATCAGCGGAGGTGGCAGAAAGTGGTGGAATAGAGTCTTTGGAGGCGGTGATTAGGCGGACGGTGGTGGTGCGTCCACGGCGGTGGCTTTTGGGTGGCTCGAGATTGAGGTGGTGGAGAGAAGGGAATGCTATTGATGACGTCGAC
Source organism: Calendula officinalis (assembly GCA_963853835.1). Lineage (NCBI taxonomy): Eukaryota > Viridiplantae > Streptophyta > Magnoliopsida > Asterales > Asteraceae > Calendula > Calendula officinalis. The sequence goes on from OY970821.1 coordinate 99,436,442, forward strand.
ATTGTTAATTTATTTTGACTTATATTTGACCAAATCTGAGTTAGAAATTAGAAGTTTGAAACTTGAAATCTGGATTATATAGATAATAGAATATTGAGGGTGAGAATGTGCTCAATCAACAACCGACCAATATTCAAGGAGTCATGAGTTCAAGTCTCGTCGTGAATAAAAATGTGGAAGATTTGAGGGAAGGCATACTGCCCCTTGTGGATGTCACTGTTTAGACTCGAACCACTAACTTACTAACTGGCAGTTCAAAAAGAAAAAAACAACCGACCAAAAGGGTACAAGTAACTAAAAAACATGTGTATTCACCGGTAGTTGTACATTTGACTTCGAAGAAGTTAAAATTGACCATCAGCTTAAAGTTGTGTTGTATATTTTTGCAATTTCAGTATCTGATTTTATGAGATTTGCCCCATTTATATTTAGTGAAAGTGGCATGTTGAATTCACACTTACAATGATTTGAGCTACATTATGTGCGAATCATAAGACGTGTCATTCCCTTTACGCACCATCTGTGCGAATCATAAGACGTGTCATTCCCTTTATGCACCATCTTCCGCGACGCGTCCCGCTGTCCAAGGGTCGGCTGCGCGACCGATAAGGGTCGCCAAATTTTCAAAGGAAGACACTTAATTTTAAATGGGAAGGGTTTGGTCGCCCCTTACGTAGGTTTGTTCGCAATTCGGTTATGTGTTTGATCAGGAGAGAGAAAGCTGACGTGACGCAGATGTGGTAGGGGTGACCACTGAAACAGTGGTCACCCATTACCACTAGTCTAATATAATTGAAATCATCAATTTTGGGTACATTAGCGTCACATCAGCTGACATAAAACCTGACATTCAACTGAGCTCTAATTTTGGGTACAAACCAGCAAAACCGTCTACACTAATCACAATTTAGTAAATTAATTTTGAATGATTTGATTTATATTAATTGTTCATGACTATTTACGATATTGGGCATTTTTTTGCTCGTTGTATAGATCTCATAAAGGTGAACGCAAAGTTATCAAATGTTAAGTATATATAACAAATACACATAATTACAAGAGTTCAAAGTTGGTGAAAATAATTTTTAACACAATTTTTCAAAAAAAAATATTAATTCAAACATAAAGTCATTTTTCATAGACGAGCTCTCATTTTTCTCTTTACTTTTTTCAAAAAATGGTCAAATTAGGGAAAAATTTCAGCATTGCCATCACCTTTCCCTAGATAACCGTGTATATATATATCAAATAAATTGTTGTTTACAATAAAGATCAATACACCAAACCATACAAACAAACAAACTAGTTTAGATGAGCTCCCCTTGTCGAAAGTATAATTATGTTGTAGCCAAAATAGTTAATTTTATCAATTATTTTATTTATTTTTTGTTAAGGTCAATTATTTATAATTTCAATTAAGTCATACATAACACTCACCTCGCTATTGTCCACCATTCACATCTTCTTCATTTTATTATTGAATTAATAGTATGAGCGCTATACTATTCTTAGAATAAATGTCCAAGTCAACAACTTTATTCGCCGCAAAATATATGGCACGGATATACTATTAGTATTTTAAACTTAGAATGGACCAATTATTATGTAACATGATAACTCGGGTATGAAAGGCTGCGCCGGCTGGACGGAGCGTTTTAGACGGTGGCTGCTTTTAGTTTAAGGGAGATGGCATATTACCCCTTATATTTCTTCATATTTCATTTTTACACCCTCAAGAAATTTCCGTCCATAAGATATATCAAATTGTGCGAAGATGATGAAATGTGAAACTAACGTGACGTTTCAAGAAAAGATTTTGAAGTTTTAATTTGGTACTTATAACTTTATAAGTTGAACGTATTTTAAAACTTTATTAAAAATTAAATTTTAGTGAATATGTTTGTAGAGTGTTGTCAATAATGGACTTCATATATGAAAAAATATATATAAACTTAATCTCAAATAGGAAGTGGTGCATCCATCCCCATGCCAAAGCGTAAGCATCTAACCGTTAAAATAGTCACATAACGTACATCTCATTTTCTTAAGACGTTTAGTCATTTTACGACATTCATTATTCTTTAAATATCTCATTAAAGATGTCGAACACATTGAATTTATCATATAAAATGCTTTCTCAAGGAGGCGTGTATCAAGATGGGTGAAAGAATTTGGTGCAACGAAAGAGACATAATCGGACTAATCTCAATGACTCTTGACATTAAACTAAATAGACGATTAGTATTGGAGCCTTATTTTGACATTTAGGTAATGTTATAACTGTGAATAGAGGTGTCTATTGGGTTGTCGGGTTAGAGCTAGGTGTGTAATCGAACCGAGCCGAGTTCTACCAAGCTCGAGCTCGAGCTCGATTCGACAACTAAAACTCGAGCTCGATACTCGACGAGACTCTATTCTTTAAGCTCGAGCTCGGTGAAGGTATAAACACTTTCAAGTCCGACTTGACTCTAATTTTTTTAATTTTCTTAAAAATGCATTAATAAGTTGATTTGGAAGAGTAGGATTGAAAATGCTCGGTGAAAATGCATTATTTTCTTTTTCCTTATATACAGAAAATAATGATTTTATTATGTGTATAATAAAGTTAAAAAAGTAGTTTGATAGAAGTTCGATTAGGCTCACGAGCTGAGTATTAAGGAATTCGAGCTCAGCTCGAGACCCTATTTGAGTAGTTCAAGCTTGAGCTCGACTTGGTTTACAACAAGTCAGTTCCGAATATTTTTCAAGATTCTCGACTAGTCTTTTGTTCACGGCAAAACACAAATAAAAAAGATGACAACTGAAACTGGTCAAATTAGTAGTCTTAATGAATTTTATTAAGCATTGAGAGGTTAGGGGTATTTTTATAACATATTAATTTAAGGAAAGAAAACTGTTACTACCACAATTTTTAATAATTATATCACACAGTACAGATTTTACCGCTAGATATTACCTTTTCTTCTTCCAAACCTCTTCACCTCCAAGAACCCTAATTTTCTCTACTGTATCCAAACGGTTGCACCCTTCCAATTCTCTCACGACAGTTGATACCCTTTCAATTCATCCGTCGCCACCCTTCGTCAATCGGCAACCGACATTTCAATTCACCCTTCAATTCCTTCTCTTTGGGATTCGACAGTTAACCGTTCTTGTCAATCGACAACTGTCGCATCCTTCTTTCACGATTCATATCAGTTCATTCGCTATTTATAGTCTCCGTTTCTTCAATTGTCCCATCTTGATTTGCATTTCCTCTTTTGAAAGGTATTATTTTTCCGATTTATCTAATCTGTTTTAATTTATGTATGCAAGGTGTTCGATGAAATGCTTATTCGATTTATTGCACTTTTGATGGTTTATTGCACTTTCAATCAGTATATTGACATACATATCAATAGTAACAATCATCATCTCTGTTAATTATTTTTCTCCAATTTTGCTTTTTGCCCTATGATTGCCTTGGTACAGTTAATGATGTATACGAACACACAATAAACCTTATTGCTTTTGTATTCAAACAAATTCATGGTGGCCATATGTTACCATAATCACAAATTTCTTTAGTTTTCCTCTAAGGTTTTGAATAACTGTCACAAAGACGATTTCATGTTTGAACTTCTTAACAGAAAGCCATCTGGATATTGGAGAACAAATTTTGTGCAGTAAATATATCATTTGATATTGTTCTATAAGATCTAAAATTATATTTTTTAATGATTCATAAGGATCACCAATCTCAAAAACTTGCAATAATCTGATCTTATATTATTACAATTTTTCCCATATAATAAAAAACTTCAAGTTAGAAATAGTGTAACCATGATTTTTAGTATTACAATTTTCTAGGGATGAAACCCTTCCGAGCTCTGTTTATCTGAGCTTGCAGCACTTGATATTTTTTACCAAAACACAGCAACATTTAAACCAATGATTTCAGAAAAACAAAAAAAATTCAAATTACAATACGGGGTTTTTGGAAATTGGTTTTAAGATTCTTATTGGCTGGAGAAACGCATGTTGTCTAAATCTTGTTCTTGTATGAATTAATTTTGCAGGTATATAGAAGTGTGATCACTGAATTTGAAGCAAAGTATCAATGGAGTGCGTGGTTCAAGGAATTATAGAAACACAGGTAAGTAATTACTAGTATATGCATGGATTTAAGTAGTCATTAACTTTACTTTACTAGATAATAAAACCAAATTTTTTGCTTCATTAAAGCTTCTCTTGACTTTAATTTCTGGAAATTATTCTTGCGATTGCTAATTTTTGCAGCATGTTGAAGCCCTTGAGATTCTTCTTCAAGGCCTCTGTGGTGTTCCAAGGGACCGTTTAAAGGTTCATGAATTATGCCTAAAAAGTGGACCAAATCTTGGTCAGTTGTACTCTAATTTTTATATTCACTGTGCTAACACCTTATAAATTAATATTATCAGCACCGGAGAAATTTATCAATTTAGAGAGTTACTAATTTATTTTAAAGAGTTTTTAAGTAATTATATCGTACATACCAAACAAAAAGGCAAATTAGTTTTTGTCTCTTAGAATTACGTTGAAGCGAACCTTGAGACTCAACGTAAATTAGTTACTACCGTGTTTATATGCATTGGAAATTAATAATGATTTTTGAAGTACAGTAAATGTTAACAAGAGTCAAATATTTTTTTTTCCAGTTTTTATGAATTATGAATTTATGATTTCTTTTGGGACTGAAAATTATAAAGAGATCTTTCAAAAAATTATTATCTTATTATTTTATCAATTTTTTTTTTTATTTTTACATTGGCCCAAGTCGGGACCGGAGAAATTTATTATTTTAGAGAGTTTATTAATTTACCGAGTATTAATTTAAAGAGATTTTACTGTACTAACATATCAGTTTTCATAGTTTTTTCTCAATCCAATTTCAGCATCTCTAAAAGCAAGAATCTAATTGTATAGGTTCTGAAGCATCAGAAGTTCGACTTTTATGTGATCTTGAGCAGCCTGAGCCCACATGGTAACCAAAACATTTTCTTTACAAAATCGTCCCTGTAATTTGATAAAAGTTATGGATTTAGTCCCTCTAGTTGTACCGTTTGCTTGCATTTTTTGTCCCTTGTCCAAGTAAAATGATTAACTAACAAGATAAATTCATAAATGAAAATGACGAGGGTATTATGGTCATTTACAATGGTTGACTTTTTTTTTTAGGACGGTTAGACACGTGGGTGGGTCAATGAGGGGAGCAGGTGCAGAGCAAATATCTGTATTAGTAAGAACAATGGTTGAAAGTAAAGTAAGTAAAAACGTGTTACGGTTATTTTACTTACTTGGGTACAAATTAGACCATGAATTATTAAGAGTTGGATTTGCTTTCCATTTTCAACGGGGTGCTCAAATAACTGTCACAGTTTCTTCAGTTTCTAAAATGTTGAAATTGCATGCAATTGATGATACTGTACCTGTGACACCTGGCATTCAAGTTGTTGAAGTTACTGCGCCTGCTTCTGCTGAAAATTATAATGAAGTTGCAGCTGCTGTTTCCTCTTTTTGTGAATATCTTGCACCGTAAGTTTCTCTTATTATGTCATGTTTATATATAAATATAAGGGATAATTGCTTTTATATCCTTGTAAAACTCATAAATTATTTCTATATCCTTCTCAAATTCATAAATTATTTCTATATCCTTCTAAACTTTATAATTACCTTCATATCCTTCCAAACTTTTAAAACTCTTTTTTTATGTCCAAAAATCTATTTTATTTATTTATTAAATCGTGATAATATCAATAATACACACAAATAAACATGATTTGTAGTACATAATCAACAGATATATTGCATACTTATTTGATAATTATTGATATTATAATGATTTAATAGATATTAAAATAGGTTTTTGGACATAAAAGATAGTTATAAAGATTTAGAAGGATATAAAGGCAATTACAAAGTTTAGAAGGATATAGAGATAATTTATGAATTTGAGAAGGATATAAACATAATTTATGAATATTAGAAGGATATAAAAGCAATTATCCCTAAATATAAATATAAATATAAATATAAATATAAATATAAATATAAATATAATTATAAATATTTTATGTTTATGATATATGCAGGCTGCTGCATTTGTCAAAACCTGGTGTTTCAACAGGAGTTGTTCCAACAGCTGCTGCAGCGGCTGCATCTCTCATGTCATATAGTGGGAATACAAATATGTAACAAATATGCATTTTCATTTTCATTTTCATTTTCACCCCTAATTGTTATTTTATTTCTGGATAATTGGTTAATTTAAGTGCTTTATATGATATTTTAGAGTAATTAAGGATATATTTCTGATTGCTGGCAGTTGGAATGAGTTGGAAGTATAAAATACTTTAAGAAAACTTACAAGAAAACATCTCTCTACATTTAAGAAAACTTTCTACTCAGTTTGATGTAAAATACAACCTAAACAAAGGAAATATACAAAGTCAATACATATAAACCAAATCAATAATTACAGACTAAAATATTTTTTCAACAGCAGAATATATAAATTTACAAGGAAAATAATAAAAAAACAGGACTCGAACCGATGACTAAAACATTAATATTAACATATATTTTTTCTGTAAATCATCATTTACAACTTTATTTTATATCAACATATATCAGCTACCACCTTTACTCACATTCATACATAACCAATTATTGGACCATTAAGCGATCCCAATTGGATTATACAAACTTCTTAAGTTAACACTTTTTAATCATCAGTTACACATATCTTTTAATTTTATAATGATTAATCCCATATGGAACCAAGTCATGCTTTTAGTTTTTGTTTATATATATATATTTAAAATAGTGTAAAACGGTTCCTTTGAGTTCATGCTCTTCTTTATCTGTAATTGTCTTTTCGCACCTGCAACTTGCTAATAGCTAATGATATTATTAACTGTCGCTAAAAAAATCTATAGTAGGGTATTTTAGTAATTGTACGTGGTATACGAATGACGATGCTTTTTAATAATGTTATTCCCATATGCGATACGAGAGCCATCAACCCGACAATGGGGTTTATACGAGAACATTTTCAAATAGGAACAAGACGATTAAATTGGAAATATCCACAAATTATAGTCCAGGAAAAAAACTGAAGCGTATTATTGTTTTGCATATTTTTTTATTAGAAGTATCACCGACACTAGAAAGAAAAATTACATTATTCCGAAAATTTTGACAAGTGACAAAATAGGTTATTTTAATGATCAAATTTCACAGCCTTCTCTGGACCGTTAGACCTATACGGTGCTATAATGTGAATATTTGTTCCAACTTGATGTTGATGCAGTAATTCGTTGTCGATGAACTCGTACCTGCACATACACGACCGACAAAGGAATTAATAATGTTTATAAATTACCTAAATACCCTTCAATCATATGATAATTAACCTAATAGGTAATCTTAACTAGATATATCGTATGACTCACAGATTCTTGCAGAAGTTGTCAATAAGCGAAGACATGGTAAGCATCTCAGTTTTCAAATCCTTGAACTGTTCCTTCGAATAGATCTTAAACTCTTGATGGAAGATAAACGACAGTTTCTCAAGATAAGCCTGAATCTGCTGTTGCTGATCCTCAAACAAGTTCTTTTTGGTCCCTTTATTTTCAATCACCATTTTATCATTACTTGTAAACAATTCATCAACAACAAACATGTAGTATGCAAACGGATACGAATACGATAGAATCCTCCTTGACTTTAAAAAACTGTCTACAACGGTTATCAACCAATTATCACAATCTGCTTCTTGTGCTTCCATATCATCATGCAATCTCTCCTTCAAAGTAGATTCGGATTCATTAGAGTCTCTTAGAGCATCAAACCGATTGTAATAGAACTTGATCCAAGTAATATCCATGGATTTTTCCTTGCATTTTTTGGTCCAGATTTCCCACATTCGACATGAACAAGGCGAATGTGGCTCAGAAGTGCAATTAAAACAGAATCTAAAACCACATGTGCATTCAATCTCACGGTATACGTCACCATCGTCAATTCGGATGGCGTTTCCACAATGAGGAACACTAGGGCACCATTTCACCCGTTTGTTATCCTCTACATATGATTCTAGAAGGAAACCGTCAAATTTGTTAGCAAGATCCGGATTCTTGTCTCTGATTAAAGTTCTGATTGTCGCTTCGTTACAAATTGTGTAGCATTCGTACGCCATGCAACGGATTCGCTTACTTTGTCCTTCGTTTATCTTCGCTACAAAGTGTTCTCTCCAACCTTGAAAAACAAAATGTACGGAACTTACTCAGTCAAATATGCGAGAAATTTATGTTAATGAGGAAATCATGCATGGAGATCGGGTCTTATTGTGCTTTAATAAATTAATTGCATTATGTCGGTATGTGGGATTCGTATTATTTGCCGCTGTTGTTAAAGATTCAAGGATATTACCTTATTCGATCATCATTAATTAAGAATAGATAATGCCAATTATAATAAAGACAAACTAATTAAGATTCTAATTGCAAGTAATTAAGAGTTCAAATGTACTTAAAAAGTTAGAGGCTAGTGAACTACTTACAAATGTTGCAAAAACGATGGCTACAATCCATTGTGGTCATGTTATCTTCATGGACTTCCTCCTTACAAATTTGACATAATGTTTTTGAAGAGGGATTCGGTGAAGTTATATTAACATCATCATGTATCATTAAACATGCTTGTTGATAAAGTATCTCCTTTCCCTTGTTCACCAAGATATCAAATACTTTGTCCACATCCCATCCGTAATGTATAAGCAAAGTGCGTGCATGGTGTTCCTTTAAAGATAGCATGTCCATCGCTCTCTGCAAATCTTCTGTCTACGCATAATCATCGGAAATCCATAACAAACAAGGATCAATAACGAAAAAAGCGGGAAAATCATATCTAACCAAAAAAGATACCAAATCTATGGTTTAGTACTTATCACATGTGGTGTATAAGAAAAGTGTAGCCACATATATATTACCATAAGTTCCGAATTTTTCTATGAATTTGATTACAATCACCTTTTCCGGCGCTAATATATCCACAATTAGTACGATATAGTCAATTAAGTATAAGATACCTAAAACTAAATACCCACGATTAGTACGACCGTCGCATTTGGATATTTTATGTTAATTAATTCATAGCGAAGTTTCTCTTTGTGGAACTTCTAAGTACTAGAAATCTATTAAAAATGTTGTTAGATCGAGGATCAAACGAGTTAATTTTTTAGGAGCCAAGAATATAGAGGTGCGAGCCTATAGAACATATCATGTTCAAGTAAGGTAATTAGCGACTTAGCAAGTTAATCTCTAGTTCTCTACATGATCATTTATGCTCTAATCTCTGGATTATCTTACTTTCTACGCTTATGAGTTTATTGGAATTTTGAAAAGCCCATAAGCCTATTTTTCTGGCTTATGATCTAGCTTTTGCATAAAGTCAAGTTGATTAGCTTATCGCAGAAAAACAATTGGGTTATCAGCTTTTCAAAATTTCAATAACTTCGTAAAATGAGTTAATCCAAACACCCTTTGGATTAATCGAACAAAAACCAAACATTGCACACCCCTAAATTCCACCATAAAAATTAAAGATCCCATAAGATATATGATATTTGTGGCGATACAAACAATCATAATAGACGCACCTGCGCAGCCAATAGACATTCTTTTGTGATAACCTGCACATCGACCACAAGTGAATAAAAACTATAGTTAATTGATTGAGAAAAGTTATGTATGTGTAAATTTAATGAAGTTAAATGTATGAAAAGTAGCAAGTATGAAGGTAGATATTATAATAGCAGAGTATGCTAGCTCAATCAAGATAATGAACAACTCTTAACTTAGGATCAAGAAACTTATCATGAAAAATTAAAAATCTTTGCATCAAAACATTTATTAAAAAAGTAGCAATGTGATCTTTGCAAAACCAGCTTAATTACCTAAACATCTATCTTTTTGTTTTTGAAAGACAACGGAACACACACACATTACACCAATTATATACACCTAGCTATATGTCTCAAATAAAACTACAACATCTTGGTTGAGGAGCCAATCATATACCGCTAGCCCGAATGCATGTTGGTTAACCCAAACATCTATCTAGTGAATTTCTAGCTAGAATTAAAGCCCTATCGGATTTTGTTTTGTTAAACTATGGAGTAATTCATATATATAAGTTCTTTCTTTGTTTAAACAAGTTTTAATAGAAGAATTATACAAAATGTGGGTTGATTAAAGCCAATTGTCCCTTCTTCTAAATTTATTAATCATCAACTTACCTTGCAAGATGAACTAGCTGCTTTTTCTGTGGGAGGGTTTTGATAATCATCATCTTGATCATCTTGATCTTCATCACCATCACAGTAATCTTCATCATCATAGTAATCCTCATCGCTAAGATCCATTTCAAGTTCTTATGAATGTTAACTTATTCAGCAATGATTAACTTGATTTGAACAAATGCAATTGATTTCAGAAATTGCTGAAGAAAGTGGTTTGTAGGTGGAGAAGCAATATAAATTAAAAAGGGCTTGGGGGATTTTGAAGAAATTTATGGTATCATGGTTTTAATTTAGTAAAATAATCAATTCAGAATTTAATTTATTTGCATTTTTCGGATTTTAAATTGACTTCAAGTTTTTTCCCGTCTTAAATGTCCAAGTGTTAAATAGACTTTGATAAGTTTAGGGGAATTAAATTTGTAATATGTTGCAATAAAAAAATTACTTGCTTTTGATATGAAATTAATATTAAGTCTTCACTTTTGTCTGGAAGTGTGTAAGCAGGGAGTGAAACATGTTACTTATGGGTGCATATTTCATTGACTTGTTTGCTTGATAGTCTTCAAGTACCAAATAATTTGTAACAATGCATCATTATTATGATAATTTTCTTTTCTAATTAGAGGGTAAAATATGTAAAAAATTACGAGTTACAAATAAAATGATACAAATACTCCATTCATGTGATTAACATGAAACTAAAACTCCGTAGATTGTTAACAATAATAATCTAGATTTGCCATTGTAATACTTCGTATGTAAGTTAGTTATCCAACGGCCGTTAGAATAACTGCCTTACACGACATTTATTAACCGACATTTCTACGCATCTATATAAAATATTCAAAACAGAGGACTCTGCTTTCTAATTTATTGAACGAGTAACGAGTTATATAATTTTTAGTTATACGTAATATATGTCCAAAACAATTATAAACGTCCCAAATATTAATAAAACTCAATAATCTTACATTTCTTCTTTTAAATCAACTGTCTGTAAATCAACTAGAATTCTAACCAAAAAAGAAACCACCTCATCCATACTCGGTCTGCTTCCCGAATCTTGTTTCACACACATCATACCTAATTTCACTAACTGAATTCCATATTTCATGCTTACATTTTCTAAAACAATCATACCCCTAATCTCACTTTCTCCAATTGTGGAAAGAAATACTTCATGATCTCCATCTCTAAAAACGGCATCTTTTCCCGTTATGAGTTCCAACAAAATCACTCCAAATGAATAAACATCAACTTTCGAAGTAACCGCACCGTTTCCCACATACTCAGGAGCCATATACCCTCTAGTACCCATAATCTTTGTCGTGAGACCGAGGGCATTTTCGTCATTTCCATCGTCAACCGTTCTTGCAAGACTGAAATTTGAAATCTTTGCTCTCAGGCTCCCATCAAGAAGTATGTTGCTGCTGTTGATGTTGTTGTGAACATATCTTGGTTTAGCAAAATTATGAAGATAGTGAAGTCCACAAGCAACATCAATCGCAATTTGAACACGTGTACGTAAATTGTACATTTTTTCTAATCTTTGCCTTCTAATCCATTCCTTAAGTGAGCCCATGTTCATGTGTTCGAACACAAGGTACCACGAATCTTGATGCTTGCAAAAACCGTACAATTTAACCAAATTAATATGGTTAATCTTGCTTAGCATGTTTACTTGCTTGCATACATCAATACCCGTCTTTTTAACCGCCACAATCTCGTCACCAAACACTCCATAATACAAGGAGCCTTTAATTCTACGCTTATGACCAAAGTTTTCGGTACCCTTTTGTACCTCCTTGAAGCTAAAAACCTTAATAATTCGCTCAAAACTCGCGATTTTCACAAGGAGATCTTCCGGTAACATCTCGCTATCCGCCATTTCTTCGTTCTTTTGTTTTCTTCTTTTTAGGTAACTTAGTCCTAATATAGTAACTAGAACGAATGTAAAAACTAGAAGAGAACACGCTACCTTGATTCCAATTTTTAACGGTCTCTTTGTGTTCGATCTATCCTCAGAAGAATACACCGACGTTGTTGGCACGTAATCTTGGATTGAAGTTTTATAAATTAGTGGTTCTGATTGTAAAGGAATCAATAGCGTAGTGAAAGGGTACAAAGTGGTGGTTTCGGATATACCATTTGCTTTTAGGACGGTTTTTGCGGTTACATTAAACTTGCGAGAAATTAAATAAACACTTTCTCCTGGACTTATCGGGTAAGTCAATAAATAGTTTATACCGTTCGAGATTTGTTCATCGGTAGGACAAGCACACCGTAACGGGACTTTGAGTTTAAACCCGTTTTCTAACTTGAATTCGTTGTAACGATTCGCGTGTTTCAAGGAACCGCACGTTGCCAAACCTTGGAACGTTTCGTTCGCCACAACAAAATATGTTTTTGATTGTGGTTCGAGATGGAAAACGGTGTTTGCTTCGTAGTGTTCATGAGAGCAAGAACAGTTTACGGGGATTATGATATCTTTTTCGTGCGGGAAAACGGCTGTTTTTGATGCGTTGTTTATTCGGGCGAGCTCGGATGGGTTGGAGGACGTAAGGGTGGCGATGGTGGTGATGGAATTGTACGGTGGTTTGGATTTGAAAATGAGGAAGGATGTGCAAGAAGGGCGTTGGCCGTTGCAAGTGTAGAGTGATTTGTTTGTGCAGTTGAAGACTTCATTTGCTGAATATTGTTGTTGAGATTTGATGCGTGAAGAGTGAAAACATATGAGTATGAAGAAATTAAGCATGACTCGTTTCATGTTTTGCATTTTTGTTAATATTTTTTATGGAAAAGAAGGGGATGAAATAATTGGGGATGTTAAAGAAGTGCACAGGGGATATATAACAGGGGAATTATTGGTGTGATTGGTGTAAATAGAAAATGGGTTTAAGTTGAGTTTTGTTTATTCTTTTAGAAAGTTCGGGAAAACATGTCGAAACAACTTCGTATGTTTGTCGACGAATTTTAATAAACAACGTTTTATCCATGTGAAATAATAGATAATTACATACAATCTATTTTTGGGTTTTGTTAATTACAAGGACCGGATTTAACATACATAAAATAATTGTATATTTATTGATGTAGATGATTCTTAAAATTCAGGGGGCTATTTTCACATTAGTGGATAAGTTATACCTAAAATGCACGGGGTTGATTTTTGATTAACATATAAATTTTAAGGATTTTATAGAGAATATTAGGATTGTTATTATCAAAATTTTTATTTTAATATGAATCTTGAAATTTGGAACGGTCGTTTGGACTTGATGTGTTATAGATTTAGAATTGACTCAAAAGGATTTCCAGCAAACTTTTATATCAGGTGAAATGATATACTATTATCGTTCTGGGCCATGGCAAATATTTGATAAAATGATAGTAAGTTTTAAGATTAGACTTGTGACGAAAGACTACAAATCCGTAAAGTAGTTACTAGTTAGGTAATGATAGTACTAGCGGCGATACCGCGATACTACAAATTGATGATGAACATTAGTCATAGATATTTAATAATTTATGACCAATTAAATGTTAAAGATATGGGAATCTTTGTAATTTCTTTTTTAACGGCAAACACGTACACCCACTAAATCTACACCAATTTTATTATAATCAGGATTTAAACTCACAACCATATGGTACATCTAATCGACTTGATACCGCAAGACTAGAAGTCCTTTGGTGGAATCTTTGTACATAATGCAACAAATAATTGTTGAAATTTATAACAACCCATCTTAATTACATAAAAATTAAGGTAATAAATATTTTTATTAAAAAAAATGTTATTGTTTCCAACAATTTATGCTCACAACTAACTATATAATTAAGAAAAATAATAACAACTCTTAAATGTTAAAACATATATCAAACTAGTACATTAATCTAACCTTCTAAATTTTAGGATCATCTTTCTATAAATTAACATAAATTTTTTATGCATTTGAAGACGATCTTTAGTGTTGTCTTAACAAAACCCCATAATTAATAATTATTTTTTCGTTATAATGTATAGATGACAAAATATAAAATAAAACACTAAAACACGATCGATTACTTTACACTAGAAATACATGGATATAATGACAAAAGGTTCACGTGCACCCATAGACAGAAGAAGACAACGATAGCTTATATGAGATATGACAAAAATACCACACATATATAACGTCTGCACCACTCCACCTTGTTTTCTTCGGGTTTTGGGTTTCTTCGTTGGGTTCGGGTCTTTTTGGCATTCCTACACATGTACCCAATGATCCAACAAGAACAAGTGTAACTTGTAAGGTTTTTGATCCATGTATGACCAATTCAAAATATTACACTATATAACATATTCATATCATTGTTATTTTGTTCAAATTCAATTCACGTTATAAAGCTTTACCTTATTCGAATACATATCAGTTGGTCTTCGATTTGTTTTTTTCTTAATGTAATGTTGTATAGATGTGTTCGCAAGAATCTTTGCCTAATATGTGGATTTGTCTATATCTATCAAGAAATGGTCAAAGTTTACAAAAATTAAATAAATACATAAGAACTATAGTGACTTTAGTGGTTACGTTAAGTATTTTATAGATACAGTATATTGCATTAGTTGAATCGATCAAAGTAAATCGTGATAAAAGTGCATGTGTGGCAAATGTGTCGCATCAAAAAATTTAAAAAGCTATCTCATTGATTAATAATTTGATTTAAGGGTTTTTGAGATAGTTTATTGCGTTTTGAAAACAAAAATAATTTAATATGAGTAATTGATAAAAAGTTTGAAAAATCAATTATTTTAGTTTTGTAAATCCAAAACGGAGTTTTGAAAAATCATGTGGGGATATGTTTATTGCGTTTTGAGAACTGATTATTTGAATTTTAACTATTAATTAAACATATAGTCAGATTTGTCAAACACTAGAATACTGATTATTGAAATTTGAAAAACATAACGACATCCATGCATTTTTTCGAAGCATGAAACCCAAATGTAGATATCAGGTCGAATCTAGTGAATCCGGGTGTTTTCACAAAACCGGATACATTAGCTTTTGGGTTACGTTAAGTCCATTTAAAGTGGGGTCATCTGAGTTATTTTTGTAACTTGGGTTTATTTGGGCAAAACAATAATTTTAAATGGGCCAAAACCTTAACCTTTATTTTATTTATAACTGTCTTACCTCTACTTTAAGTTATACAAATATTTTTCATTTGTTTATGAAGATTACCTTAGTATCAATGTATCATCCTATAAAATTGATTAAAACTAATACATATAAATTAATATATTTACGACACTATCGCATGCAGGCTACTTGCATACTTTTCGTATACATATTCAGCCATGAATGTATTTACGTGGGTATATACTTTTATGCATTCATATACAGCCATATACTCTCTCATTTTTTCGGATGTTTTTCTAGTAACGATTTTTCTACCTCCTTTGAGAAAACTGGGTATCGTTGTTGTTATAATACATATAAATTAATGATCCTCTACTAATATATACAACATTTTTTATTGTGAAACACAAGATTATAGATATATACTTTATACCGAATGATACAATTCTCAGTTACCAATAAATTTATTTCATTAGTTGTTTTTGTCATTGGTTGACAATTTTTCTCATCACTACATTATTCTGAATAGTGACGACGTTCTTTTCTGGTCAAAGAAGAATATACAGTATTGTTGATCACATCAAAGATAAGAATCTTCAAAGTTCACGTTGGAATCAGAAAACAAATAAATGATACTCTCCTATTAAAATGGGGCCTCACATTGGAGACCAGTAGGTATATAAAGAGAGACACAATCCAGGCCCAACAATAGAAGAGAAAACTCATGAAAGCCCAAGATCGGTCTAGAAAAGGGTCTTATTTGAAAATATTATAATTTTTGACTTGATTATCCGTTTCAGACCTAAGAGAGGACACTTAATTTATGTTTACGTGTTTTTTCTTTAATTTTGCAAACTTTGTTTAGGCCTAGTTTTTTGTTCTTTTGTCGTTTTATGTATGTTTGTCGTTTTACGCCTATTCAAAATTTTAGGCCATATTTAAAGTGTGTGTTTGTGGAATGAAGTAATCAGTTCAAGATTCTGCAAAAATTGAGTTTTTTCTCGCCAAAATTGTTATTTGTTATTTATACGGTATTTCTCAAATCAACATGGTTTTAATTGTGTTATCCCGATATTCTTGAATCAGCGGGTTTAATCTACACTATTGTTAGTTAGTCTACATAAACGTCCATACAATAAAGTTTGGTTCATGCTTCGTTTTGCAACTTTGCATATATAAACATTGCCAAGTGACATTATTTTGTTATTATTACAATTTTATAATTTTAATATTATTGTTCTAAAACATACACACCTCCACTGCTATTATATTACTTCCTACTCCACTAATGTATGCACTGTGCACACCTGTACCCGCTATTATATTACTTCCTACTCCACTAATATTGTTATTATAGTTATTATTTGATATCATTTTAAAAGATACAACTTTATTGGTCTTTTTAAGAAAAAAGAAAGTTAAATCTTTTAGGCTAATCATAATGCTTGGTCGTGAGGCGACCAAACCTCGCAACAAAACCTCTCTTTTTTCCTTCAATTCGGTTGTCCTGATGACCGATGATGGTCGTATGTGTCGTGTATCGGTCGTCTGTACATTATGTATGATAAACCTTCCCCCTAAACCTCCAAGATTTCCCATAGTCGGAAACTTGCACCAACTGCTCGGTAAACCTCGTCACCAAGCCCTTTGGCAACTTTCTAAACAATACGGTCCGGTTATGTTACTACATATCGGTTCATATTACCATTACTTGTCATCTCTTCTCCTGAAATGGCCAAACAAATCTTGAAAACTCAGGATCACATTTTCTGTTCCCGCCCAAAGAACTCAGGCAATAAGCGGTTAACCTACAACTTCTCGGATGTTGCTTTCTCGCCTCAAAGTGATCGCCGCCACGAGATGCGAAGGATTTTGGTATCTGAATTCTTTGGTCCCAAGAGAGCTAAGTTGCATATAACCATGTGTTGGATATGGAGATTGAAAAAATGGTTCACTCGTTATCGTTACATCCACCAAACACGCCCGTAAACCTAAACAAGGTGATTTTAGCAACTATATCGGGGTGGTTTGCACGGCAGGATTTGGCGTCAAGTATAGAGAAGAACCGATTAAAGGTGTGTCATGGGATTTTCTGCTTAAAGAATGCATAGAATTATTGGATGGATCTCTTGCGGATAGAATTCCATGGTTTGGTCAAATTATCGATCACTTAAGCGGATGGAATCGTAGGTTGGATAAATGTTGTAAGGATCTTGATGCCTACATAGAAATGATTATAGATGAACAACAAGAAGAAATTAACGACCGTGACAAGAATTTCCTCGATTCCATACTCGAGTTATCTTCGTTACACAATCCTTCTGACTATCAGTTGTCTAAAGAAGACGTGAAAGGGCTTGTAGTGGTAAACAATAATTTCCTATTCGTATCTTAATACAAAAGTATGCAAATTAAAATATTGTCTATGTAATTAATGTAAATGAGCTTAATTAATTTCAGGACGTACTCTTAGGAGCAACTGATACAACTATTGTGACATTGTTGTGGGCGATGTCTGAGATCGTTAGAAACAACAGAGTGATGCAAAAGTTGCAAAATGAAATCCGAAATTGTACCGGAAGAAAACAAAAACCACATGAGCTCGATGTCACACACATGACATACTTGAAAATGGTGGTGAAAGAGACACTACGATTGCACCCACCCGCCCCAATATTGGTCCCACGTGAAAGTTTAAGCCATACACAACTTGGCGGTTATGACGTGTTTCCTGGTACGGCGGTTATAATAAACGTGTGGGGGATAGGAAGAGATCCAAATTCCAAACATCTGGGGGGAGAATGCGTGTGAGTTCTATCCAGAAAGATTTGAGAATGTTGATGTTGATATTGGCGGTAGAGATTTTGTGTTAATCCCGTTTGGAGTGGGAAGAAGATCTTGTCCAGCGATGAAGACGGCTCCAACAACATTGGAGTCCATGATAGCAAACCTTTTTTATTGGTTTGATTGGGAAGCTCCTAAGGGGGAGAAGATCGAGGATTTGGACATGAAAGGGGAGGGTGTTCTCGTTGTTTATAAAAAGTTACCACTATGGCTTGTGCCCACTAAGCATAATTGGGACTAATTAATGCAGTGTAATCAAACCGAGTAAAATATTATGTGATCTTGCCTGATGGCGGTAATTGTATCCCTGATTTAAGGAAGATTTTATAGCAATTAGTTGCCAGTTATAAATTTATTCAGCTTAACACCACTGAGATATCAATCATATCATGGCGCATACAAGTAAATCACATATGTACCTAACATCTCATTCACGCATTTTATCAAACACTTGTTACACATTTCAACAAACACCTATTATCAAGAGCCTAAAACTATTCATGAATCGCCCATGTATAAGCAAGAGGTCTAATGCAATTACCGAAAAAAATGAATACAATTATCAGACGAAACTAATTAGTACAATAGTAGCAAGTCAACCTAATGAAAGTCGTAGCAGGGCATGGATATTGGGTTTTATTGTTGAAAACAAAAGGAAAACTAAAGATTAAACTGCACCTTGATGTGGTGTAGAACAAAACGATTGAGGTGAAGAATTGAAAGAAACATACCTAATTTCTGAAATATGAATGGCGGACAAATTAATCAAACCAGCATGATTTTGCAATTTCTGAACGACGAACAAGGAAATTAAATAAACACCATTTTGCAATTGGAGAGCTCTAGGGCACATAATCAAAATGGGAGAACGATTAGTGATGGAGAAATAAATGTTCTATCGGCAATTCTGGAAGCAAGTGAGGGGATTTATGACTTATGAGTTTCGGTGGAACATTAAGTCAAACGACATCGTTAAAGGGTTCAAGTAAAAGATCTTTTTCAGGATGACACGAATTATAGATCAAACTCCGTAGAAAAATGTGAATTTGATAAAAATATAGCAATGTCTAAAGCGTCGGGTGCAGAGGTGGAATTAGAACAGTGGTAGCACCCTTGTGGTGATATAAAGAATTTGTTTTGAAATATATAGAGTTAAAAAGAAAAAATTTGAAATATATGGGCTGAGAATAAAAACACTTGTAGTATAGAGGCTAAAAAAGGAAAAAAAATTCATTTATAAAAGTAAGAAAGACAAGATTCGAACTATAGACCTCCCCTATACACGCACAAGGTGTTAGCCAGCTGTGCTAGCCAACATAAATGTATTATTTGACTTTTCGGATATATATTAATGTATTCAAAATACAATAACAAAAAAAAAATTCCGAAATTTTACCGTACCGAAATTTTCGAGTAGTAGCACATGCCACCGTGTGCTACATACTATATCCGCCCCTGGTCAGGTGTGTTAGCTTGATCTAAACATCCACCTCAACATTAAGACAACTCAAGACTAATTGGCTACTCGTAAGAAGTAACCAAACCCACTTCGCTCATCGTTATCAAATCAACGACACATGAATTTGTTATCTTCAAAATACATGACAAATCTCACCAAACCCACAACAAAACTTTAAATTTTATTAAAACAGACCTCAGCCAAACTCACATGCACAAGATACAAGTGACCATTACATGTGCAAGACGACTTTCATCGGTCACCCAGACCACCAAACCTTTGCCACATCACTATGGGGACGCGTCACTCAAAGGTTATGTAAGTGGAGGTTTGGTCGCGACCTTCGGTCGCGGTTGCCTCTAGTCCTCCTTTTACACATTGTCTAACATTCCTCATTTTTACATTCACATGTCCAAGTAACTTTTCAGTTTTCACTCATAATTCAAGTTAAAACACCATTTTCGATCAGAACTCACATATATATATCCTCCACGCACACCACACACGACGAATTCATATGGTGTGGCGCCACATCACTCATGTAGAGCTTGGCACACGGATCAAACGGTATGACGGCGAGCAATTTTGTTGTGCCACCAGGGATGACAATTATATTAATCAAATAAGTAAAAAGATAAGTAAGTATCAATACAATTTCTCTTATCGTAATTAAAAGCATTTCATTTCTCTCGGTTTTTGCTACCATACAGAGGAATTGATTTCTCTGTTAATTTCTCACGTCAATGATCTGACGTTACCACATAGTGAAATCTATTTCATTTTTAAGGTCATTTTATTTATCTGCTCTACTTTTTATTTCTCTGAATTTCTTATTACCAGCCGCACTAATAATGTATTTTCAAAGCTTTGAAAAAAAAAAAGACAGAGCAAATAAACAACTAGATTAATTTTCTTTCTATTTTTTTTCAAAGCAAGCATAGCTAAATAATTAGCTTTTATTTTAGCGAAGTATTAAGTTTGAGTATAAGAATTCTGAATTTGTAATAAAAAGCCACATTTCTTATTATATATTTTAAATTAAACAAAATTAGCTGGTTATTGTCTTTTTCTTTGTCATTTATTTGACTACTAAAATATATACTCCCTTCATCCCACAAAAAACTTCTCATTTTACTTTTACACAAGTTTTAAGGTGATAGGTAGTGTTGGAGTTATTGGTAATAAACTTGATTAAAATATAAGATTGGTTTGGAGAGAGAAAAATTGTTAGTGAATAATAAGTGGTGGGGTCCTTAGTAACAATAGTGTTTTATTATGTGGAACGCATTAAATGTAGCAAATGATAAGTTTTTTGTGAAATAAAATTTTATGGTAATATGAGAAGTTTTTATGGGATGAAGGGAGTATATAACACTTAACAACTTATGAAATAGTAAATAATAATTTGTGTATCATATAGAAATTTCCCTGGGATATTGCACTGATAAAAGCCTACTATTAGTTTATAATAAAAGATATCATAATCTTCTAGACTAGAAAGAACAATCTTTAAGAAACATGTTGATCAAGAAAGTGACCTCTTTTATTACATCACTTTAAGTCTTAGACTTTCTTTATTTTAATACAACAAAATCATGGATTAATTAATCCTTCCTAATTCTATTAATTTCTTAAGTATTTAAACAACTGTACAATTTCAAATTTTAGAATAAAATATAAAAATTAAAAAATCAAAACAAAATAATGAGATGATTAACGTTATTTAGTTCATCTCTTTCGATCATGATCAGCACCATTCTGTGTAAAATTGTTCAAGAGTCAAAAGAAAATGGAGGTTTCAAAAGATCATATGGTGCCCAAAGAGCATCTAAAGGACACGGTCTTTCTGCATCAAGTCTCACCCATGGCTTCCCTTTACCACTCCAATGTAATAAACTCACCGGACCCGGATGTAAATCCCGGCAAAGTCCCCGGAAGTTGTCTCCCCCAAGTCCATGTTGGTTCCATCTGTGATCCACCGGAGCTATCTTTCCGGCAAACACAAGCAAAAACGGTGGTAAAGAACCAAGCTCGTAAATTCTCATTCTTTTTTGCAATTCCATCCATTCTTCTATTTGTGTCGTGTAATCGCCGGAGCGCCACCGGTCTAAGTCGATCACCATCACGCCGGTGTTAAAGTAACAAGCTTTCCGGTTAGAAAATGTTAAAGATAAAGATGGGTTTGACCAGAAAGTGGGTGTGAAGTAGAACGTGAAGTTAGCGTTACAATATTCTGGTGCGGCGAGAACGGAGTCGTCTCCGATAGGTGTGGCGGCGAGTTTTGCAATGTCGTCGACGAGTACGAGGTCGGAATCTAGGTAGACGATTTTTCCGATATGGGGTGGGAGTATGTCGGCGAGATAGCTCCGGGCATAGTTGAGTGGGCAGTCTAGGGCGGATCTGATGGAGGTGGAAATAAGTCCGGCGACGAAGGAATCGTTAAAGGGGTAGATTTGGAATTTTAGGTAAGGAAAGGAGGTGGTGATGGTGGCGCGTAAGAGTGACGCGTTGGAGGAAGCCGAGGTGACGAAATGGAAGATGATGTTTTGTGGGCAGGATGAGTGTTGGAGGACGGAGAAGATGGCGGCCATTGATCCGCGGATGTAGGTGGCATCGAGGGTCATGGCCACGTGGACGGCAGCGTAGTTGTTGGAGGTGGTCAACGTGTCGGTGTTGTGGTCAATGTCGGTGTGAGGGCAGTCAGCGGCGTTGTAGAATTTTGGAGCTTCTTTAAATTGTTGTGAAATTGAGGTGGCGGTGGCGGTGGCGGGGATGAGGATGAAGAGGAGGACGGAAGATAGCGGTGGTTTCCGACGAATCATAGCGGTGTTAGATTTGAGGGAGGGATGGATTTGGTGATATTTAAGAGGGAAGAGAGACAGGGGTTTGATGGTGGACACGGCCAAATCAGGTGTCCTTTTTCATTTTTAGTAATGTATTGTCCTAGATATGTTTTTCTTTCTTTAAGGGAAAATAACAATAATAATAGTGGGAAATTAGCTTTTAAGGAAAAATAACAATAATAATAGTGTTGGCATGGTGAGTTCGCCTTTTGCCGTCGGTTTGATTTGTAAGTTTGGGGACGGCAGGAAGGATTGGATTAGTGGGTGATGGTGAGCCTAAAATGATATTTTGTGTTTGTGTATTTTGTAATGATGGACCTTAAAAAATTGAAGGGAATATGTATTGTTGACATGAATATGTTAATTTAATGTCGGTTGGAAGATGAGCTGATGTAACGTTGGTTTGGCAAAACTGACGGCGTCAGTTTCTACCACTATTGGGAGTGGTCTAAGTGATACACTTTGGGTTTCATGGTTTTTTGGGACAAAATATTATAATGAGTATTAAATTAGATTAATTGGATGGTTAGTGGGTAATGAGTCCCATACTTTTTGAATAAAGTGAGGGTAATGATGTTTAAAAGTAAAAGTGAGCGTAAAAGAGTCATTTCACTTGTTAAGGTAGATAGTTAGTGAGTGTATGTCCCATTATTTTTTGCCAAATAGGGTAATTTTTCAAAATATATCACTTATTTTAAATCATCCTAAGAAAAAAAAATTGTATCACTTATTTTGAATCGGATGAAGTATATGAATTCTTAGCAATGTTTTAAAAGCTTTTTCTTCCATTAATCTTTTACAAGACATAAAAAAGATATCTACATTTATATTCATTTAAGCAAAAGTTTTTTGAAAATATTTTTATCAATATTTGATGGAAAATCTATATGAAAATTTTAATAGAGTATTACAAAGATTTATTAATTGAAAGATTTATGAGTTATGACAATTGTAAATTGTCTTTTTAACCGTTTAACCTTCTCAAAAAACCAAAACAGTTGACTTCACATGTTGACCAAAGAACAACATGCTAAGGCAGAGGAGTTGGATGGCATGCACCCGTATCATGATGCCAAATTGCCAAGATGGTTGTGAATGGAAAAAACAAACACAGATATAACAATATTAGAAATTCAATAAACCCCGAAAAAGTTCCCAAAGACGAGGCTTTAAGAAAAACGTATTTCTTTGTTTAATTAATTTACAAAAACTAGTCATAAACCTAAGGAATGCATTGTAATTAATCTTATTAAACATTATCTATATGACAAGTTTAAAAAACTTCTATAGTTAAATTGTATAGAATACCATACGGAAATACAACTTATATGGGTTTAAATTACTACCTTTAATTAAAGATTTAAATTTTAGGATATTGGTGTTGAAGTTGAAGTTGAAGACTTGATTAAATAGATGTTTATGCTTAACCGGTGACTCTATTAGCTCTATTTTAAATAGGTGTAGTCTAATATCAAACTTCTAATTCAATAATTTGAATTAATAAGATCGAATCAAGATATAGGATCCTAAAGTTAGAATCGGGATCGTTTGCCTCCCAAAATCCTATAAAGGATGAATACATTTTTGTGATCAAGATTATAAGATCCCAAAATAAAGATCAATATTTTAACATCTATGCCTTCAAGATTAACTAATATACAATGGTTTTTCTGTTAAATTAATAAATGTAATGCGAGAAAACTAAACAGCATTGACGTGTATTTAACACTTGTTAATATTTTTCTTAATTTCCTTTGAGCTTCCTTAAACTTACTCAATTTTCATCTATAGCAAGACTTGGAGTAACCTTAGGTTATGCGAAATACCAAATAATAATACCACTTTGCTATAAGTTTTGGGTGATATTTGCCTTAATAACACGCACTAGCAAAACTTTTAAGCAAAGTTACAAATTAATAACTAGTTTTCCTTATAATTAAAGGAACGAAAAAAGAGTAAAAGACCTTATAGACCGGACAAAAAACTCGGTCCAAACTAGGGATGGTCCAAATAAGGAATAATAAATATGAATTCAAACAAGATGGACATCTGAATTCTGAAACGACAAAAAGTAGGTGTACAGACATTTACATTTGTCATTCTGGCGTTCGGATGATAAATCTATTAAACCGCTCCAGCAGTGTACCGAATGATACCGGTTGTTATCAAATCAGCGCTACGTCAGTTTATCCTTCAACCGATACTAAACTGACGTACTCATGCAAACAATACAACTTCTCTTTAATTTTTTGGGACCCACCATTATAAAACACACACACACAAAATAACCCTCTGGACCCCACCCACCAAACTAACGCAACCTTCCTTGCCGTCTCCAAAGCGGCGAGCATCAAACCGGCGGAATCACTGCATGGACATGCCAATGGTGCCTCCAAAGTGGCGGAAAACTCACACCAAAGACACGGAATGGTTGGCACCCGTCTTATTAAAATGTAATTCCCAATTTTATTGTCTATTTTTTTTATCCGGAAATTGTTATCAACTTGGAAATTGCACAAATCAAAAAAATAGTTAAATGGTATTGATGAATTTTTGTTGGTTAGACAACATAATAAATATTTTTTTAAACTATCTGATTTTTGCTGTAGACAATAATTTTGGGACGGAAGGAGTAATAAAATTTTGATAATGACATTCCTAAGGGCTGTCATAAGAAATGCATAGAAAATTTATACATCTAACTATAACAAACTCCTTAATCTTAGGAAGTATTGGGTGTTGATATATCTTTTATAAGTTTATTAAAAGGGAGATGATTTATGTACCACATAAATTACTTCATTCACCACAATCTATGTTTTGGTATACTTATACTGGCTGCTTTAAAAATTTTATAGACTGTTGTGAGTGAAGTAACTTATATAGTACATAAATCATCATACTTATTAAAATGGTGCAGTACGTGTTATGGTATGTAATTTTCCTCCACTTTGTTAAGTTTATTATCAATATATTCTCTCTTTTTTGCTTCACACAAAAACTATGCTGGTCACTTGACGAATGGATATTTCTTTCAGCGATCCTGTACACTTTCAATCATGCTGAAACATTGAGAAGGCGTCAATTATGTTTAAAGGTTAGAATAAGGAGAACTAAAAGTTTAGTGATTAAAGTATAATCAACCTTACACTTTTTTCTTTTTTTTTAAAAATTGTATTCCCGTATATAACAAATTTCTCAGGGTGGTTAAACTTTGCTCGTGATTTCCGCTATCTAACCGTTGTGTTGTTCGTTATCGATATGGTCATCTGATAAATATTTTATTGGAATCTAATGTGTAACATTTGGGAACTCATTTCAGACGAATTTAACACTAGGTTATCGATAATTGGTTTTTAGCTAAAAATGTATGCCCTCAAAATGAAAAAAATGAAAAGAAAATAAGCACTACCTGTAAATTATAATGACGATTCTAAAATTTATTTTGCTGAAACTCAATGAATATCTTATTCGACTTTTCATTGATTGAAGCCAAAGTGTCAAACTTGGTTGCTAGATAAGAATCCATCGACATATGGTGGATAATATATAACTGTTTCTGCTTTTGGACACACACTATAAAGAAACTATTTTATAATTTATATTGTTAAACAAAGAACCATGTTTTTCAAGCCAAGCATACCTCTTAAAATAATACAACATTATTTTCTTATTTTAAAGGAAAATGTTTTAATTCTTATAATATCTCTTTGACCTATTCCTTAAACAACACTTGCACCAAGTATAAAAACATGAATAAAAACATTAACATCATCCTCATCACATACATTTTTTTTTTTTTAAGTATGTATTTCCTCACCTCTTTCCGTTTCATCACTTCAGGTTATATCTTCACTTCAGTTTTATCACATCAGCGTATCATCATTTTTAATAAAATAAAAACCATAATATATTAAAATCTATAAAAAAAACAAAAAAAAAATCTAGTAGTATAAAAAATAAAATTTACTTTCAAATAATGTTAAAATAAAATGTAAAAATATATACATCTCTCTCATCACTCTCCTCTCTTTTCATTTGCCCTCTCTCTTTCTACCTTTCCCCCTTTCTCTACGAATTTAACTCTTTTCTTTTCGGTTAACTAAAGAGATTGTGGAAGAGAGGAGAAAGGGTGAGTTGATACTAATGGTAAGAAGAAAAAGGATAAGAAACAACGACAATTGAGACTAACTATGGTAAGGGTCTAATTACTACTATCAACCAAAACCAACACAAAAATTAGATATAATAACCGAACCATAACACTATAAGATTCTCAAATTATGTGTAACGACTGGTGGACTGCATAATACCAGCTTCGAACTGGACCATGAACAATACTCGGACTTTGAGATACTAATATTAGCTTACTTATTCACAAAAATGTCATTTACCAAATGTTTGAAAGAGCTTATAAATTTATCCTTATAAACTTATTAAAGAGATTTTAAATACGTTATTTTGAGGGGATAATAAACCCATTTAGAGATTTTTACGTTGTTATCCTCTCATTGCACAATAAGCTTAACACTTGAAGCTTATTAGCTTATAAATAATTTCATTATTAGTTATTTTATAATAAACTTATATAAGCTTTTCCAAATATTTTACTTAAAAATTTTTATTAACTTGAATAAGCTAATAACCTTATAAACTAATGAGCACATGCCTTTAAAATAAGTTTTCCCAAACACCCTTAATGGAAAAATACAAGGACAAAAAGCTTCAAACCGAATCATCAGAGTACCAAACTAAACAGTACATTACTGGAAACCAAATTTTTGTTATAAATGATACAAATTGTAATGCGTGTATTGAAATAGAGTAATGGTATTACTCCTACCATTTGTTTCTACTTATCATCCTGATTATTAGATCAAGACATGTGTCAAAATCAAATGATAATATAAAAGAGACAAAATTAGTTGATTACAAATGTCATTTTATCAAATGGTAGAAAGATAAGTACAAACAATAAGAATAAATATCATTCTCTCATTAAAATAGGATGTTTACTGTCCCATGATTATGAAAGTACAAAGACAAGTGTTAGAAACATGGAATCTGGATGCAAATCAATGTTTACATGTGCAAAGCAGTGTGGGCACTCTCAAATGAGTGCAACACCACATGGGCTTTTTCTAAATCACTAAATCCAAAACAAAATAGTAAATATCATCATTTAAGGTCAAAGGCCCCTTGATAACTTTTGCACTCTACTATTAAAGTGGTCCTCTATAATTCACTTCAATATTTGAATTTGAATTATACAAAAGATCTAGATAGACAACTCGACATACATATTTTCACCCAACAATCCCAATTAAAATCACTGAAATTTTAACACATTTAAACATAGGTGGGTCGCCCAAAACTCATTTTCTACGACACTTTTTGTAATTTTTAGTGTTTTAACAATGGGCGGAATAGGTAATGGGTCAAAATGATTACGGATCAAAACAGGGAATTTTTTGTACAGCTGGCATGGGTCAAGACTGACCAAAAAATAACAGTTGTACAAAAAAAGGCATGCACTTTTAAATAACAACTTGTTGTCATAATCAAGTGGAAGATGACATATGTAATGATACGCAATTGAAATGGGAAAGTTTTTCAATATCCAAACCCCACCATTACAAAGAGACAATAACATGCAAAAAGAGGAAACCACCAATATAAAAGTCAAACTCCCTGTTCCACAATAGAAATAATAAAAAATAAAAAGTTTTTTGTTTAGCTGGATCAGGCATCATGATTAATAATTAGACCATCATACCAACAATATCATCTACCATATGAATTCATTGTTAATCAAGTCCTCAATCGACAACTAAAATAGCAAAAATTACCTCAATAACACATTAGAGCCCCAAGAAAAAGAAGACCAATTATTATAAGTGGTGATCTACTAAAAACCCCATTTCATTTTAATTAGAGCATTTCTAATGGTAACTTTTTTAAAAGCTTATTACTATTTGAATAAGTCTTTGGATAGCTTTTTACCCATTGAAATAACTAGCTTTTTTAAAAGCTTATTCAAAGACTTTTTTTCTACTAACCTTTTAATGGACTTTCAAAACTTGTCTTTTATAGTCCTCTATGT
This sequence comes from Calendula officinalis, assembly GCA_963853835.1. NCBI lineage: Eukaryota > Viridiplantae > Streptophyta > Magnoliopsida > Asterales > Asteraceae > Calendula > Calendula officinalis. Next base: position 99,465,144 of record OY970821.1, read on the forward strand.
TTAATAGTTTTTCATTTTAAACTTTAGATATATAATACATAAATTCTTTATTATATTTTTATTAGTTAATAAATAAATTATATAATATTTAATGTCAATTATTATAGTATTTGTGTATGATATATTTAAAAAAATATTATATGTAGTAAGATGTTATAAACATTGTCAAACTATATAAGGGGTGTATATAAAACATTTAAGATAGATAAAGGTAAATTGGAAATATTGTTAAAGAAAAAGCTTTTGAAAAGCTTAACCATTGGAGATGCTATTTATGTATAGGTTTTTGGTTAGTAGATTGTTGATGTGGCAAAAGTAATAAGCTATTGTAAGGTTAACCATTGGGGATGCTCTTAAATCGGTGTTGTGGGGCCCATGTGTATGGTGGACCCCATGAGAAAACCCATGGGCTTGAGTTGGATGACCTGTAAACGCATGCATTTGAACATTAAAAAACGAAGGAATCAACCCACCAAACGAAAGATAATTAGATTATTACATGAAACAGTAGCCTTAATCTACCACTTAAACACGAAGATAACTAAATTAAATTAGAAATCAATATATTTTCAAGGCGTACAATTACAACAAAAAACATATCTCTAACTTCAGTTGTTTAATTTAAATTAAGGGATTATATTCGTTGCTTAACGCGTTGAATAGGACTAGTTGTAAGCTATGATTGATTAAGAATTCGTTCACATTTGACATTTCGTAATCGTTGGATGGATTAGGTGATTTTGCATTGCAGAAATCTGTGGAAGATTTTCGTTTGGTTGTTTGCTGTAATTCTAATTGGATCAACCCATTTTGTCATTCTTTCAGCTTGGCCCAATTAATTTTAAATACTAATGGGCCTAGCTCTAATAGTTTTGAGGTTCTTTTGGGCTTGAAAAGCATGCCTATAGTAAGTTTTTCTTAGATACAACTTACTTTCAAGTGATTCCTATTCATATTTTTAGTTCTGAGTCAAGTTGTTCGTGAGCTATTGAAACTCGCTTCATTAAAAGATCGATAAAAGTTTGAATTAAACGAGCTCGAGCTAAGCTTGAGCTCAACTTAAAGCTCGTGAGGATAGTAAGTCTATAGAGAAATACAACCTTGTTCGCTTTTATATCAATGTTTGTGAATTACTCGCATTTGCTTCGATTGTTGAAAGGGGCATATATACACGAAGTTATCTCAAGTGTTTTCTCTCTCATATGATGTGTCTTAATTTTAGAGTAGATGAACAACCAAAGTCTGCATATGCTTGTATTTCTCGACATGTATGCCCCTAACATTTTCCTTCATTTCTGTAAATTTAAGATAGTCGTACCTTTTGTATGCTTTGTTGGTCTAAGCATAGTGAAACTAGAAACCCTACGGGTTTTTTGTGTTGTATATCACGAGTTTGTCGATTTTGAAGTTTCATTCTAGTTCCAAGTTCAAATGAGTATAAAATTTAATACTATGTTTATGGATATTTTTTTTTAATCAAATTAAGATAGGATTATGTTAACAACTTAAGGATTCTTTTTAAAAGACTATTTCATATATTAGAAACTGGTATTTTTATTAGTGGAGAAATCATAATTCATACCTAATATGTACAAGTTTTTAATACCATGTTCTACGGAATTTTGTTTATCTTTAGTGAAAAAAGAAGGGGGAAATAGAAGAAAGAAAATATTTAGTTTAAAAATTAGATCGAAATACAATAAATGAAAATTTTAAACTGAACAACAGACCAAGTAATAGTTCAGGGACGAAATGTGAACTACAAGAGGTTATAAAAGCAAATTCCCCCCTTCTTCAACTCGCATGATGAGTTCGCCATTGTTATTTAACGTAGATACACCGACGACACACTCATTTTCCAAATTTTATACGTCATTATGTTCGATTAGATTCAATTTAGGTTCGTAAAACTCTTTTTGTGGTTGATGATACGTGATTTGCGTGATTATCGTTATGTTAAATACACATTTTCCGAGTTGTAGTTGATCAATTAGTATTTAATTTGCGGATCTTATTTGCAATTTTGATTCAGCTACGTAATTGTGTTTGTTTTTTATTCAATCGTATGAATACTTCTATAATCCTACCAGTATTTATGTTTGAATTTTTTTTTAACTGTACTTCATGTTTATCTTATGGTACATGATAAAGGTGAACGATTTTGCATTAGGAGTATGCTGAGTTAGGGTTTTTAATGTATTAATTTGTAATTCCTCCGATTTAAAATAAGTGATACATTTTCCATATTTGGGTGTATCAAAATAAGTGATACACTTTGAAAACTTACCTTATTTGGTAAAAAATAGTGGGACCCACACCCACTAACTATCTACTTTAATAAAGTGAAATGACATCTTTACCCTTACTTTTACTTTTAAACATCATTAATCTTACTTTATTCAAAATTTGTGGGACTCATTTCCCTCTAACAATTCAATTAATCTAATTTATTTATCATTATCATATTTTGCCTCAAAAATCGTGAAACCAACAATGTATCACTTATTTTAAATCGGAGGAAGTATAAATTAACATAATTTCAATTTAATTATTATTTGATTAATGTTGAATGGAAATGTATCCAATTCCTTGCATATTGTTATTGAACGTAGTATACTTCCAAATGTAATAAACTTTCAGTTCTCCTTATAGTATTTATAAGGTGGCCTCTTCATCATAACCGGTAAAAATTTTAACTTTTTAAAGTTTTTTGCTGATGTGGCAGCTATATAACACGTTATAGGAGGTTCGATATACATACTAGGGGTGGCAATTCAGGTCGGGTTCGGGTTGACGGGTTCGGGTTCGCGGGTTGACGGGTCAGGAACGTTCAACCCGAAACCGACCTGTTTATATAAACGGGTCAGACATCTCAACCCTAATCTGTTTAACTTCAACCCAAACCTAACTCATATAACCCATTTAATAATACGGGTTAAACAGGTTATCAGGTCAAACAAGTTAAACGGGTCAAACGGGTCAAAATGCCGTTATTATTATACAAATTCATAACAAAATATTAAACACCAAATTACTAAGTAACATTTTTAATTTTTATCTAACTATTAGTTACGTTTCAAATAACAAACTATAAATTAAGTATAAATATATAATTGTTTAAATATTTTTTAATACTTAAACGGGTTGGCGGGTCGACCCATTTAAATTATCATTGACCCAAACCTAACCTGTTTAATAAACGGGTCAGCTGACTCAACCCGTTACTGACCCAATTATTTTTTACCTCAACCCAAACCTGTTTATTTTCGTGTCGGTTTCAGGTCGGGTTTCGTGTCGGGTCAGAAATTGCCACCCCTAATACATACAATAAAGATAAATGATAAATTGGATACATTTTTTTGGCAGTTAAGCTTAAATAATAATAGTTCCAACTTATAGTTTTGGATTTCAGGTTTATTGGCATGCTTCATGTATTCATGATTAGTTTCTTACCAAACATTCACTGATTTTTAGCTGATTTCAATCCTAGCATATATATGTTGTGAGTCTAGTTTTAATCTGTTTTTCCAACCAACGAGTTTTATTCGTTTCATACTTCAAAACTGATCAAATTAACTTCCCTAATTTGGTAATTTTTGTTGCAGAAAGATGGATGCTTGTGGATTAAAAACCTACCCTTTGACACTTTCAAGGGCTATAAGGGGTGCAGCATGTTTGGTGGTTTACCTTTTAACCGCCTTCATGTTTTTGATTTATTTTGGCATTTTTGCTGCAGTTTTACTTCGCCTATTTAACATACATTACAGTAGGAAATTAACTGCTTTCGTTTTTGGTCTTTGGTTAGCTTTATGGCCCTTTTTATTTGAAAAAATCAACAACACAAAAGTTGTATTTTCTGGAGATGTTGTTCCATCAAGGGAACGTGTTTTACTTATTGCAAACCATAAAACGGAAGTTGATTGGATGTATATTTGGGATCTTGCATTAAGAAAAGGCTGCATAGGATGCATCAAATATGTTCTTAAAAGTAGTTTGGTGAAATTGCCAATTTTCGGTTGGGGATTTCATGCTTTGGAGTTTATTTCTGTTGAGAGAAAATGGGAAGTTGATGAAAGTATGATGAGGAAGATGTTGTTGACTTTGACTGACCCGTTGGACCCGTTGTGGCTTTCTGTTTTTCCAGAAGGAACTGATTTCTCGTAAGTGTTAGGAAAAGAAAATTTCTTTGAATATGAAAATTAGTTATATGGTTTGCAATTTACGTGCGATTTTGAATTGAATCAAACTTTTTGTCATTTTCCATGAATCAGAGAACAGAAATGCATAAGAAGTCAAAAATTTGCTGGTGAAAATGGACTACCGATTCTGAAGAATGTGTTGCTTCCCAAAACAAGAGGTTTTCATACTTGTTTGGAAATCTTAAGGGACTCTTTGGATGCAGGTTATACATGCTCCATCATCTTTTTTATGTATTTTTTATATAAATCTGTTAGTTTGTGGGGTTTCATCTTAAAACCAATTGGTTGTAAGATGAGTAGCTCGTGACCCTTATAAGCACATTACTGGTACATTTCTTGTCCAATGTGGGACATCTCAACAAAATCACATTATATATCAAATGGATATTTTATTCATTTGGCTTCTTTGTTGCCCAATTAGAGGTGAATATTTTGAACCATTTATCTTGTCCTACGTTTAATTTCAGTGTATGACGTGACAATAACATACAAAAATCGTTGTCCCACTTTCTTGGACAACGTTTTCGGCATAGAACCGTCAGAAGTTCATGTGCATGTTCGCCGAATCCCTCTAAACAATATCCCATCTTCACAAACCGAGTGCAATTCGTGGCTATTACACACATTTGAACTCAAGGATGAATTGCTTTCGGATTTTGTTACAAATGGTCATTTTGAGCAAGATGGAATCGAAGGAGAGCTCTCGATGGTTAAATGTGTGGTAAATTGCGTATTAGTTTTAGGCATTACTTGTCTATTTATGTATCTTACTTTATTTTCGTCTATTTGGTTTAAAGTGTATGTTGGTGTAGCTTGTGCATACTTTGCTTTAGCTACAAGTTTTAATTTTCATCCGTCACCGGTGGATCTTGATTATGTGAAATTGTTATTGTCTCGAGAGAAGTTAGTTTAGGAAAGTGAACTCGTTCTTTGAATAATAAGTTCTTGTTTAATCTTTGGTTATAAAATTAGGATGGTTTATGTGTTTATATGCTTTTAGTGGTATATATGATTGTGCACTTAAGGTGTACCGTAAGGTTAAAGTCGTTTTGATTTTAAAGACAAAACTGCAAAAATGGTCCCCGTGGTTTACATTTTTTCAGAAAATTGGTCCAAATCTTCAAACACTTGGATAAATGGTCCTTTTGATGAATCTTGTTTGTGGATATGGTCCTCCATGTTAACTCCCGTCAAATTGGATTTGTTAATTCCCTCACATGCCTCCCACATGAGAGTATATCAGTCATTTTCATCTAGAGGGACCATATTCAAAAAGACCATTGAGTTCCCTAAAACTCTTTATCTCTAGCAAAAACACTAATTGAAGCAACGACACAGTCACATAATCCTTAATTTCAAATCAAAATGTCAAAGGAAAAGCAAAATGACGGCATCTTAAAAATACATGGTTAGTTCTTCTATTTAATACTACTATATGATTTTGAATAGTTTAATAGTGAAAAACAATGGTGCGTAGGTAGTTGTAAGCAATAGTTTAATAGTTCTTTTTTCTTCATATTAATAATTAAATAATGGATATATTGATGCTTGTAAACAATCGTTTAAGTGTTTTGATTTATTATTTCATATTAATAATTTAATAGTGGATTTATTGATTCTTGCTTGTAATTTTGTCTTTTAATTAAATTGACATTTTAAATTGTATCCCCAAATTCCATTCAACTGCGAATCAAACACCTTTTTATGAAAGAATTTGTCATTACAATATTTTAATGTCTGAAATACCATTTTACAATATGGATGGATGTGGCATCTTTAATAATTGAATTACTCAACGATTAGTTTTATAACAAAAATTTGATGGTTTGAAAAAAAAATCAAACAGTAAATTTACACTACGACAATGACAAACTCAAACTCAAAGGGATTAAATATTATTATCGTTTGAGCCTCAAACTCAAACTCAACTAGTCCAACTTTATCAAGTTGGAAGATATGTATACGTAGATACTAAATACTACTTCAAATATTTCACGTTTTTATATAAACAAACACACACGCAACTATATATGGCCAATAAGAAATCTTTCTTTTTTTATATTTTTAGTTACAATCCATACATTCCTCTACATTTTTGTAAGAGTTTATCATTAAATAAAAATAATTCTCATCCCAAAGGGTTAATGAAAAAAAAAAAACCCTAAATCTAAAGCTATTAGACCGCTTTCAAATATGATATAAACTGGCATTTCAATTTTTTTTCAAAATATGCATCTCTTCAATTTCTAAAAAAATATTGTTAATTATGCCAGTAGACCACTTCAGTTTCTAAACAAGTGATTTTTAATTAACCACTTATTCATCCTTAACTTCAGCAAAATTCAGCTAATTGTAAAGGGTAATAAGAGGGTTGTTTGGACAACCTTTCAACAAAGTCGTTGTAGTATAGTGGTAAGTATTCCCGCCTGTCACGCGGGTGACCCGGGTTCGATCCCCGGCAGCGGCGTTCTTTTTTAAAATTATTTTTCTGGCAAAAAATTTAGTAACAACCCTTGCGAGAGTAAGCGACCTAAAACGACACTTTAACCATCTGAGCTATTAGTGTCGTTTTAACCATCTGAGGCTGAATGTTTCTTGGTTCACTTTATTTGTCTTTATTGATTATGTCCTTTAACCTTCAACTTAAAATCACAATTATCATTTATACATCTCATACCTGGCTTGCCATATTCCACGTGGACCATGTATATCTCCTACGGTATTTAATCCGATATAATATTGCTTGTATAAATGTACTTTGTATATCACATATTGTGTATATCACATGAATATATCTTTACTATATTTCCGTAGAGTTCTTTAATCGGATAGTGTGTATATCATATGGGTGTTACTTGGGCCATTTTATCGGTCTATATCAATCCAAAACCGATACCGAATAGACCGAAACCGAAATAGCATAATTTACATGATATTTCATTTCTAGTATACGTGATTAGAAGTATATAACTCTCAAATTTATTTTCTACTTTTATTTGACATTTTATATTGGAAAAACATAACATATGTATTAAGATATTTTTTAGGAGCAAAAAAAACTACCTCAAAGTCACAAGGTTTACTGTTGTGGACTCCAAATACACAGAAAATGAGTGATTACCATTAAATAAATTATATTTTGTAATTTGAACAGAAGAATTATATTTCATATAGATAAGTAGGATTCTTTTTCCTATTCATCATTAGTTGAAAAGGGAAAATAATAAAAAATTAAATTTAATAATAATAAGATGATAGTCTTAAATGTTATCTTTTAAGTTTACAAAATATTATACATTAATTTATGAATAATTTTTAAAATTCAGATGTTAATTATAAAATGATATACTACCTCCATATCAAAATAAATGATACATTTGAAGAATTGCGGTTTTTAAGGTAAATAATTAAAAAGTGGTTTAAAATAAATTAAAGTGGATAATGCGTCTCACTTCTTTTGAATGTAGTGATATTAATGATGTTTAAAAGTAAATGTAGGGTAAAATGGTAAATTCACTTTAATAAATTAGATATTTAGTGGAAAATTGATCTCACTTTTTTACCAAATAAAGTAAGTTTTTGGAAGTGTATCATTTATTTTGTTCCACACCTAAATAGATTGTGTATCACTTATTTTGATACGGAGGTAGTATTAAATTTCTGATAAATATCCTAATACTTCCTCCGTATCAAAATAAGTTAATCACTTTGAAGTTTACGTTTTTTGAGGCAAAATAAAGTAATAAGAGATTAGTGAAATTAAATGTGGGTAATTAGAATGGATGTGCCTACACCTTTTACTATTTCGTTACTTTTTCTAAATGGTGAAAAGGTTAAATTTAGGAAGATTACAAAAATAGATGGGAGCCACACCTTTATTGATGTTTAAAAAATGATAAGTAAGAGTAAAAGAGTAATTTTAAATATAAAAATTTACCAAATAAGATAAATTATTAAAATGATTCACTTATTTTAGTACATTCAAAAAGAAAAATGATTCACTTATTTTGATATGGAAAAGTACGTTAATAACAACATTTAAACTATTTTATTATTTTCCAATAAAAAAATATACATATTCACCCAATTTTATTTTACCTTTTTTGAGCAGAAAGCAGCTTTTTTGAGATCAAAATGCACATCAGAAGAGTGTGTGTCTAATCGTAATCACGGTGGGGGCAATCCACCACCTACCTCCGCCACGATCCGCCGATCACTGTCACTCTCCCCCAATTCACCAATGTACCTTCTATGAAATCAACATCAATTTCAATTCCAAATTCCAATTCAATTCTATCAAAATATGGATTTACAGCTCAAAGACTTATCTTCAAAACCTCAATCTCAAAATTCTCAACATAATACTTCCGATCAGGATAATCAGCACCTCCTTAACCCTACCACCACCACCACAACCGACAAATCTCCCAGCATCGAAGAGCTCGAGAAGAAATACGCCGCCTACGTCCGACACGATGTGTACGGAACCATGGGCCGTGGAGAGCTGCCGTTGGCGGAGAAGGTTCTGTTAGCAATTTCGCTCGTTACGATCCTCCCGCTGCGCGTGATGCTGGCGACAACAGTGGTTGTGTGGTATTACTTGATTTGTAGGGTTTGTACTTTATTTATGGCACCAAATCGAGAAGATGAACAGGAGGATTTTGCTCATATGGGTGGCTGGAGAAGAACTGTACTCTATTGGTCTGGTAGGGTTCTTTCTAGGCTTATGCTCTTTGCATTTGGATTTTATTGGATTCAGGAAGCTTACAGGAATCCAGAAATTGATGGAAGTACCAACAATGAGGTAAAATTTTGGTATATTTATATAATAATTTATTGAAGTATGTGCCTTCACTTTACTAAAATTAGAAGTGGCTGATTAAATTCATTGTTTGAATATCAAGTTACAACCATTGTGCAGTAAATACAGTTTTGCATATAACTTGATCTATTATGTTCCTAAAAAACCAGATATTGTGCTAATAATAAGCTTAAATTTCACAAATTTGTAACTGGTAATTGATTATTTGGTTTTTTGTAATGGTTAGGTATCTGAGGAAGATGAAAGACCTGGAGTAATCATATCAAATCATGTTTCACATATGGATATTTTGTACCATATGTCTTCATCATTTCCCAGTTTTGTTGCCAAGGTTTGTTAATTTATTATTTATCGAGTGAAAATGTTAACTCTATTTAAAAGGTATTTGATACGTGAAACATATATATAATTCTTTTACTCAGTTACTAATTTAACTGATTTTTTCACGTGTTTCTTTTTATCAATTTGAAGAGATCAGTGAGCAATCTTCCTCTGGTTGGTCTTATAAGGTTGGTTTTAATCAAATCCAATGAAATTTAGCATTTTGATTATTTGTATATAGTATTATTGTTATTTTTTTGTAAGAAATTAAAAAGCATCACACTTTTTCAGATTGAAGGATCTTTTTAGTTTAAAAATAAAAAAAGAAATTAAAAAGCAGAAAAAAGCAAGAGCTATGAAATGATTAGACATGCAAGAGATATCAAATAAGACAATTTCCCATTGTATTTATCAATAAGTTCTCTATTTATGCAGACTGGTTGTGTTACATGTGTCTAGGCATGCACAATTTAAAAAAACATTGATTGCATCAACAAAGAAATAATACAAATGTATGTTGTTTAATAAGGAATGGTCATGTTGGACCACAACTGGAAAGTGATTTAATATATTGTTTTTAATTTTTTATTGTGTTGATACAATATGCATAATGAGGTATATAATAATTATTTGTTTTCTTTTTGTTTCGTTTTTTACTATTTTTATACTTTATTCTTTGGTTGCCGTAATTTGTGAAATTGTTGTTTAATAATTACTTTTTTTATTTTTGGTTTTTCAGCAAGTGTCTTGGTTGTGTATACGTCCAGCGGGAATCAAAGTCTTCAGATACAAAGGGTGTCTCAGGTATTTTAATTTTAAATATTTTGATGTTGCTTTATTAATCATTATATTAATACATGAATATCGCGATACGTTATGTAAAATCTTACTTCACGATTTCCGAAAAAATAGATTTGTTTAATGTAATTTCTGTTACAATTTGTACTATTTTACTTGCAGCCGTCGTGAACGAGAGAATTCAGGAGGCTCACCAAAATAAATCTGCACCCATGATGATGCTTTTTCCAGGTCACTGATTTTTTTAATTTTAATTTTAATTTTATTTTAATTTGTAATAACTGAAACCCTTCTTAAATGCTTAATTTATTTTGATTTGTGTATACAGAAGGCACAACTACAAATGGGGATTACATACTTCCATTAAAAACCGGTGCATTTTTAGCAAAAGCTCCCGTTCTCCCTGTTATTTTGAAATATCCATATGAGAGATTTAGTCCTGCATGGGATTCCATATCTGGGGTGAGTTTTTATATGCTACACATCATACCGTTGTAACTATATATTTATTTTTTATTTATAATAATTTTCTATATATTTTCAGGTGCGACATGTGATTTTACTGCTGTGTCAGTTTGTAAATTATATGACGGTAACACGGTTACCAGTTTATTACCCCTCACAAGAAGAGAAGGAAAATCCTAAATTATATGCCGAAAATGTTCGCAAATTAATGGCTCGTGAGGTATTATGAGGTCAAATGTTTATTGTATTTATTTGTGTTATGGTTTAATTATATTATTATATATTTAAGGAAAATGATAATGACAGCCCTTAGGGCTGTCATTAAGAAGACAAAATAACAAAAGACAACCTCCCTGAATTTTAGGAATATTACCTTTTTAATCAATGTACAAGTTTTTTATGCATGTTAGTGACAGCCCTTTATATATGTTGTAATTGTGCAGGGTAATTTAATAATGTCAGATATTGGCTTAGCGGAGAAACGAGTATATCATGCAGCTCTCAATGGTAGGCCCACTGTTTTGCATCACAAAGAAGATTGACTCATCCATAACTTAGTTGACTTCAGTTCAGTTCTGATTGGGTGTACAGTTTGAAATGTTTTATTTGGTGTAACGTTTTAGGAAAATTAAACCGAATAAAACGTGTTATGTTGTCAAACCATTAATTATATCATAAATGACGATGATGATAATGGCTTTCTTTCATTTAGAAGCCGATTGAGGGGTAAACTGAAGCATTTCTATTATGTTCCTGCAGGTTTGTTTTGACAGCGATAATTTCAGACATCTGTACATACTTTTTTATTTATTTTGCTCAAGGGATGATGAAAAATTAGTGAAATTTATACAAAATTATGAATATACTTGTCCAAACATCATCTTGTAGAGGTTACAAATTTTTTGCTGTATGTATTTTTTTAACATGGTTCAACTTAATTGTCTGTACCGTTAGGAGATATTGATGAACTAACTTATTTAAGTGACAACTCTCAATGTGAACAAAACTACATATGTTTTGGCTACACAATTTAAAAGTATATATTTATTTTGTTAAAAGTGATATAGAAAGGTATATTACTAAATAATTCGGATTTAAACTCTTATCAGTATTATTTCTACTATGTTAAAGATAAGCTCATTTATATAAAATTATAGTTTTCCAATATAAATATAATAAATTTAATATAAACAAAATTAAATACGTATATTTAGGTAACTTGTGATAAGAAATATTGAAAACTTAGATATACATTATCCCTTCTCTTATCTCCCTACATATGAAAGAGAATTAATTTCTACACCACATGTTTTGATGCTTATACCACATTGTACAGATATTATTACAGACTGTACAAGTATGTAAAGCAACAATTGTGGTAAATAGGTCAAAATATGTGGTGTAAAAGAAAGAAATGAAGCAACTGTTGGTAAAAGAATTAAAATAAGATTTGGATAAAAATTGTGAGATTCAATATAAGCACATTGATTGTCCTAAAGTTTTGGATAGTTTGATTACAACATACACAACTAAGTACCATTCAAACCAAAACCAAAACCAAAATGAGAAGATTAGATTTCACAACCAGAGACCTTTTTGTCATTTTGCACACGTGGCCTCAATGGTAAGCAACCCTTCAAAGGTGACTGAAGAAAAAGTGACAAGTTTTTCTGCCTTGATGAAACTGATGCTAGACAACTTAAACTATTGCTTCTTAGCCTCCGTTTCTCACCCTCAACACCACCCACATATGGTAAACAACGTTGTACAGCTGTCACTTTTAGGCCTTCTGGTAAAACACAGCTAAAAGCCGAACCTACAGTTATAATAAAAAAAAAAACACTTTTCTTTAATAATGACCCATTTTGTTCAAAATCATTCTTCAAACATGTAGTTTAGGTGCTGTTTGATAGGAATAAAATGATTAAGTGCTGGATGATTCAACGGTCTGAATGATTAAGAGGTTTTGTATAAAATTTGTTTTGAATGTGAGAAACTTTTTATAAGAATTCTGATTGCTTAATGATTCAGCATATGTTCTAAGGAAGAATGATTCGGCAGCTTTTTGCTGTCTCATTCAGCATATACTTCATTCAGAGGCGTTAAACAAACGCACTGAATGCTTAATCAATGCTGAATGATTAAGCATTCAGATCTGAATGATTTCATTAAGCTGCAAACAAACACAACCTTAGTTTAGATAAACTAAAGGTAATGGGAAAGGTTTACCAAGTTTAGCTAGTCGGTTGACCCATTTAGGGATTTGCTTTCCGGTCAACTTATAACAAACATCATTGCAGAAATGGTTGCAGTTTTTGACAATTAAGTGATACGTGTCACCATTGTAGCTTCCAGCAAGATGCTCCATCAACTCTCTAACCTGACCAGGGTTAAGACATGTGGTCCCCATTAATATTGACCTCCTAAACTTAAACCCAGGACATTGTCGTGGTTCAACCTCAAACACACCACTAGTTGGATAATCATGAGCCCCAAATGCATATTCTACATCATCAACTGTTGGTACATGTAGAAACATTATGCATATCACAAATTTTACAAAAAGAAATAGAGTAAAGTACATAAATAGTTCTTTAAGTTTATAGCAAATTTCACCAATGGTCCTTTAGTTTCAAAAATTACACTGATGGTCCTTAATTATGAAAGGTTTTTCACCGATGGTCCTTTATACTAACTGGCGTTAATTTATTTTGTTAACTCACCTCATGTGCAATACACGTGAGGGTAAAAAAGTCATTTTTAATTTCTTTTCATGCTTAAATTAATATTTTTTATCTTGAATACAAGTTTTTAGTTTAAGAATAAAAAGAAAAGAAATGAATAATGACTTTTTTTACCCTCATGTGCATTGCACATGGGGTAAGTTGACATAAAAAATTAACGTCGGTTAGTGTAAAGGACCATCGGTGAAAAATCTTTCAGAATTAAGGACCATCACTGTAATTTTTGAAACTAAAGGACCATTGGTGAAATTTACTATAAACTTAAAGGACCATCCGTGTTATTTACTCAAAGAAATATTTGTATGTAAGGTTAATCGGTTGATTTAAAGAAAGAAATGAAGCAATGTACCTTGTACACCAGAGTGAAAGATGCCAAAACCAGCCCAATAAGCATAACCATTCATTGGTGTCAAATCATAAACATTGAGATAAACTGGTGTATTTCCAGGCCCATATTCTGCTTTAATTTTGGGAAAAAAACAAAAACGGGTTGCTGATTTTCCTTTTCCTTTTAAACGGAGTGGTACTATAGACTTGAGTCCTTTCTTTGTTACAAATTTCATGGTGGTTGCAATCCTACATAATTTCACAAATTTCAGAATTTAGTTAAACTGACATTTTGTTGCAAGAAAACTTCAAATAAAATCACTCATGCTACCACTTTGTTATTTTATATCCCACATGTACCAATACTCATTCTATTGAAACATTAAAAAAATATATAATATAATTTTTCTAGTTTCCATCAACCACCTTAGATTAGTTGACAAACTGACGGAAGAATAAATAATTTCAAGCCAGCTGCTTTATTTATTGCACTTTGCAATTTGCATATACAACTGTTTTATTCCATTTAGTTGCTGGAAATATACTCTTTAGTTGACTTTTCACATATATGGAATATTGAGATGCCCACATCTTTATCTATAATAAACAAAAGGTTTAAAGCCACATGGCAACTCCTAAAGCCACATGGCAATTCCAAAAGCCACATGACATATTTAAAGCCACATAAGTATAACAATCTTTTATGCACATCGTACAAGTTATTATAAAATTGAACAAAATTGGTTTTCACATCTCAATCTTCACATGGGTTTTATGCCCATCACCTTTACCAAAAATCTAAATCATCACAAATCTTTCTTATCAAAAATCTAAATCATCACAGGTAAACCATTATCAAAAATCTAAACCATCACAAGTAAACCATCAGCCGATCAGCTTATTAATGATTTTCGTTTATTATCGGTTTCATCTCCCGATAGTTCATAACCCTAATTCGCCTTCAAACACTAATGATAATACTATGCACACAAAATAGACTGCACGAGGCTAGGCCTGGCGATGGCAGTAATTACCAGATTTCTAAATTGACCACCTTCTCAACTTATTCATTTCTCAACCCATTTCATTTCTCTACTCAATTTTATTTCTCTGAATTTCTGACTACCAAACGTGCCCTAATGGTTTTTCGTGTGCATAAATTGAGTTGATTCATATGTATACCAACATAAGTGCACATCCATGAAGTCAAAAGAAAATTGTCAACGGGTGCATGTTAATTAGGATATGTGTAGCCAATTTACTAATCAATGGGTTAATGAGTTCTATACAGGTGAATTTAGAATTTGGATTTAAAATTTACTTTACCGATAAATTGTACTATAGCTTATTAATGATTTTCGTTTATTATCGGTTTCATCTCCCGATAGTTCATAACCCTAATTCGCCTTCAAACACTAATGATAATACTATGCACGCAAAATAGACTGCACGAGGCTAGGCCTGGCGATGGCAGTAATTACCAGATTTCTAAATTGACCACCTTCTCAACTTATTCATTTCTCAACTACATCATTTCTCAACCCATTTCATTTCTCTACTCAATTTTATTTCTCTGAATTTCTGACTACCAAACGTGCCCTAATGGTTTTTTGTGTGCATAAATTGAGTTGATTCATATGTATACCAACATAAGTGCACATCCATGAAGTCAAAAGAAAATTGTCAACGGGTGCAGGTTAATTAGGATATGTGTAGCCAATTTACTAATCAATGGGTTAATGAGTTCTATACAGGTGAATTTAGAATTTGGATTTAAAATTTACTTTACCGATAAATTGTACTACAAATATGCATTTACATCTCATCTTTTGCACACATGTTTAAATTTAGAATTTATTTTCTTGATAAACTGTCTTACAAATTTGACTACTTTATATGTTCTTTACAGATTATAATGACGTTGAAATTAATTTTGGATCTCACATTCATGATTATTTGCAGATACTTTTCATTTGTGGAAGAAATTGATGGTGATGAACAAACTCCTGAGTACTTATGTCCATTCCGTGCATGTGATATCTTATGATCTCATCCTTACATTATCTAATGTCCTATTATATGTTTTTTATTGTGTAAATGCAGGTATGCCCGATATGTGCAAAAAAAATATGAGAATTGGTTTGGTGAGCCATATAACTATGTAGCATGGAAGTCTTCAAATATATCCTTTTATAAAAGTCACTAAGTAGTAAGTATATCCCTTGTAATATCATAATGTTCATGTCATCATAATATGTTCATGTCTTAGCTGCATATATACATATATCGCGTTCAACATAAATTTAGGGTTTTCAATGTTTCTAAATTTTCGTTGAATAAAATATTCTTAAAAGTACAAATATTAGGAAAATTTTATAAGCCACCCGTGATTCATCACGGGTTATAGGCTAGTATGTATATATATAGACCCAATGGCCCATCATAATATATATATATATATATATATATATATATATATATATATATATATATATATATATATATATACACTATTATAGTACATAATAAAGAATTTTCACCAGCAATGACAATAACCTCAAATAAAGTGTATTATGCAACAAGTAGAGGCCATGAACATTTGAATATTGTATATAAAAAATAGTTAGCTGGTAAATATAATAAAACTCTGTATATGCATTAATACCAGAATTCTCATATTTTACATAATCAACCACAAACTTTCCCAATAAAAACAAAAGGGTTTTGCTAATGACAGCTCTTAGGGCTGTCACTAACATGCATAAAAAGTTTGTACATTGATTAAAAAAGTAATATTCCTAAAATTCAGGGGGTTGTCTTTTATGTAACATTTTCCAAAACAAAAACCACATGAGCAGGGTGAAAACTAGAGAGAAAAAACTTATGAATGACACATCAACAACTATTTTCATTACTCACAAGTTTCATCCTTTGCTCGAAAACACACTCTCAAAAGTAACCGAAAACAGAAAGCGCACACACACACGAGGTGCTTGTGAAGGTCAAAAAGGGAAACAGAATACACATGTCACATGGTAGTTTTACCTACACGCAAACTTTCATGAACATAATATGAACACACAATAGCAGATAATCATATAGTTGAAAGTAATTAACCTCCAACAGCAAACATTGACTCCGTAACCAATTAAAATTTAACAAATTGTACTCCCAAATTCTGAAATTTAGGCGTAAGAAGACAATAATAAGAACAAATTCATTCATAACGGAGTAGGTATTTATGCTGCATTTAGGTTAATTAAGTTAAAACGTGCAAAAAATGATCAAATTATGCCAGATCTTGTGTCGAACTTGCAGAAAGAAAATAAATCAACTAATCAAGCATACGTTACAATTAACAGATTAGACAGATGAAACGGGCAAAATAACTCGAAATGTTAAAAATTAAAACCGGTAAAATTATCCAAAACAAGCAGTAGGATCAATTTTGTCGAGGATGCAGGCAGAATTTCAATTTTGGAGAAGAATCTGTAAGAATTTGATGGAAGAAAACTAAAACTTACAATGTAGAAGCACAACCGCCATGGCAGAATGCGAAAAGCAACACGATTTATCAACGCACAGGGCCAATTTTCTGAGTCGAAGAATCAAAATTTGATGAAATTTAGAAACTCGATGGATTTGAGCGAAATTTTACACACACGAGTGTGTGTAAGAGAGAGAGATAGCAAATGGAGACGGGCAGTGGACACCCTAACCATTTAATTTAACTATAAATATAACTATAAATACAGCAGGGCTTAATTTAATTTTATTATATTCTCCTTCAAACTAAAAAGTAAAACTTTGGTTTATATCCATCAAATATGTTATACTTTCTCCGTATCAAAATAAGTGACACAAATTGGCTTACACATTTTTTGAGGTAAAAGATTAAAGTAGAGGTTAAAATATATTAAAGTACATAATTAGTGGAGAATGAGTCTCACTTTTCTTGAATAAAGTGATATTAATGAGTTTTAAAAGTAAAAGTAAGGGTATAAGGGTAATTTCATTGTATTAAAGTGGATAGTTAGTGGGTATGGGTCCCACTATTTTTACCAAATAAGGAAAGTTTTCAAAGTATATCACTTATTTTGATACACCCCAAAATGGAAAATGTGTCACTTATTTTGATACGGAGGAAGTACGTAGTAATAACTTTGTTGAAATATATCACATTTGATCTCACATGAATAATTGCACAATGTGTAATCTGAAGCAATAATAGTTATAAGGTACAACTGTTATTGCACGGTGTACAACTGACTTTATTTGTGCAGTATATACTACTAACATTTTGCAACATAATGAACAATATTTTTTTGTCATTTAGTGAAAGTAAATATACTTTTTGTCATTTAGTGAAGTATAAATTTAGGCAAGAGCAAAAATAAATAAATATTTTTGTCTATGCCTATGTGTTCTTAATAGATGTTCTCAGATACAATACTTTCTTTGTAATTTCTTATTACCTTGTTCTCTGAATATTTATAATATTGTGTTTGATACAAATTATTTTCATTTGGTTTTGATTTTGATTTTGTTTTTAGCGATTTATAGTTAAAAAAACATTATTTGAATTCATTTCGCATTTTCTATAATTGGTTTAGTTATGAAATATACAATTATAATACTCATCGAACTTTAGTACACACGTCATACGGATGACACCTTTTTGTACAAACACATAGAAGTTCAAGTATTCACCAGTTTATGTTAAACAAACATTCAACTCCTACTAAAGATTATTTGAGCACCATACTGAGGTTGCAAAGTCAACGACTGCATTGGAGCATGAACATACGAAGGTGAAACCGCAAACGTATATCGTCGAATAATCATAGCCAACACAATTTTCGCCTCAACCATCGCTAAATTTTGGCCAACGCAAACTCTAGGGCCGAAACCAAACGGGAAGAACGATGCTAAATGGTCCCTAGGTTCCGCAAACCTCATCGGGTTAAACTCATTTGCATCTTCTCTCCATATTTTTGGATCATGATGAACTGCTGTCATGGCTAAGTAAAGTTGTGTGCCAGCTGGAATGTCGATTCTACCCCCGATATTCACATTTTTTAAGGCTTGTCTCATCATCATAACAGCCGGAGGGTAGAGCCTTAGTGTCTCGTTCAGTATCATGTTGATCTGTTCAACACAAAGAACATAATTAATGATCTCAAAAGGAAGATTTCATGATAAATAATTAACTATGTAAATTACAAGGATGATCCATAATGTTTTTATCAAATTTACCCTATGGTCATTGCTTTAAAAGTTTACAATGGTAGTCATTTTTTTGAAAACCTTCTGCGCTTACAGTCTTTTGGCCTAACGTTCATTAATTTGTTTCTTTTTAAAAATTACACCAGTAGTCCTAAAAATTACACCGTCAGCCCTTTTCTGTTTATAACATACCGTTAAGGAAGGTAGGTGCAAAAGATTTCTAATAAAAAGACTACCAATGTAATTTCATTTATATCTTTTATTTTGTATGTCCTTTTTTTTGTGCATCTTTTATTTGCTTTTGAAAACACTTTTGTGTGTGTTACTAACATGATAACTTTCTTATATATGTAAAAACTTACGATCTTTAAGTTTGCCAAATTCTCGGCATTAGGAAACGCATTATGATTATAAACACGTGAAACTTCTTCGCGAGCCTTGTTTTGCCATTCTTGATGCAACCCGAGAAGGAGAAACGCCCATGTCAAAAGGTTAGCTGTTGTTTCCTTTCCAGCAAAGTAAAATGTCTTGCATTCATCTACAATCTCCTTAAGATCAAGTGTCTCATCTTTCTTGTAAGGAGATGTCAACGATGCGAGCAGTGTATTTGAATTTTGCATTGTGTTTTTGTTCTTCTCGATCAATTTCCTGATCAATTCCGTCGTTTCTTTCCCGAGCTTCCAAATGAGCCTATTCTTTTTGGTTGGCATATACCTACATCAAATTATACTATTCAAACTAAGTGATACCAGTGGCGGTAGCAGGGGGTGGGCAGGGTGAAGATTTCAATTTAAATATGTTTTTCGGTTTAAGGTTTGACGTCGAAAGTGAAAACTCATTAGAGGATGCGACTTACGCCTCTAAATTTTGCCTCCATTTGAATATTTTTCTGGTACTGCCCCTGAGTGATACATTGTTGGTTTTATAGTTTTTAAGGTAAAATATTATTATGAAGGTTAGATCAGGAAACTTACTTGAATCCTGGGATGTAAACATTCCGCAAGGCTTGCAAGACGAGCATAACTTGTTGCTCTTGCAACTCGAATATTCGTTTTCCCTCATTTAAATTGCTCCCGAAAGCTGTCCGTGAAATTATATCTGCTGAAAGGTTGTGAAATTCCTTGTGAACGTCGAATTCAAATTCGGAGTCGTGTTTTCCTCCAATTTTGGCATCCCATTTGCTCATCATATTTTGAGTACTATCAACAATTTCAGGCACCCATTCCTAACCCCCAAATGACACATAAATGTTTGTTACTAGTTTACTACCTTGTGTTTAAACCAAAATATTTACTAAACCTAATGTGATGGTAAGCATTCCTTAATAACTTCCTAAACATTTTACCAGATGAAGATTAGAAAACGATACCGGCTATATCACGAAAATAAATGTACCTTAATACCTTTTCTATTTTATTTTTTAATAAATAGTTGTAAAACACGGGAAGATTAAAGTTGAGTTAAATGTACCTGGACTACCCAAGACTTCTAGCCTAGTGGTATTGGTGAAAAGGATAAGTTGTTGCCCATGGCTAAAGTTATGGGTTCAAGTCCTGTCGTGGACGTGGGGTTTATTGCCATAGGTGGAAGGTTCGAGGGAAGTCATACTGTCCCATGTGGTTGTCACTGTCTAGGCTCGAACCAGTAACTTACTAACTGGCGGGTCAAAAAGAAAAAATGTACCTTAACTCTCTCCGTATTAAAGGCTTGACTAGTGATCCTTCTATGCACAACCCATTTCTCGCCCTCTAACCCCACAAGCCCTTCCCCAAACAAAACCTTTGAAATCGATTTGAACCGGATCTTCCCAAACGACCCACTCTTATTTACTAATATCTCCTTAATCAAAACCGGGTCGGATACAGCCAATCGGGCCTTTGACCCGAACCAATACAAGAACGTGTCTCCATAAACCTTTGACCAGTTGTAATAGTGTGGCATAACTCTTTGAACAACCTCGTCGTGATTGAAAGAAGTTGGACGTGATGATTCCACCTCGGCGATCATCTTCCGCCGGATTCCGGCGGAGTTGCCGATGAGCGGACGGTAGCTGGGACCTCTGATTCCTTGTTGACGGAAATGGAGTTGGATCCGGATTGGGATCCATATTAACTTGAAGATGATGATAATTAATAGAATTAAGAGGAGAGGAAGAAAAAGAAGAATCAACAGACTCATTGTGTGTGTGAGAGAAATGTGCTCGTGAACTGGAATAGCAACTTGCAGAGGGTGTTGACTTTTGAAGCATTTCGATGCAACTCTTTGTACGAAGTATTATTTTAAGATTGTGTTGGTTGTTGGTTTATATTGTTTTTACTGGTATGAAAAAAGAATACTCCATATATATTTCATGGGATTAAAGGGTTGGTTGTAAGTTGCAACTATAATTTTATTTGCTACTAAAAGTATCGAAACAATCAAGAAATAGTTTGACCAAACATTAGTTGCATCTAGATTTTAAAAGAAAGTGCTTTTTAACCTCTTAATTAGACATTTAATTTTTTTTTGGCACACATTTATATACAGAAGGGTACCATGCAATGCCGCGACATAGATCTTGTAGCTATAGTTTGCGACAACTAATTGATGGATGCTAGTGGTCGTAGATGGTGGGTGACGGGTGGTAATTTCATTGTTTTAAATTCTAAAGAGATTAATAAAGATAATTATGATCAAGTAATGAACATATGATTTAGTACATTATCAAATTTATCCTGATATAACAAGTGTGTGATTTATAAAAGGTCACCAAAACACTATACGTAGTAAAGACTAGCTTAGTACCTGCGCAAAGTAACGATTATATTATTATCGGTTTCATATGTATCATAGATATGAAGCCACCATATATAACTAACCATACTAAACAAAAGCATTTGAGATCATCATCTGAAATATGCCAACCATCACCACTGCCTAAAACTACGCAGCAACTTCAAATCTCAAGACTTACAGTTAGTTATTCATCAGTCATCACCAGTTAACCTAATCTCAAGAACGACACGTTCTGAAAATCTCACCCCGCATCACATCTATCGGGTTATGATCGAGAGTGTACCGCTCTGGTCCTTGATACATTCCCGTTTTCTCTAGAATCGCCACCCCTTCTTCCCTACCATATCTTGAGCTGTACAGCTTCAAATACTCAATATCCTACCAAACACCAGCAACATATTCAAAGCAGATAATAAAAAAAAAAAAAAAAAAAAAAAAGTAAATTACACGGATGGTCCTTTAAGTTTATAGCAAATTTCACCGATGGTCCTTTAGTTTCAAAAATTACACTGATGGTCCTTAATTCTGAAAGGTTTTTCACCGATGGTCATTTACACTAACTGACGTTAATTTATTCTGTTAACTCACCCCATGTACAATACACGTGAGGGTAAAAAAGTCATTTTCAATTTCTTTTCATTCTTAAATTAATTTTTTTTATATCTTAAATAAAAGTTTAGTTTAAGAATAAAAAGAAAAGAAATTAAAAATTGACTTTTTTACCCTCACGTGTATTGTACATGGGATGAGATAACAGAAAAAATTAACGTCAGTTAGTGTAAAGGACCACTAATGGTCCTTTAAGTTTATACCAATTTCACCGATGGGTCTTTAGTTTTAAAAATTACACTGATGGTCCTTAATTCTGAAAGGTTTTTCACCGTTGGGCCTTTACACTAACTGACGTTAACTTACTCTGTTAACTCACCCCATGTGCAATACACGTGAGGGTAAAAAAGTTATTTTCTATTTCTTTTCATTCTTAAATTAATTTTTTTATATTTTAAATAAAAGTTTTTAGATTAAGAATAAAAAGAAAAGAAATTGAAAATGACTTTTTTACCCTCACGTGTATTGCACATGGGGTGAGTTAACAGAATAAATTAACGTCAGTTAGTGTAAATGACCATCGGTGAAAAACCTTTCAGAATTAATGACCATCAGTGTAATTTTTGAAACTTAAAGGACCATCCGTGTAATTTACTCTTAAAAAAAAGAAAAAGATAAATTAAATTAAATTACCTGCAAGCCACTTAAGAGGCGTTCTAGCCTAAGAGAAGCAACTGGCTCATGAGAAGCTGAGAAAACTTCACCCGGGTAATATAACACCCCATCACCCGGGGGAAGCCCTCGCCTGAATTTAATCTCAGCACTCGCGACAGTTGCTTTCTCATAGCAGTTAGCACCCCAGTAAAGAAACCCGGTCCCACCTTCTTTCCACACGCGCCACATCACCGCACGGTGCTGGGTACCCCGCATCCCCAAGTGCCAGTTAGGATGAGGGTCTGAGGGCCCCATGCACACGTATGTCCACCATTCCTACACCACACAGTACAAGTTTAACAGCTAACTGTACAACCAAAGTAAAAATCATTGTGGTGTATAAATCAAGATATTACCTCACCCTTTTCTGGTTTTATTTCTGCAATTATATCCTTCACCAGGTCCTCCCGGTTACCAATCACCCATTCACTGCAAATCAAAAAATAAAATAAAAATAATATTAACAATCAGAATTATAAATAAACCTCCCAAAAATGTGTTCAATACTGTTTTATTAAATAAAATAGTTAACTAAAGTTGAGCATGATTACCTTGTGCAGTATATTTGTGTATGAGGGCGTAAGAATCCAGGTACTTTTAAAAAAGCCTCAAAATTATTTGGAGCAAGAGGTGCATCACTTGGACCTGAATAAAGCTAGAAGCTAGTCTCACATCATCTCTACCACAAGGGTATAATAGTCATTTACCCACAAGTTGTAATATAATAATGTTTGTAGCTACAAATTTTTTACCAAATAACAAAGAGAAATTTGCCAAGAAAGGTAATATATGTTTAATTTCCTCGATCGTCAAAAGGTAATATATACACAATTTCTCATATTTAGGGCAGGGGAACATATTTTGACAATGCGAGGTGTGTAAAAATTCCGAAATTGTAAAAAAAAAGATGCTTTTATTAAAGCAATAAATAAAAGAAAATTGGATTGATGCAATTTGCAGTAAAATTCCAATTAAAGATGCTCTTACCGGAGTAATAGGTAGTCAATACACGAGCATCAGGTGCATAGGCATGAATCTCACTAGCTTGGTGTCTAATAGCATCATACTGTTGTACATTCAGTGGCTGCAAAAATCACATTTATTCCATATTTATTATTAGTTACCAAAATAATATGCATTTGGATATTTGGTTTAACTAACAATACCTCATCCCACAGATAAAAGTAGGCTTTTTTCCAGTGATTTTTTGATCTCAAGATCTCAACTTCCTTCTGTAGGTAATCATTTGCTAAATCACCACTGTTAAGAATCCAGAAATGTTATTCACACATGAACATATATCATGAATCATGATACAGTAGAAGTGACAAAACTTTGGGCGGGTCGGGTAACCCGTTTATAGTTATTCGGGTCAAAATGGGAAATTATTACATACCAAGGGACTACAGGACTATATGGTACAGCATAAGCTGCAAGACGAGGGTCTGAGAAAAACTCATCTGATTTTGGATGATCAGCTACAAAAATAAATAAATAATAAATCAAAATCAGAAATGTGACCGGCGAATTTATAAAAAAAATTATATAAATACCAGGCCATGGAGAAGTGTAAGTCAAAACACGCATACTGTTACCCCATTTGCAGAAATAAGGACTGATTTTAAACTGAAGCAGCCACTTAAAATGTTGTTCTAAAGCATTATACCATTCAGCACTCCCGTGTTCAACACCAAAACGGTCTTCAATTACAGTATCAGATATCTTCAATGTAATTAATTAAGGATGTGCAATTTATTTTTTTTGATAAAAAAAATTGTAGATATTTTATAAAAATGTATTTAGGATACACCAATGACAGCTGGAAGAGAAGGTGTTGTTGGGAGAACAAAGTCCCAAACGGTTAAAGATACTTTCAACCGTATTGAAAGATTTGCATCTTCATCCATCATATCTGGTCTATCGTTTTCTGAAAACAAATCTGAAAAAGTAGGTGAAACAAGAACTCTTCTTAAACTTGTAGTTGCAGATCTCACTCTTTCCACCTGAAGAAATAAAAAAAAATAAAAATAATTCACGAACAGTTCACTACTACATAGGTGTTGAAACAAAATTAGAGGTTAAAAAGATTTGACAGGTTCACTTTTTAGCAAAGAGAAAAGTATTTGACCCGTTTGAAATCTAAATAAAAAGTTGTAAAAGCATGAAATAATACTATTCTCACCACTTCTTCAACTGGTTTCCCATCAATTGGCTCAATGACATCAAGACAGTTTCTGAGTTCTCTATATACTTGATATTTCTCAGATTTACCAAGAAATTGTGCTGCACATCTGCCAAAATCAAACTGAAATTAAAATAAACATATACAAAATTTTAACCAGTGATTATTATTGATTAACTAAATATGTTAAGTTCCAAAACGACGTCTTAAACAAACAGATAATTATTTAGATTTGCATTCAAGTATTCAACAACTAATTAACTAACTGAAAAAAGAGTAGGCAATCACTCTGCATCTGTTTTGGTAGCAGTAACAATAAATTCTCCATCATATTGTCCCGGTGCTTGTGTACTTGGAACATCAACAGAAACCCAAATTGCAGTAGTTTCTCTGCAGAAAATAAAACGGGTCAGGTTACGGGTCAACCCAAAGCACAAAAGGCAGTAAGATGAACGGTTTGGGTAACGGGTCAAAACAAGCAACTTTTCAGTGCATGTCAAAATGGGCCGAGTTGGACTGACCCGCAAGCACCTCTTTATCCACAAAAATTTTATTTTTAAATATTTAATGAGTTAAATAAGATTAAAAAAAATCTATATTATTACGAATTCTTTTAACAAGTACATATCAGGTGATTTTTGGCCCAATTTTGACCCATTTGACCCATTTCCTTTAAGTTAAAGTTTTTGTAATGAATACCCTGGAAGTAGGTTTATCTGTGAGACTGGCATATCTAGTGGTACAAGTGCATCTGGAACACCCAAAATAGGGACCACACGTCGCATTGTAACTGATTGACCAATGACTAACCTGGTCAAACCAATGTTACATTTATTAATACTTCAATTTTAATAAATATTACAAATCTGAAACAGATAGTTTTAAAAAATAGTAACCTGTCACCAGAAGTTGAACAAAGATCAGTACATTGAACCTGTACAACACCTGCATTACTAGATTCACTCCAAGAAACTTTAGGACGTATAGCAATTTGAATGCTTTCCCTCTCGTTTCTTGCAGCTAAAAGAGATACCTTTAAAATAACAGTTATTTTAGAACATAAAAACCATACATATCAAGAATCATCACATTTGGAAAAATATTTAATTGAGTAAATGACATATATGTTCCCTGTGGATATGAAATTATGGATTTCGTCCCTCGGCTTTCCATTTTATTACACCGATAGTCCCTAATTTTGAAACTTGTAACACCAAAAGTCGTTAAAGCAAAATAAGTTGTTATGTTTTTAGGGATCATTGATATTACAAGTTTCAAAATTAGGGGCACTGCTAATGTTACAAATTTCATAATTAGGGATTGTTGATGCTACAAGTTTCCAAATTATTGACTATTCATGCAATAAAAAAGGACTCGGGACAAAATTTATAACTTTATACAAACCACATAGATGACTTATGTAATTTACTCTATCTTATTAAATGTTCATTAATCTATTAACAAATAGGAAGAACAATCAATGGTGATAAAGATAACCAAATTCATATTTCCATGGTTCGAGAAGATATAAATTTATAAACTTCATAAGCAATCTAGTGATTATTTGATTAATGGAATTTTATAAAACTTACAGGCTCTAACGGTCGAGGCATTTCTTGAGGTCCCACATTTGCAGTGCTAGGCATGCACCAAACATGTACCAATTCAGAAGATGGAATTCTAGAAGGATCAATTGTTCCTCTTAATAAAGTTGGATCTTGTAAGCTACTATCACTCCATCCATATGCGGTCCCACCACCAGCTACCCCTTCAACTGGTGGGACCATGTCTTGAGGACTCCCTGTATACACATTGCAATTAATAAATAATGTGTTGATTGTAAATTTGTAAGTCAATTGCATGAAATCATTACGAATCATAATAACTTTAAAAAAGGATCGGCTAAACTTGGCACTTGAAAAGCCAATAATGTAAAGATCAGCTAAAAAGGTGAGCAGATTTAAGAAATTACAGGTCATCTGATATGCAGAATAAATAATAACGGGAACTTGGATCAATGTGAGTTGAGTTACAAAAAGAGTGTATATTGATAACTACAGATCCAAAAGGAAATGAGCATTTAGCAAGAATTCCTCTATCTTAGAGTCCAAATCTAGAGACACCTTGTCCTGTGTTAATCATTATTTGATCTACTATATAAACAAATGTAGATTTTGCACCTTTCATGATGAAAATTAGGACAGAATTACATAATTCTCACTTCCAAATAAGCATTCTAGTGGAGAAATAAGTAATCCATAAAAATTCAGAGATTGTCAGTGTACTTCATCCCCAAAATCAAATTTTACTAAGATTTACGTTCGTAACATTAACAAATTACAAACCTAGAATTTCTGTTCATCAAAGTAAAACAACAATTCATCTGTACGTTAGAGTGAACTGTAAGGCAAACATCACGACATTGACAGATAACAAACCGTCAAGTACAGAACCCTAAAAAAACGAATAAAACCTAACGAAAAAGGTGAATAAACGAGGAATTACAACGAAAACAGTCCACAATCTAACTTAAAAATTAAACAACAGCGAATCGGAAACAAAGTAGAGTAAGGAAGTAAAATTAAAATGCTTCGATGAAGAATTGATAAAAACAAACCAGAATTGTCCATATTTGGTGTTGCAGATTAAGGTATGAATCAGTGTGATTCAGGTGTGGGGAAACTGCGGAAATAAGCAAATGAGTGAACGGAATAATTTGAAACGGTGATGATGATGATCGCCTCTCGATTGCACAGAGAAATGGCTGTACCTACTATTTTGTACTGTAATAATTTGTATGCAACAAATAAAATTTGAGATATATTGACAAGTGTTCGTTACTATTTCCGGGAAGTAATTAACCCCTTAGTCACATATTAAAATTAAAGAAATTATTCTTAAGTACTTCTGTATGATTATCTTCTGACAACTGTTAATATCAAATGATTATATTAACAAATATGATTAACAAATTATATACTTCCTCCGATTCAAAATAAGTGATACACTTTCCTTTTTTGGGTGATTCAAAATAAGTGATACATTTTGAAAAATTTCCTTATTTGGGAAAAAAAATGGGACCCACATCCACTAACTATCTACTTTAACAAAGTGAAATGACTCATTTACCCTTACTTTTTACTTTTAAACATCATTAACTTTACTTTATTCAAAAGGTGTGGGACTCATTTCACACTAACCATTCAATTAATCTAATTTAACCATCATTATAATCTTTCGCCTCAAAAACCGTGAAACCCCAAGTGTATCACTTATTTTGAATCGGAGGAAGTATATCATTTTATGATAAATAGTAATATATAATAAATACAAGTTGTATGAAGCAATAACATTATTTTAAAAATTAAGTAAAATGTTCTATTTTAATTTATCTCTTAGATACAAATTGTATAAAGCAAAAACATTTTTTTTCAAAAGTAAGTATAATGTTTTTTTACAGGGGTTAGTGGCAGGACAATAATGGTGTATAAATATGAATAAAAGAGAAAAGGAAAAAAATAATAATTAATATAGTAAATTTTACAGATGAACCGTGTGGTTTATCATTTATTACATTAACAATCATTATCTTTAGTTTGTTACAAAATATTAAAAGTGTATTTTAGTCATTAAAAAAATTAAGAGCAGTGGGACATATGACTGTAACAAAGTATATATATCAGGAATCTTCAATGTAATAAACGAAGTTAAAACTTTTAATTTATGATGTACCACTTACTCTTTTTAAAACCGAAATATGGATTTCGAATTTAGCAAAGATCAGCCCAAAATCTAACCATGGTTATCGAACTCAAATTTTTCTATATCTCACTTTTCACAAAGGCATTTCGGTAAAATTATGTTTCCGGTTACCAATACTCCAATAGCGTAGCCCATATAACAAACACTTGACTAAACTAAAACTACTTCCATTCACCCACGCGCCACCTCAACAATGTCATCCGCCGCCGCCGCAGCGACCACCAACACCATACCCACCAGCTCTCTCACAACACATATCACCGTCCTCGCTTTCCTCTCCGTCACCACCGTTTACTGCTTCTACAAGTCCCGCAGTCTCCGCCACCTTAAACTATCACCCCCTTCCTCAAACCCTAATCTCTCTACCGCAACTCGAAGAGGAAAAATCTTGTTCATTTCTCAAACAGGCACTTCTAAAACCCTAGCTCAACGTCTCTTTAACCTATTGACCACCAACAACCTCCCAGTTGACCTTGTTGACCCTGAGAATTACGAGCCGGAAGACCTCCATAACGAAACCCTAGTTTTGATCATTGCATCGACTTGGGAAGACGGAAATCCGCCTGACAACGGCGTTTTCTTATCGAATTGGTTGTCGGAGAGTGCTGAGGACTTCAGAGTAGGGTCTCTGTTGCTTAATAACTGCAAATTTGCGGTGTTTGGCGTTGGGAGCAGAGCATATGGAGATAATTTTAATGCAGTTGGAAGAGGTTTTTCTAGCAAATTGCGATCACTTGGAGCACTGGAGATTTTGCCTTTATGTGAAGGGGATATTGATGAGGGTGAATTAGATAAAGCGTTTGGTGTTTGGAGTAAGGAAGTGATTAGGGTTTTGAAATCAGGTGAATTGAAGGAAAATGGGAGTGCTTTAATTGGAGAAAATGGTGTTGATGAGAGTGAATTAGATGGATCAGATTATGAAGATGAAGACGATGATGATTATGAAGATGAAGATGAAGAAAATGGGATGGAATCTGATATTGTTGATTTAGAAGATATTGCAGGAAAAGCACCTTCAAAGAAAGCTATTGGAGTAATTACAAAAAAGAATGGGCCGAAGGAAATGGTAACTCCAGTGATTAGGGCTAGCTTGACAAAACAGGTACATTTGATCTCATATGAAATATAAATAATAATAAATGTAGTTTTATAAACTGATAATAGTTTTAATGCTAAATGTTTGTGGTGTGAATTGCAGGGTTATAAGATCATTGGTTCACATAGTGGTGTTAAAATATGCAGGTGGACAAAATCACAGCTCAGAGGGCGTGGAGGCTGCTATAAGCATTCGTTTTATGGAATCGAGAGTCACAGGTCAGTATTTTATTTTCACTTAATTGTAGTAAAGTTTGAAACTTTGACTTTGGTTGACTTGTAACAGGTGCATGGAAGCAACACCAAGTTTAGCATGTGCAAACAAATGTGTTTTCTGTTGGAGACATCACACGAATCCTGTTGGAAAAACATGGCAGTGGAAAATGGACGACCCGTTGATGATTGTAAATTCTGCCATTGATCAACACAAGAAGATGATCAAGCAAATGAAAGGAGTTCCAGGTTTGTTTCCCTCAACTTTTATAAATTGCATAACAGCCCCTGAATTTTATTTTATATTTTAATTTGCAGGTGTTACAGCAGAGCGGTTATCAGAAGGTTTATCACCTAGGCATTGTGCCTTATCACTTGTTGGGGAGCCAATTATGTACCCTGAGATCAATTCACTTGTAGATGAGCTTCATCAAAGAAGAATTTCCACTTTTCTTGTCACAAATGCTCAGTTCCCAGAGAAAATTGTGTCACTAAAACCCATTACTCAGGTTTTAATTTTATATTTTTATACAATAGTTTTTGGCAATATCCACCTGTTTACTTATTATTTTTTGTTGAGTTGTGCAGTTATATGTGAGTGTAGATGCTGCAACAAAGGACAGCATGAAGGCGATTGACAGACCACTTTTTGGGGATTTCTGGGAACGGTTTGTTGTATGTATCGTACCGTGTGTTGGTTATCTTATATAAATTGATGTTTTTTTGCATTTATTAATATGAATTATTGAATTTCAGGACTCTTTGAAAGCTTTGAGGGATAAACAACAAAGAACTGTGTACCGTTTGACACTTGTAAAAGGATGGAACACAGAGGATATAGAAGCTTATTCAAGCCTCTTTAGCATTGGGAACCCTGATTTTGTTGAAATCAAAGGTGTTACATATTGTGGAACGTAAGTATTACAATTTTCAACCCATTATCTTTTCTTTATCATTACTCTTAGACTTGGCCCGTTTACTTATAAATGGGTTGACCCGGCCCGTTTATGAATGATGGACAGTTCGGCTACATCAAAATTAACAATGGAAAACGTGCCATGGCATGCTGATGTGAAAGCATTTTCTGAAGCATTAGCTGAAAAAAGCAATGGTGAATATGAAGTTGCTTGTGAACACGTGCACTCGTGTTGTGTTCTTTTAGCAAAAGTGGATAAATTCAAGATTAATGGTCAATGGCATACATGGATAGATTATGACAAGTTTCATGATTTGGTATGGTTGGTTCCTTTAAATTCAAGATTTTTTTTATTTTTTTTGTTTTTGTTAGTAGTAAAATTTGAAATAAAATTTACAGGTGGGTTCGGGAAAGGCTTTTGGGAGTAATGATTATATGGCAGTTACTCCATCTTGGGCTGTTTATGGAGCTAATGAAGGCGGGTTTGACCCAGATCAGGCCCGCTTTAAGAAAGAGAGGAATCACAAACCTAAGTGATGACTCATCACTTCAGGTGTGTTTGGTAATGGGTCAAGATTATCTCCACAATCATAAAATGCCAAACTTAATTTGTTTTATAATGGTTTCATATGCAGAAGATTTGTTTTGTCATCAACTTTCACCTTCATTTTTGTTGCTTCAAAATTTTGGTCATTTTTGCTATAGCTTTTAGTTTTATTAAAAAGCTTACTTTTCTATTACCAATATAAATTAAGAATTTTGGCTTTTGGGATGTTGATGCTAGTGGTCAATGTTATCATTTTCTTTAATGTTAATGAATCATTGTTTTTTTTATTATCATTGTGTTTATGAGTAAATGGATGATGCTCAATATAAATGGTAACGATCCTTGACTCAAAAGATTCAATATTCTCAACAGTCAACACTCAGAACCATTCTTGACCTTCATTTAATACCATTATTTTATGGTTAAATGATTTTTAATAAGCAAAGAACTTGTAGTCTGTATTTCTGTATGTAAGTGACCCATAAGCACGAGATTGTGGTTCAAATCTTGTATGAAACATGTGTGAGATATTATTGATATTATTACAGGTGTGTGAATATCTCATGTTCCAGAATATTGACTTGCAATAACTTTATTTTAGCAAAAGAACTAAAATGTTTTTATTCCAAATAGATACTCCTTACATGCTTAGGACGAAAATATGTGTATATTGGTAACATAAAATTGAATACAATAAGGGCGTTTGTGTTTAAAATTTTAGACTACCCCCTTTTTAGAAATGGTTGTGAAAATGGAAAATTATATGATTGATATTACTCTGGTTTAGTTATATATTTATTTATTGGTATTTAATAATGTTTTTAATTTTAGAAGTATCACTATGGTGGTTAGGTAGAACTCATAACCCAAATTACATGAGGTCACATTACTACATGTTTAGGGGGTGATTCCAAAACACATGTAAGCATTAACACAATTCTTAAAGAAAACTTCAATTTCAAATCTTTCTAAAATAAACCCTTAAATCTGTGCGGCATTCATATAAAAATTAACAAGTATCCTTTAGTCGCACAAAAAAATAGTGTATTCGTACACCAGTTTCACAAAAATTGTCTGATGATATAAAAAACATCCAAGTCACACAATAAAAATTTGAAATCACACAAAAAATATCAGGTCTCAAGGTCTATTTTAATAAATTCAAATTACACAAGTCTATTTTAAAATGTTATAATATAGTTTGGTTTATTTTAAAAAATATCTCTTATATTAATGTGAAATGATATTAATGTCTAATATTTGTGTTTATTTTGGTGGCTACCTACTTGATCAAGACAAATGTCGAAATCAATAAATGTTTTTTATATCATCAGACAATTTTTGTGAAAACCTTTTTTTATTGATTTGTTCAAAATATATTAAAAAACAAATAGTTCATTAATTACACCATTAGGAAAACCTTTTAATATCTGAATTGATTTGTTCAACGCAACTATTATTTCATCTAAGGCAAATTAATGTTGGTTGACCTTTATATCCTCACAAGGTATGGATTATAAAAAGGAAAGATAAAGAATAGTAAGAATATAAATGCCAAACAATATTACATTGTCTTAGATGATCTTTTATTTTATTTTTTTGAAGTGCAAGTTAATCAGTTAGTGGTTTGAGTCACATCTAAGCGGGCAATATGCCTTCCTCGAAATCATTCATTTTTTTGGGAAATAAACTCCAAAGCTATATTTGGTGGTCAATTGTCTTAGATGAATTAAGCGTTATTGGAAACTTGTATATTAATCTACCACCGACTCCTATGTTTTAGGCTATCAGGTATGGACCTCACCATAATCTGAAAATTTCTGCCACATCATCTGCCACCTCAGCAAGCACACCACACCACACCACACCACTTTATCCAGGAAATACCTACCACACCACACCACACCATTTAATTTTAAATAAAAAAAAAAGAAAAAAAAAAGAAAAAGAGAACATGTCATTTAATCACAAGCTAGCTATCTCCCTCCCCTCCCGTTAAGATCCGTGTGCGTGGCCACACCAAACCACATTTTCATCACCACTAGTGGTGGGGGGGTGATGTTCCCCTCTTCACCACCCGGTTAAACTTGCCTAGTCATCACCACACCACGACTAATTTATGCCCATACCGTATGACCTTAGAAACTATTCTATCATACAACTTTTTATACATTTAGTAACAGACTTAAAAAAACATCATTATCAAAATCAATGAATTAATAACAAATTAGGAAACCGACCATCTTTCCCCTGAGTCCTAACCCGAATTAAGTTTTCCTTTTCTGGATAAGGAAGGAAACTTCAAAACTTCCGCCTATCACCATCGTTCTACGTGTTTCATATGAATATTCAACACTAATTACAAGATATTTCATGTATTCCCATCTGGGTTTTCAAGATATTATATACATCTTTACAGTGGCTCTGTTTTCCTTGATTTACATAAAAAAAGGTCGACTTTTTTTAGGGTTTTCAACAAGGAGATCTAAAGCGATTACGTGGGTTTTGATAGCGATTAACGAAATCACTTCGATTTCAATATTTGGATAGTGGGTGTTGAGAGAGAGACTCTGTGAAGGGTAAGTTTATTTTATTTTTATCAAGAATTATTCTTTGTTTTTGAATTTGTACGAGACTTAAAATATTAGGGTTTGCCGACTATCAATTAAGCATCTTTCGCATCAATTGTATATCTTTTACTCACCCAGAAACGCATTAATCACACACTCAGATTAGTAAATTTGAAAATTATCATAAGGGGATATGTTTTAGGGTTTGGATACTTGATTTCTGGTGTGTTTTCACTCTCTTTATACATGAATTTTATTAGTATTTCTTTATAATTTAATTTGTTGTATGTGTGTCTGATTTGCTGTGTGTTACTGTGCAAATTCTAGTATCAGGTTATTATAAGGGCTGTTTGTGTGTGTGTTTAAAGTGTTCGATTTGATTTGAAATCATTATAATCTCTTTTCCAAAACAGGGTTGATTATATGACATCCTTTCCATGAGAATTAACCTCCCAAAAACATGGAAAATTCAAACGGAACAACAAAGAACAACCTTCAAATTATCAAGTATCCAACTTACCAACCGTACACGTACACAAAACCACTGTTAGCATGGTTCGATATACGTGTATTCTACGTCCGTATAAACAATTTTATGGTTGATGGATATATACCCGAATATCTAACCCTAACCCATATACCACTTGACCCGGATACAGTTCTTGAAGTCAACAACAAAAGATGCAAACTTGACTCACCCGGAAGTCAATGCCGGTTAAAAAGAAACCGAATTGACAAAAAGTTTGAAGAAGCAACGTTTGTGAGCACAGACAGTATCCGATTATCAGGAAGTGTGAAATTCGAGGTTTTTGATGGTGATGACATCATTCTTTCGGGGGTTTTGGAAATGTCTAAAAATTATAATAAATCGAAAGAAAACGATGATGTTGAAAGATGGAGTATGAAATGTGAACCGATGATTGGTGGGAATAGTAGGGTTTTAAAAGGGAAACAAGTGATGGGTTTTGATTCAATGGTTCCCATGATTGAAGTTTATGTTGCGGGCTCGTTTTCGGGTCAACCGATTATTTTGACGAAAACTTTGCAAATTAGTCTTGGAAAGAAGCAAACCCGAAAAGGGGTTTTGGACCCGATCCCCGAGGGCGAGATGGATGAATCTTTGAAAGAAGTTGCGGGTCGGAGTGATCTTGATCTTCAGGTACTCATCAAAATTCAAGATTTTTTTATAAAAATTGATTTTTGAAATTATGATAATGTTATTAATGAGAATTTATTGGGGCCCACAGGAAACAGAGTATGATTATGAATACATGGAAGGTGAAGATGGAGAATTGACATGGTTTAATGCTGGTGTTAGGGTTGGTGTTGGTTTGGGCCTTGGGATTTGTCTTGGGGTTGGAATTGGGGTTGGGCTTCTTGTTCGTTCTTATCAATCTACAACCCGAAACTTCAGAAGACGACTTTTGTAATTTTGTAAAAATTTTTTATTTTTATTATTAAACGGTTTGGTATGTTATACGGAGTGTGTTGATAGGCGATTGGAGTGAGTAAAAACTACATAGACATTTAACATTTTGAGTAGTGTTATGGAGTTATGATTGTGTTGTGTAAATAGATTTGTTTTGATATATAAAATGTTATAAGAGGACAAACAGTTTTGTGTACTTAGTGAATAGATTTATGAAATTGTTGGCATTGCCCAAATCTTGTATGTTAAGTTGTTTTTGTGAATAAAAACGATGTTTTTGGGCAGAGAAACAAATCTTGTATGTTTAATAAGGGGTTTCATCATTAAAATCCCTTATACTTCGATTCAAAATAAGTGTTACGCTTTGGGTTTCATGGTTTTTTAGACAAAAGATTATAATGATGGTTAAATTAGATTAATTGAATGGTTCGTGGATAATGGGTCCCACACTTTTTGAATAAAGTGGGGCCAATGATGTTTAAAAGTTTAAAGTAAGGGTAAATGAATAATTTCACTTTGTTAAAGTAGATAGTTAGTGGGTGTGGGTCATACTATTTTTTACCAGGTAATTTTTCAAAATGTACACTTATTTTGAATCACCCATATAAAGAAAGTGTAGCACTTATTTTGAATGAGATGAAACATCAAACCCACAAAATTTAGCAGCTTTGACATCATCTTGAGCCATTAATCTAGAGAAATCTTCATGATCATATTTCATGGTTGCTTTTCCACCAAATTCAGTTGGCAGATTATCAACAACAAAATACAATCCCATCAGTTCTACACTTTCTTTGTTCTTTGTTCTTCGGGTACCCCTAATCTACATATTTTAATCCATATCATGACTTGAACTTATAATCACCGTATAAACATCGGATACCAATGGGTTATAACCCTTTTGGTACCAACATGTTCCTAACCAAACACCAGTGAATTATGTTTTCATTTAGTTTATGCTATATAATTAAGGGATAGGATTAGACCTAGCAATCGAGTGGTTTTTTACCTTAATTCGATTTAAACCTGCAAGAATTATATGAATTTGGATATTTGTGATTCATTTACCTCGTTAATGACCAGTACCCGTTAACTCTTTTATTAAAAGTGTTGAGCATAGATCAATGCTGATCCGAACCGTTTATAACTCGGCCCATATTTAATTTTAAAAAAAGTCTAATTTATATTTTTAATACTTATGGTTTATTTGAATATGCATCTCGATAACTATATTTTTTCATGCATGTTTCCTATATTAG
Source organism: Calendula officinalis (assembly GCA_963853835.1). NCBI lineage: Eukaryota > Viridiplantae > Streptophyta > Magnoliopsida > Asterales > Asteraceae > Calendula > Calendula officinalis. Next base: position 99,502,057 of record OY970821.1, read on the forward strand.
ACAATTATTTTATTTAATACATATTTTATGAGTATTAATCTATAGTACACATGTAGTTTATCTAAGATATATTTTTTTAATATTAAATATTCATGTTTTATTTGTTGGATAATACTTTGTGATATATATATATAGTTGTGCAATTTTAGTAATACATTGTGATATATAAAATAGTTGTGCAATTTTAGTATTGTATCAAGGCATGTAAATGAGTCAGATATTCATTGATTCGATGGATAAGAATATGAATTTGATTTTATAAAATAATATGGGTCATGGAGAGGTTTGCTAATATAGTTTGTTCTATGTGGCTTCTCAAACATAGGTATCTCGCATATAGTCAGTTTTACGGGTCTAAGTATTTATTTAATACTCGAGTTGCATTGTAGGCCAATCTCTATGTGGACCCATGTTATGAAAATTCTTGATTTCTTTTGTTAGATGACAAGATTCAATGGTGACAAAAAAAGATGATGAAACAAATGGTTAATTCACAACACTCAACACCACCACCACAACAAGTCTAGCATTATTTTGTACCAAAAGAAAAGATTAAAAAAAGAATGTTACAAAATTATTATTGTTGTAAAGATTTATCATTCAACTCTTGTGCATCTCGATCTATTTGAATTCTTTGATATCGCAAAGTGTTCCACCAGCTTCATCCGCAAAACTTATTTTCTTCTTTTCTCTTTCGACACCCTTCGAATTAGAATCAGTAAAAGTCTTATTCTCCTCATTAAGTTTCTGCATACAATCATAAATATATTAATAAAATCTCAAATAAAAAAACATTTAAAAGGACAACCGGTCAAAGTCAAACTAGTTAAAAGTTACCCAAAGTCTATTTGTAAACAATTTTTATTCAAAATACAATATTATTACTGTAATAAAATTATTTTGAAATCACACGTAACTATTAACTATTTACAAAATTTAACTACTAATTTTTATTTTTTATTTGCATTTTGAACTGATTTTGGAAGGTAGGAAACACAAACCATGATTTTGCAGAAACGGTTACAGTCCCTTGCCATCATAGATAACCATTTCTTTGCTGTTTCTTCAGTTTTCGTTGCACTTTTAATGGCAAATTTCACCTGTTAAAAAGTGTGATGTTAATAGTTAGCATTACAAGTTTCAAAATTGGGGACTATCCGTGTAATATAAAAAAGTCAAGGGACGAAATCCATAATTTCATAAAAACCACAAAAACATGTAATTTACTCTTAAATCATAAATGGGTCAAAATTACCTCATCTGCCTCATTTTTCAAAGATGTCGACCGATAAGCTTCATATAGCAATTTATTTTCCACAATAGCTTTCATTGAATCCAATTCAGTCAGAAGTTTTGATGCAAGAGATTCAATATCATGCATTTGTCTCTGTGAAAATGCAATTGCATTTTCAGAACACCCTTGGATGGAGGTGCAGCGTGTGGTAAGACGGGGTAGCGCACGGCATAACCGTGGTCCGTCAAGACTTTTGGGAGGAGAACCTTTTTTGTAATTCTTTTTTATTTTTAGTAATCCTTTTGGGCTGATATAAACTTTGTTTTGAATTAATTGCGTGGATTGTTGAGGATGTAGATTTTGTTTGTTATCTTCAACATTTGATGTAGTTGATGAAAACTTGTCTTCAGGTTGTTCCTCAAAGTTCAGTTTCTCCTTGCATTCTAGAATATCAAAAATTAAAATCATATGTTAAGCAAAAAAAAAAAAAAAAAAAGTAGTAACAAAAACAAATTACTATTTTTTTAAGTACAATGCATACAATAATAAAACATGTATAGTTAGATACATTCTTGTGTAATTATTCAAAACCTTAAAGAGGCAACAAAAAAAAAAGTCAAATTATTCTATCTATAGACTTACTGTAAAGGTCTATGTCATCTAATAACTCAGCAGATTTCATTGCAAAACATAGCTTTTCCTGAGAATTTGGTGAAATAGCCTGTAAATATGTACATATTATAAGCATCTTTCATAATAAAAAAATAAAACAAATAATAAAAAATGAACTTAATATAATCAAGTACCTTTCTTGTCAGAGGAAGCCTCTCAGCATGTCGTGTTTCTATGCAACCAGTATGATGATTGAAATCATCAAACTTTACTGCATTTTCAACATTTGCAGAAATTTCTTCAGAAACAGAGGAATTGTTGTTAGAATTCAAAGAGTTTGAATCTGCATCAGTATTCACTGATGTTAAATCTTGTTTCTCTTCAGAAATAGGTGAATTGACCTCCACAGGGCCCACATCAGCATCATGGTCATCAGGGTTTGACCAAGAATGAGGCATTAGGTTCAAAGAATCATGCTCTTGATTTCTGGGCTCAACCATGTACACATCATCATCAATTGTTGATTCTGAATCTTGAACACTACAGGTGTAGTTGACTTTCTCAGGTCTCTGGTCAACGTAGAGTTGACTTTGAGAGCAATCAGATGTGGTTGTAGTCAAATCTTTGAGAGAAGAATCATCTTCTAGGAGAATATTTGGCACATTTTCCTCATTTTCCAATTCCATATTCTCCAAATTATGACATGAAACTTTATTTAACCACCCTTTTCCCCTTCATTTGGGAATGATTCTGATTCGGTTCTCTTTAATTCATCATCATCATCATCATCATCATCATCATCATCATCATCATCATCAGCAATTATCTTCACTGGCTCATTACAAATTAAAGAATTGTCAGCAATGTCACTAGTCTTTCTGCATTCAAAATAGTCCATTTCAGGAGCTTCAATTTTGACTTTAACAGTTGCAAGACCTTTTCCACCAGGCGTTGACTTTGACTTTGACCGTGGACTCTTTGAAACCTTAACTCTAAATTTACACAACAGTTCACTCAAATCAGGATCATCATCATCTTCTACCTTTGGGGTCAAAAGAACGGATTCTGAAGCCTTTCGTTTCTTTCTTTTACACTTTTTCTGATACGAACCCATCCCATACTAGGCTCGCACCATGCTCATAAGTCCAAGTGTAGAACTCACTCCTAAAAGCTAGCTTGAAGGAGGAGGGGACACTTAGGCTTATAAGCCACCATTTAGTTTTTACTCTAGCCAATGTGGGATCATAACATTTTCCTGATCTGTAATAATGTAATTTCTTCTAAATCATTTTCATAGTTTTGTTCATTATCTTCATCAACATAAGCATTTATTGCTCTTGTATTTCTCTCTGCAAATGGTACAGGTGTGTATTCACCATTTGTTGATGGATATACATCTTCTAGTTTCTTGAACTTGATAGTCGGTCTTCCGTGTGAATTTATGTTGTGAACTTTTCTCACTTCACCATCTTGTATACTCAAGATAAAGTGAGAAGAACTGCAACCTCTTAACTTCATCATTCAACAACCAATATACGGTCTTTCAAAGTGGTGATTTCAACACTCTGTTGTGGTGTAATTGTTCTGTTCAAAGAAAAGACACTAAATGTTAGATACACTTGACTTAAAAGTGGTAGAAAGCAAAGAAATGAAATACTCAGATTTTGCCCCCCTTTTAAGTATGCAGTTTGTTGAGTGTTAAAAATTAGCCTGGACTTGTATCAGACATTCAAATCAGAATAACATGTAGATGAGAAAGAAATGCAATTTGACTATAAGTAACTCATAAATTCACTACATCGTTAGCTAGCACGAAAGATTTAACAGCTAAATTCACAAGTATAAAAATCAATTGAATGGTTCATGGTCTTTAATCAACCAATTACCTTATCCTCTAATATGTTTTTTTTCTTACTCATCTAAAAAATCAACTATCCACTCATCTATACCATGGAATCCAGAGAATGTCTGTTCTAGATTCATTTTTATATATAATATAAATGACACAATTACACCGAAGAAAATGATAATTAACCAAATAATTCACAAAACAGTAACAATTTGTAGACTTATAACGACAAAAGTGTTGTGCAGACTATAGCTATTAGCTAATTTATCACAAACAATTAGAATAGCATTTGCATGAGCTTCGAGTAAGTCAAACAACAACAAAATCTGATAAATCTAAAAATAACCCTAAAAATAATTACCGAAGCGTGTTTCCACTGAATTCCTTCTCGATAAGTTCCTATCTTCAATGCAGATATGAACCGCCTTCAGATTAAACAACAGATTCCTAAATTACAAGAGCAAAAACTCAAATCACCGAATAATTCATAGCAGATCTGTCAGGAAATATAAATTCATCCATTGAATTATGAAATAAGCACCAGATTCAATTTTCTAGAGAGTAGATTTGCAAGATTTTACCTGATTTCCGGATCGTTTCTTATTTGAGATGAGATGCAAATGGAAGATGTGATTGAATCAAAGCTACGATGATGAAGACTAGTGTGGTAAATATAAGCTAAGATGTGGTTTAGATCTGGCGCGAATACATTTGGCGGCAACTAGGGTTTTAAATTGGCGGACAAAAATGGGTATTTTTGTGTATGGTGGACCGGTGGTAGTACGGTAATTTTGTAGTGGAGTAAGGTTCGTTTTCGAGGACGAATATGGTCCCCACTTTAATCAATTTTGATTTGCAATTTTTGTTTAAAGAGGATGAAAAATTGTATTTTATCAAATTATCAATATAAAAGAGTTAATTACACAAATGGTCCTTTAAGATGATACCAGATTACAAGTTTGGTCCTAAACTTTTAATTTCGACAAGTGTAGTCCTTTATGTTTATCAATTTTGCACGTTTGGTCCTTTAGGGCAAATGGTGTTAAAATTTTCTGTTAAGTGACCTCGTGTGCAATGCACATAAGGATACTTTTGTCTTTTCGCACTCCATCTTCTTCCCCACTTCATCTTTTTCCCCAAAATCAAAACCCTAATTTGAAATCCTAAAATACTCCATCAACTTCCCTCAATTTCTTTAGCCTCTCATTCAATTCTCCCAATGAAAACCCAATTTTTTGTTTACATTTAACTTCAGGCTTTAATTTATTCAGTTTCATCCCCAAATCCCCATAGCTATACGTCCTTACAAATTCAGTCATCATTTTCTTCGGACACCAAATTGATGTTACCCTTCCTTTCACACAGAGCAACACTAATAAACAAACGTAATCATCAACACATGATGGAATTCAAACCCATGTAGAACGAAACACCACGGTTTTCTGAGATCGCAAGTAAATCCGAATTCAAACGCCACTAGAACAGAAAACTAATTCACAGACAATAAAATTACACGAAAACTCAAACTAAATCTACATTCTTCCCATTCATTCTAGAATCATTCAACAAAATAAAACAACAATGGAGAACGACATGGTAGCAACAGAAGCAAATTAAGATCCCATTCACTCCCGGAGCGACCCATGCTTCATCGCCCTGCTCTCTAGATTCATTGCACTTGTTATGAATTATGAGTGTAGTTTAAGTGGTTATAAGCTTTGCAGAAGGAAAGGTTTTTCAAGGTATCTGGTTTGTGCGAGTTATATCAAGTGGCGGGTGATGTATGTCTTTATATAGTTGCACGTTCACATTTCAAATTAGGGTTTTGATTTTGGAGGAAAAGATGAAGTGGGGGAAGAAGATGAAGTGTGAAAGACAAAAATAGTGCATTGCATATTTGGTCATTTAACAGAAAAATTTAACACCGTTTGGTATAAAGGACTAAACGTGCAAAATCGGTAAACATAAAGGACTACACTTGTCGAAATTAAAAGTTTAGGACTAAACTTGCAATCTGGTATCATCTTAAAGGATCATTTGTGTAATTAACTCCAATATAAAATAACTGACATGTAATATTTATTTATTATCCTCTTTTTTATTTCGTCTTTTCATTTGATAATTGATAAACAGAAATATTTCTTAAAGTTACTTTTGTTGCACCTGAGATTGTGTGCAATTTACTGCACATATAATTTTCCCTTTTTTAAATTGAAATAAACTGTCTTGTAAACATATACGGAGTACTTTTAACAAACATGTAAACAATATAAAATTCTACGTTTTCACTGAAAATTGACCATAATTGATTAATTAACCAAGTTTATATAATCACATTTTTCAATTCTAGTTTTCAACACAAATCGGATGGATCTGCAATATTGCCAAACCGGGTACTAACCGATCGGATATCGACTAATACTAGAGTAAGCGGTTTTGATCGGGTGCAGTTTTGGGTTCTTTTTCGGGTCGGATCGGGTACCGGTTATAATGTGCACTTATAAATTTGCAGATGCCGCCGTATTTAGGGTATGTTTGAATAAGCTTTTTTTTGATTTCTAAAAGTGCTTTTAGCTAGAAGTCCTTATTGACTTTTTAGTTTTAAAAAGTAGTTTCAAAAATAATACTTATTTGGCTTAAATTAATTACTTATTGGCTTCTTGTTAGTGAAAAGTTGAAAAGTTGGTTGAAAAGTAAGGAGTCCCTTACTTTTCAAAAATAATTTTTCAAGGCTTTTAAATCATTTAAAAAACATTTTTTATCTTACACAAACAACTTATTAACTTATTGGCTTATTCAAAAAACTAATAAGTCAATAAACACCCTCTTAGGTGCACAAAGTGAAGAAAAACAGGATAAAAATAGAAGAAAACAAAAAGTTTCTCACCAAACCCCTCCAAAATATTGGTCGGAGAAAACGATAACCCGCCTTCTCCACAAAGTCCTTGCGAAACCTACGGCAACTACTCCGGTCCCACAAGATGAAGGCGTCTTTCAGAACAAAGTACGACGCCGATAAAGCCTCCGCCGCCTCCGCCGTTACTCTCGCCTTCAACGCCGGCGATGTCAAAATCCGTGCTTCCATGACTGACGCTACTGTGGTCAATGGCCCTAGCTTAAACGGTTTAGCTCTTGCCGTCGAGAAACCTGGATCCTTCTCCATCGATTACAACGTCCCCAAAAAGGTACTTTAAATTAGGTCTAATTAATTTAAACTAAATACTAATAGATATATATGCTTTGATTTTGGATAACATGTAATATGGCTGATTGTCCTTGTGTTGAATTTTTTTAGTATAGATTTCCGCTTGTTTCAATTAATTGTGGTTTATGCTTTAATTTGTGAATTATATATTTTTTATGGATTATTGTTGTACTGTTAATTCTAGGTTTTTAGTAGGGCTGTCAAAACCTGACACGACACGACAAAAAAACACGAAACGAAATTAGTACGAAACTGAAATTTGAATTCGTATTCGTGTCGTGTTCGTGTTTTGTAAAACAAACGCGCGAAGTCGTGTCATGTTCGTGTTCACAGATTAACACGAAATTGACACGATAGTTATAGTGTTTTTAGCATGTAATAAGTAAAAAATTTGTTATTTATTTTGTGTTGTCGTGTTTGTTGTGTTTATCGTGTTCTCGTTTTTTTAATCGTGTCGTGTTCGTGTTAGCAAAATAAAGCACGACTTCGTGTCGTGTCGTTTTCGTGTTGAACGTTTTCGTGTCGTGTCGTGTTATCCAGAAACACGAAACGATAGCACGATTTGACAGCCCTAGTTTTTAGTTATACGAAGTTAGGTCAGTTGAAGCGAATTGGTATGATTATTGGCTGCCTATACACAAAATTGTGTGTGTATTTGTCTTTACACACACATATTTAGGTGTACAGAAATTTTATTGTCAGAATCTTGTTTACAAATAAAGTATGGCAACATATGTGTGAAAAGCAAATATGTATATTTTTATCTGTAAGACCATTATATTGAGTTGATTAGAGTAGTTAAGTAGGGTATATCATCTAAAATAACCTACATTTACATGTGTCCCTGTTTAGTCATGGTACACAATTTTATCCAATTGGGTTATTAAAAGATCGTTTTGCGTCTCAATTGGATCATTAAAAACTTTTAAATTTTATTTATTTTATATAATGGTTATCATTATGTATTAATCTAACATTGTAATATACAGAATTAAACATTTTGATACAATAATATTTTTTTAAAAGACATCTTTAGTGATCTAGTTGGGACACAAAACTATACTTTATGACCCGAATTGAACAGAAATTTGTACAATGACTAAATATGGACAAACGTAAAAGTATGTTGATATTTTACGCCAAAAAAACCATTTAAGTATCATGGACTTCAAATTTTATATCTGTACAAAATTCTATATATATGGTTAATCATAGATATATATTGTATTTACCATTGTTAAGCATTTGTTCCTAAACTACATTTTATATTGGAAATACAGGATTTCAGATTTATGTTCATGAACACAATTAAAGTTTCAGACAAACCATTGAACTTGATGTACAGTCACAATAGGGGAGATCAAAGAACTATGCTTGATGGAACACTTGTGATTGATTCAGCCAATAAGGTGTCAGCAAATCATGTGTTTGGTTCTGGGAATTGCAAATTGAAGTACACTTTTGTTCATCAAGGGTTGACTACATTTGAACCAAGTTATGATTTGGCAAAAGATTCATGGGATTTGGCGGTTTCTAGAAAGGTTTATGCCGATCATGTGTTAAGGGCTGCTTACCAAACATCCACCCAAAATCTGGCAGTTGATTGGTCAACTAAGTCAAAGATTATTGGATCTTACAAGGTATTACATCATGGTTCTTTTGTTTTTATAAGACTTTTATATAGTAACAATTTAAGCTTTTTGAGTTAAATGATTTATGAGGCTTTATGTCTTAAAAATGTACTTTTGACCTTTTCTGTTATCAGCTATTTTAGTTCTGTATTATTAAAGGTTCCATTACTAAATATTATCAATATCTTCATTTTAACTATGAAATTTTAAGCAAATATTTAACAACATATTTTTTTGCCAGGTGTCAGCCCATTTCAACTTGGAGGATGGATTAAAAGTCCCGCGATTAACCGCTGAAACCGCGTGGGATTTTGAAATGTGAAACTTTGTTTAAGTTTCTTTAAAATATATTCCCATTTATTGGTATCAGTTTACATGTTAATTTGGTATGATCTTGTCCATTTAGTTATGTAACATACTTTATAAATGCAGAATGCTCATAAATTTTTATTGTCTAAACTGAACTATTGGTTTCATATTGAGCCATAAGACTTGATATATATATTCGCCATAATTTTCTCGAAATTGGTTTTGGTTTTGATCTCCAAGTTTTAACCAATGTTTTAACGATTGGGTTGGACTGAAAAATATGTTTTTGTGCCTGCTGGATGTAGCCGGTCAATAAGCTAGAAGTGGGCCGGATTAACCCTCCTAGTTTTTTTATTGAACCGGGTTGAGATGGTTTTTAGTTTTTTACTTAAATGATTTTGAAGCAGACAAGAAATTATGAAAAAGTTTAACAATATTTGTGTTGGAAAATATTTTTTGGAATTGTAATAATTTTGTTTTGTATATTTTAAGGTTTTTTGCGATTTATGTACCTTTTACATAATCAGAAAAAAGGATTTGAGTATGCTTTACATCTATTTTTGGATCGTTTGGAGGCATCGAAATGGTAAGATTTTTCGATCCAATGAGGAGCTTAACATCTACACCAAAGGCGGCTACATTCAGACAATTTCATATTTTTGGGTTAAATATAGAGCCCCCTCTTGTAATCTCAAGAATAGATGGGTTGATTGGTGTATTGATCATTTGTCATGTTTTTAGTTTCCTTGTTTTGTTTTGTTGTCTAGCTCCTTGCTAGTTTTTTATAAAAGTTGCTGTTCAAAAAAAAAAAACTTAGCATGTATAATCTGGTTCAGTCGGGTGGTTTAAACGGTTCAACTGTTTTTAAGACATTAGGCTGTCCAATTCAAACCCTTAAGGATCATTGCTCATGTAAATCAAGCATGTTTACGATAAACATCATATTTCAAGTATTCATGTTAAAAATCTTATTACCGTATTAAGCCAAATACGGTATTCATATTTCAAGTTGTTGGAGTAAAATCACAGATCAACTTATTACTGATGCTGCAGTTAGTACTGATCATATTTAGTACTGATGGGGCAGAATTGTTTACTACTGATGAGTTGATACTTGTGAAGACTATAACTTAGTTACTACTGATCAAGCTTATTGAAGATACTACTGATCAATGGTAGTTACTACTGATGATGGATCTGGACTTACTACTGGTCACCAAAGTTACTACTGACGTTACTTATTTACTACTGGTGATTGCAGAATACTACTGATGAGCGTATATGGAATATATCGAGTCCGAGATCTTCGTAGAGATAGTTATAGCATGTAAATCAATGTATAACTATAGAATTCTAATGTAAATCAAGTCCTAGAATAACTAGGGTAAATAGTTTAGCTTCAAGGACTATTATAAATAGTTCCTTACGAATTGTAAACGTACGTGTGTATTGTTAACTTGATAATATACATTGAAGCTTTTTGTGAAACTGTGTTCTTAATATTTTCGTTTATTATTTACAGTTCATCGTTCTTAATATATTGATATAGTGTTGATCCGCTGCAACTTCTATAATCAATTAGATCTAAGGTGATTATTAACTTCTTCATAGTTAATCGATCCTGACACAAGTATTCACATTACATACTTTAGAAGATGATGTAAAATTCCTCTTTTTTTTGGACTTTCAATATGAGGGAAAATGTGCCTTTTATTTAGCTTGATTGGTTGTAACCCCGTATGGAATAACTCACTTTGTATCTATCTTTTTCTAACTCCTCGATAGTTATTGATATTTATATATTCTCAGAGATGTTCAAAAGAAAGTATACCTCACCTTTGTCAACTTTGGAATCTTTGATTATCTTTTACTCAAATATCACTAAAAAGGTCATTCATCTTAAAATAAAACTTTGATAACCAAAAGATAATAAATATTAATATTAATTTTTTTATTTCAAATAATAAAGAAAAAATCATTTTAATCATAAGTTGCAATATAATAAATGGTTTACAAAAATATTATTATATCATAAAGATTTAGAGTGGAAATAGAGGAAATGGATGATTAAAATTAAGTATAAATATTGAGAAAATGAACATGTGTGGATTATTAAAATTAAACTGTTTTAATTTATGTTGCTCTTTTATTAGTAAATATAGATAGATAGATATGCCTTATTTTTATCTCTACAATATTGTAGTATAAAAATTTGACACTCTTTTAAAATTCATAACCTAAAATTATTACTAAATTTTTAAATCTTAAACATTATCACCCAATAGAATCTGTCACCCAATAACAAATTAGTATTATACATTTATACCCCTAAAACATTTAACACTATTTCTCCTTCACTTTTATCTCACCAGGCACCCCAGCTATAATAAAAATTATTGTGTTAGAATACTATGTATATTTGTTGCTAAGATGTACCAAAATTGAAATAAAAAATTAAACATTCTTTATTCTCTCGATCTCGTCTAGAAAGAAACAACTTTACAGCCTTTTTACAACATAATTTAACAAAAAAAATTAATATTATCCTTTTAATTTGGAACCACACCCCACCTCTATATATTCTCCATGATGCATGTGTTTATTTGTTTGTCATATTCGTATTTTCTCTTTCAAATACACACAGTGACTGTCAATGGGGAAAATAGAGCACGCAGTGAAGGCCTTTGGCTATGCTGCTAGAGACACTTCTGGTCTACTCTCCCCATTTAACTTCTCTCGAAGGTACCATTTCTTTATGTATGTCAGTATGTGTAAATACGGTATATCCGTATATATGTAAGGTTGTGCTTGTTTGTAGCTTAATGGAACCATTCAGCGCTGAATGCTTAATCATTCAGCATTCAGTGCGTTTGTTTAGCGCCTCTGAATGAAGTATATGTTGAATGGGACAGCAAAAAGCTGCTGAATCATTCTTCCTTAGAACATATGTTGAATCATTAAGCAGTCAGAATTCTTATAAAAAAATTTCTCACATTTAAAACAAGTTTTATATAAAACCTCTTAATCATTCAGACCGTATCATTTTGTTCCTATCAAACATCACCTAACTCTGTATGTTAACATAAATACAATGTATAACTTAACAGTATTTCTACAATCTCCAACAGAATGTTATAAAAAACTTAGAAGAAAAGAAACACTTTTCATAGAAAGATGTTATGATGGAACTTGGAAGTCTTTTGAAGATTGCTTTTTCCACCGGTCTATCCTCATCTAGTGATTGAAATTCGTGTGGGGCTCCCAAAATGTACAATATATATGTGAATGTGGGAACCATCTTTCGTCCTTGCCTAAATAATTTGCAAAAAACGTGCTATTGGTCTAAAAGTTTGAATAAAAGAGTCACGACATTATCATTTATCAACTTGTGTAATACATGGGGGGTCCCATTCAATTAGCTATGAAATTTCTTTGATGGCGTCATGCTCAATAGGTTACACGTTGGTATATTATAACGGTATATATTTTTATAAACTATAAAATAGTTCAGTAACTTAGTAACGTTAAGGAAAGAAAAACTGAATAGTATTTTTTCTTCTAAATTAACTATGAAAATATAAAAATATTTACTCCCATTTAGTTTAATAAGGGAAAAGATCAAATTCATAATCTCTAGAAGATTTTACTGACTAGAATTTTAAATGCACTCACCTCCTTGAACAAACCACAATAATCTTATTATAAAAGTTTAAATAAATTTGAAAATACACATTTTTCACGTTTAAAAAAAAAATATTCACTATTAACATCATATTAGTTTGTATTAATAAATTTCTATAAAAAATATTAGTTTTCACAACCATTAATGGTTTTCATTAGAAATTTACGTTTGTTTGCAATACCTCTAATTCATAGAAGTAAAATATTAGTCTGAAAAACCACTCAAATAATAGAGGGGTGTTTGGATAAGCTTAAGCTTTTATAACAACAAAGTAAAACATTTTCATTACCCAAACGCTTTATCATTTGTGTTTTTAAAAAAGTTTTTAACCAGTGTTTGATTCGCAAAATGTGTTTGATTCGCAAAATATTTACAATAGAATTATAATTTGGATTCAATAATTCAATTATAAATCACTGAAAAGTTAGAGGTGAGTGCGGTCCAAAGACCGAACCGAAACCGATAGGACCGAAATCGAAAACAATGAATTTTTAAAACCGAACCGAATGCATGTTTTTGGTTTTGGTTCGGTTCGGTTCGGTTTCGATCTGGTTCAGTTTCGGTTTTTTAGGCCAAATGCTCATCGTTATCCGAAGACCGGACCAAACCGGACAGAACCGAAACTGAAACTGATGGAGTTTCAAAATCGAAACCGAACCGATAACATATTATCGGTTCAGTTTCGGTTTTGATTGGTTCTCGATTTGATTCGGTTAAGTTTTTACAGGCCAAATGCATGCTCACCCCTAGAAAAAGTTCTCTATTCAAAATTTCAAACATATTAATACTAAATTATAATATAATCCTACCCTATATATGAGACCTAAATTTGAAGAGGGTTTGACATCATGGCAATTCCAAGCATTCCTATTCGTCCATAATACCACTTGGAATTCCCTGATTGGTCCACGTCATTTGCACTAATACAAACGAATCTGGTACGGCTTACGGTCTACATTCATATTCATATGCTCCATATACGGCAAACGAATCTGGTACGGCTTACGGTCTACATTCATATGCTCCATATACGGCTTCCTACATACAAGGAAACAAATAACTATTTAAAAGATCGTACATACAAATAACTATTTAAAAGATCCTACATACAAGGAAACAAATAAATATTTAAAAGATCAACCAGCGAAGGAAACAAATAACTATATGTAACATTTATATGTAACATTTCTTCATTTACCGTTTTTTTGTACAAAATCATCATCACATCTATCGATTACTATGTCATTTAGAAGTATATAAAGTTCATTTACCGTTTTTTTGTACAAAATCATCATCACATCTATCGATTATTATGTCATTTAGAAGTATATAAAGTTTTTGGACATTTTTCTACATACTAAAATTTACAGCATACCCGCCCATCGGGCGGGTTTTGTAACTAGTAGTAATATATTTTGCATATTGTGAATAGGGAAACAGGAGATCAAGATGTGAGATTGAAAATTTTATATTGTGGGATCTGCCACTCTGATCTTCACGTTGCCAGGAACAATTTTCTGAATGCGAAGTACCCCATCGTCCCTGGGTAAATCACTAAATCCTATAAATTATTTATAAAAAAGTGTATTGATTCCTACTACATTTTCATCTATTTTATTCTTCTACCCATAAATAATTATCATTTAGAATTCACTAATTCTTGTTCTTAATATAATATTTTGATTTGGATATTTATATGATCAAATTAACAGTAAGATAAATAATAAAATTAAATAGAAAACAATGCAATCTTTCATTATTTATTTATGAATTATGAATATGCCTAACTAAAGCATGTTATTGTTTTTAATAATTTGATTTATTTTAGTGTATGTACATAACTTGTTGACTATATTTATTCATATATAACAGCCATGAGATTGTTGGTGTTGTGACCGAGGTCGGAACCAAAGTCAAAAATTTCACGATCCGAGACCGAGTCGGGGTCGGGTTTATGGTTAGATCATGCACCACATGCGAACATTGTGTTGTTGACCAGAATCAATATTGCACCAAAATGGTTCAAACCTACAATGACCCTATTGAGGTCACCTATGGAGGTTACTCTAACCACATTGTGGTCCATCAAGACTATGTCATTTCATGGCCCGAGAACCTTCCGCTGGACCGCGGTGCACCGCTCCTGTGTGCTGGGATTACTGTCTACAGTTCACTATGTTACTACGGGCTCAATAAACCCGGGTTGCACATAGGTGTGGTTGGGCTTGGTGGGTTAGGTCATTTGGCGGTTAAGTTTGCTAAAGCGTTTGGTGCTAAGGTGAGTGTCATTAGTACTTCTCCTACTAAAAAGGAAGATGCGATTAGGAATCTTCGTGCTGATTCGTTCTTGATTAGCCATGATCAAGCCCAGATGCAGGTAACCCCTTGATCGATCGATATAATCAATTGCTCATATATAGGATCACTACAAGAAAAAAATCGTTAATGACAGAAAAAGTAGTCTCAAAAAGTGTAGGTTATATTGTTTTATCTAGGGGTGAGCATAAAAACCGAAAAACCGAACCGAAACCGAAAAACCCGAACAAACCGCCCCGAAAAAACCGAACCATTTGAAAAACCGATGTCAACGGTTTTGATTTTTGGAAAATTGGGGCGGTTTTTGGGGTCATATAAAAAACCCGACCGAAAACCCCGCCCCGCCCCGCCATTATATATTTTTCAAATTTTATAAAAATATTCTTATATTTATAAAAGATTTGACATTTAATTATCTTTTAAATAAAATATATGATTGAATTCTTTAGGTAATTTATTTCTATATTTTAGGTTTTAAATAAAAGATTTTTGAGTATATTTAATTACGAAAGATTGTTGGATGTTATTTTATTATTAATCTTATTCAAGTTATCTTAGTTGAATTTATTATTGCATTATATTAAACTTACTAGGTGTTTTTTACTTATAATGAAATGTGTTAAGGTTTGGAAGTTTGAATCATAATATTAATTTTTAAGGTAACAAATTGGTAAATTTAAAGGGAAAAAAAACCGAAAAAAAACCCCGAAACCGAACCGAAAAACCCGAAATCGAACGGGGTGGAATTCTTAAAACTCGAACATTTGGGGCGGGGTTTGGTTTTAGTTAAAAACCGCCCCGTGCTCACCCCTAGTTTTATTGGCAAAAAACCTGCCTAGTGACACAAAACAAGTTTGAGGATCAGGGGAACACTGAAAAAAATTTAGAGGGTATCATCAGTTGCACATTTTTTTTAGATTATCAATTATAATAAAAAAAGGATTTAATATATTATATTAATCCAAAAAAATTGAGGGGTACACAAGCTACTTTGTGCTACACGGTAGGTCCAACACTGTTAAGGGTCGATTTTTGGCCTTTTAGCTCTGCACAGCCCTAAAATGATACTTTTTTATAAATTGTCACTAAATAACTTACTTATATATTGCCACTTCATATTGTCTCACTAACACATAAGTCACTAAATGGAAATTATCTTGTACTGGATTTCTCGTATTAATTATGCATTTATGCATGAATCAACAATTAAGAAATCCTTTTGATTGTTAAAAGTGATTGTAATTGATCACATTGATATAATAATGTTCATTATATTTTTCCAACAGACTGCAATGAGTAGTATGGATGGTATTATCGACACTGTCTCGGCTGATCATCCTCTCGGACCTTTGATTAGTCTATTAAAGTGTTACGGTAAACTAATTGTTGTTGGAGCTCCAGTCAAACCCCTCGATTTGCCTATCATTCCTACGCTTATGGGTACGAATTTCCTTTACCTAAATTCTTTGTACGTTTTTTTAGTACTTGTGTTTTAATTTGGCAAAATTGTCGTGTAGGGAGGAAGATGGTGGGAGCAAGTTTGGGAGGAGGGATAAAGGAGACACAAGAGATGATAGAGTTTGCAGCCAAACACAATATAACGGCCGATATTGAGGTTATTCCGATTGATTATGTCAACATTGCTATGCAACGTCTCGAGAAAGCCGATGTTCGTTATCGCTTTGTTATCGACATTGCTAGCACGTTAAAAATTGTGTAATTTTGTTGTATCTTTTAGTCCTAAACTCGAATTCGAGTTTGTACACTTTGGATTAGTTTTTATGTTGTATTTCCTAATGTTGTTTTGGGTTTAGAAGAGAAGTTTTTACTAGAGGTTAAATCAGAACGAGTGAGATCGAAAAAGTTGCATTTAAGTATTTAACCATTGGGGTGTTTGTTTTTAATTTTTTAAAGTTGTAGGTATTTAACCATCAAAATCATACAAAATAACTAAATTACAACAACAACGATACTTAATCCTGCCAAATGCGATGTATGTGAGAGATGAGCCGTAGACAATCATACATCTACCCATGAGTAGAGAGACTGCTTCCCAAAAGACTTCCAGCATACAAAAAAAACTTAATTAGCTCTATTAAAACTTCTATTGTTCGCCCACCACATCTTTTTGACCAGACCATTGTCTAATTCTCTTTTCAGCCAAGGATGCCTAAAATTTACATCAATAAAAATCCCATGAAATTTCCATAAAATAAACTATATTTACCTTTTTTTAGATGGTAAGACAAATTACAAAAAAGTACCTCTTTGTCCCAATTGGTTCGGTAGCAAATCCAAATCAAGATAATAGTTTGTACCACTGTTCCAGTCAACATGCCTATCCATATACCCTGCAACGTTCACAATGTTAAAAAATACACACATTATTATAATTCAATCGTACAATGTCTCAGGTTCAATTCTTGCTATCAGTAACACACTATTTACGAAAGTAATGACTAAAATGCACAAACCTTTACACCCCAATTGGCTAAAAATCCAAGACTGAGTCCCAAAGGAATACCAAAGATGTAATAGCATGCGATATTTATATAAGCAATCGCAGCTTGCCATCCTGCCCCAATTGCCACCCCTACATTTCACCATAAAAAATTAAGTAACTATTTAACGATAATCATAGAAAATTAATATAATCGAACAAAAATACATACCCGAGAGTGCGGGTTGAATATTGTTGATTATGAGACACGCTGCTAATAATGGTGTAAGAGCGTAAACGGCTTTCTGAACATCTAAATTATTGGCAAAAACCGCTGGATATTGATGTCGGAAAATGACAAGGAGGATGGATAACAAAACTCCAAATAAAAATGACGAAATTACCACCACCACAACTGAGAATTTTGCAGTTCTTGGATGGGCTGCCCCTAATTCATTTGATACTCTTACACTGCATCCGAAAGTTTATTAATTTATTATGAGAGTTTAATTAATAGTCAATGACGTGTTGATATATGTAACGTACTTTAATGTACGTTTATTCTCATTAGTTAGTTGTACTTACAAAATGTATTCTGATTTCAGTAATTTCCAACCGCAAAATGTTTTGAAATGGTACATATGATAACGTGGCACTTATATTGGAGAGTTTTTGGTGACGTGGCCTTCAATGTTGGCAAAATTAAACCATATAGGTGTCACATTATCAGTTACACCAATTAAAAACGATTCTCTAAACTAGCTAAATCAGAACATTTGTCATAAATACTACTAAAAGAGAATAAAAAAAGTATGTTATGTAATTCAACAGAGTTGTAAAAATGTGTAATTATAACATGATCATAAAACTAACCTCACAGCTGCATTGAATCCAATTGCCACCATAACCGCCCACCCAAGTATGTTCGTGCTACAAAATTTGTTAGAAATAAAACATCAAATTAGTCCAAAAACATAATACATTATGAGTAAATTACCCGGATGGTTCTTTAAGTTTATAACATATTTCACCAATGGTCCTTTAGTTTCAAAAATTACAATGATGGTCTTTAATTCTGAAAGGTTTTTCACCGATGGTCATTTACATTAACTGACGTTAATTTATTCTGTTAACTCACCACATGTGCAATGCACGTGAGGGTAAAAAAGTTATTTTTAATTTCTTTTCATTCTTAAATTAAATTGTTATCATAAATACAAGTTTTTAGTTTAAGAATAAAAAAAAGAAATGAAAAATGACTTTTTTTACCCTCATGTGCATTGCAAATGAGGTAAGTTAACAGAAAAAATTAACGTCAGTTAGTGTAAAGGACTATCGGTGAAGAACTTTTAAGAATTAAGGACCATCAGTGTAATTTTTGAAACGAAAGGACCACTGGTGAAATTTATTATAAATTTAAAGGAACATCCGTGTAATTTACTCATACATTATAGAAAAAATAGCGGAGGCAATATATACTAACCATATGGAGAGTGCATCGACCGCAATTTCAGCATTTTTCAAATACCCAGCAAAAAGCACCAACGCCATAAAATACCACGTTTCCAAACTGCAACAAAAAATTCAACACACATTACATCTCGTACAAGAACAGGGGTAAAATCGTAATTAAGTAATTAGGATTTTTTTTCAAAAATACTACTATTTTCTCAAAAAAATTCACAAATAATGCTCTTTTTTTTTACTTTCAAAAATAATGTTTTAGGACTCTAGGAGTCCGGAAATACCTTAAAATAGGACTCCATGAGTCCGGAAATGGTACTTTTCTGTGTACTTTTCTGCAAAAAAAATTGGTACACTGGTACAATTTCTGACGCACTTTCTGACGCACAAGTACGAGGGTACGTACACTGTAATTTCGGACTCATGGGGTTCAAATTATGGCTAATTCCGGACTCCTAAAGTCCAAAAACACTATTTTTAAAATACAAAAAAAAAAAAGATATCATTTGTGAAAATTTAAGAAAAAATAATAGCATTTTTGAAAAAAAATTCAGTAATTAACTCACCAAAGCATGATAGCCGACGCAAGCGAAAGCTTAACAAACCCCCACAAATTACTAAAAGCAGCCCAACTAAACCCAGACCACGCTTGACCACAAGTCCCACCAAGAATATAACCCATCTGAGCCACCACCATGAACCACCACGAGAGGTTAAGCACCAAAGCTCCACCCCAAAGACCCCAACCCAATTTCAACATCAACAACCAGCTAAAAAAGGTGTGGAACACCAACGCCACCATGGATATGTAAGCCATCACCATTATCTTGCTTTGAGCTTGCAGGAATTTGGCGATCGGGTAATTGGCGGCGTATGCAAAGAGCTGTGGGATCATATACAACGCCATTTTTCCTGCTGCGTGTGAAATTTGTTCGGTTTGACCGATCAGCAGGAGAAATGGTGTTGCAAAGAGGTAGAGTGGTAGCATGATTAGAGCTGTGACAAAGAGGATGACCCATGATCTTTGCATATATGTTCCTAACATGTTTATGTGTCCTGCCCCAAATGCTTGCCCACATAATGTCTCCAATGCGCTCCCCATTCCCATCTGATCGAGGAGTTACATTACATCAGATCGAGTTTTTGTTAGTTGGTACGTAGAAACATGTAAAAAAATGACTGCACTGAAATGAGCATAACTTTCTAGACTTGTTTTAGACCCAGTTTTCGGCGCGTTTGTTTTTCTGAGCCTATTTGAAAATCTAGGCTTTACTTAGAGTTTGGTTGAGGCTCTCAAATGTTAAGTTGATGATTTTATGAAAATTGAGTTTTCTCCCAAAATTAAATTCATGTTTTTCTGTTGAAATCTTTTTGAAGACCAAGACCAAATCCATGACATTCTCAAATTCAATGTGGTTTTGGATTAGATTATCCTGGGAAATCTGAGAATCAACGAGAGCAATCCGTGTAGAATATTGATAAAACTTTAAAGAAAGTAATGTAGAGAGTTTATACTTTATAGGAAAAGGAAAAAAAATTATAAATATGGCCATAATATCCTATACCCATGTGATGATCACGCGTCTCTGTTTTCATTTTCACAAAGAGTAACGCATTAAGTCCCTAAATATGAAGTTGAAGTTAATTGATATACATAAGAATATGCGTATACCACATTCAATGCTTACCACAAATTTTAAAGGATGCAATTTTCTTACCACAAATTTTAACGTTTGTACTACATTCAATGCTTAACATACTTGTACAGTTAGCTGTAAAACCTGTACATTGTAAGACCATTAAAATTTGTGGTAGCAATGTTAATTCTCATTTTGTAATATTGGTGGAATAATTGTTGTTGGCACAAGTATCGTGAGTTTAATTTGACGAAAACTGAAGATGTCAGTTTGCATAATGATTCTAGCGGTCTTACCGGCGGCCGATGGATTTGAGGAGGCCGGAGGTGGAAATGATAGGAGACAATAATATAAGACCACAATTGACTTTTCATATAAAAGTTACGTGTACGAATTAAAAATTTTAAGCGTGAAAATGAACTCACCTTACCTAATTCATCAAGACATGATTTTATTTATTTTAATTAAATCCGTTTAAAATGACTTGGTTAAAATTCAACGACATTGTCTTTATCACTTTATCCTTAAATTAAGTCAAAATGTTTTCTCCTTGTACTCCACACAAATGAATTGGGGCCATTTTTCAGACATCAATAATTAAAAGATTATAATTCTGATTATGTTTTCAGGTTTAAAATAAAGGGTTTTGTTAATGACAGTCCTTAGAGTTGTCATTAATATACATAAAAAGTTTGTAAATTGATTAAAAAAATAATATTCCAAAAATTCAGGGGTTGTCTTTTGTTATTTTATCTTCTTATTACTATCATTTTCCTAAAACAAAACATCTCATGTGGCTTTGATGATATACGACTCAAATATGTCAAATATTGGTTCTAAAACTGAAACTGAAAAAAAACAAAAAAACAAAAAAGAGATCACTGTTGGCCTGTTGGGTGGTTAGTGAATTACACATAGATAGTTTTTATGATTAAAATACACTAACTTTAAGCAAATAATTTCCTAATTATAATGATTAGCATTTTCCTAAGCACAATAACCGATCCAAAAATCAGAAACCGTTATGGAACAAAAAACTCATCCCTACGGTCTACACATAATTTATAGAGCGCGTAAAACTTTGCTAGAGAATCTATATTCCTATTAAAAGAAAGCATTTTGAATCCATATTTTCCATTAAATGCCACATTAGATGCTGACATGTAATAACATGTCACTCTTTTACTGCCACCTATTTAGGCTTTTTTGATATACCCAGTCCACGTGTACAGCTAAATTTACAGATACTTTTTATATACCAGTTTACTGCCACATATGCACATAAACCGTAAATGGATGCCACAGACCCCTTCAATAGTCGTGATGCATGTAATTCGGAATTTGGCACCATCCCCACTAATCCGAATTAGTAGGGATTGCAGTTTTCAACCTTCTATCTTTCAATAAATTTAGAATAAAGCGTATCTAATTGCATTATTTCATTGATTTCAGGCAGAAGCAGTTAGGTTCACTACGTTATACGAGGAACTCACAATCTTCACCTTCAATCAAGCCTCAGAATTGAAGGTAAGCTCTTTCTCTTTCTCGCTAATTTCATTTCAATTCGAAAACTCATTAATGACTAAATCAGATACAGAACTGGTCAAAATTGCTGAATTGCATATCATTCCAATTGGATACGGAACTGGTCAAAATCGCATATCATTTCAATTTGCGTTATGCTTATGTCAAAATTGTTGAATTTTATCGTTAGGTTCAAGATTCTGACCTAGGTAACTTGTCCTTTTACCTCATCAGTAGTCGATTACCCTAAATTAGGTGTTTTCTTGCTTCAAATTTCGACCAAATGATTTTACCCATTTACCTATGAATGGCCCGAGTTGATTTGGGTTGTGTTTTTCACAAATAAGACAGATAATTTATTTAGCTGTAAGGGGTCGAACGGGTTGAAAAGTCCTCCAGAGTATACAAAATCCTAAATAATCTTATTCAAATAATCAAAGACTTAGATTGTTACTTTTCTACTATTGCTTTTATAATCAATGCCTAAGTTTTCTGTAATTGAAATAAACAAAAAAGTGGACAAATTACTTTTATTGGGTCCAACTCTGTCTGGTCTGGCGCTCATCTGTTTAAATCGGTACTAAAAGTTGACTTGTTTCAACCTGAAAACATCATCATCTCTTTTCTTTACCTACTTTTTTCTCTTACTTATTGGTAACAGGTTGGTGCTGGCCTTCCAGTTGTAGCATAACTAAAGCTTCTTATTTCATATGCAGACACTAAGTGTTATTTAAATTAAATTACTTATATTTAACTGTTAGCATTGGTCTGCCTAATTGTGCTTATTTTTTGTACTGAAAAGCAGGTACTTTGTGTTACCTAATAAGCAAGATAGAAAATACAAAGCCTTCAGTGAAGCTGTTAAAGCTGCTAAAACCCTTGGTTATACCGAACCAGGTTTGTAGGAATATGCTATTTGAAATGGGATATGCTATTAAGTAATGGGATATGCTATTTAAAAAGCCTTCATTGTTATTTAAGGATTATTTAGTAATGGGATATGCTATTTGACAGTTTGTTAAAATGAGTTCACGATATTCTTTTTCACATTTTTTAATGCTTTTATTTGATAATAATATTGTTTGTTTATGTTATGGCACCTATTGTCAAAGGTAGCAACGTTGACCTGTTTGACACATTTGTTGCTTCGTTGACCCGTTTGATTTCTTTTTTTTTTCTTTCATCTTATATTAAAGGTGTTAATTTTTACCCATTCACTAATGAATGGTTTGATTGTAATCGTGTTTTATCCCAAACTGGTTAATAAACCCAAGAAATTTAGCTAAGTTGGTCAAATGGCTGAAAGCCGTCTGAAACCTACTTTTAAGTTTTAACCCAAGAAATTAGCTTCATACTTTGTCAATACATGCTCTTGCAAAAGGTTATTTCATTGTTGGTTAAAAAATATTTACAAAATGTATTCTTATTGTTACTGGAATTCTTCATTATGATGGATAAAAAGCTAAAGCTACTTTACCATTGCCCGTTTCACCTAGCTATAACAAATTAACAATCAGGTCAATTTTTATTAATTATTTTATATTTCTACATAAATGTCCCTTATGGTTTTGCAGTTTGCTCATTAATTATTAGTTATGGATTTGCACTTTCATCTTCTCCAACAAGGGGTTTGTATTGAATTTTAGTAAAATTTCAAATCTTTGCCAAAACAAAGATTAAAATAAAATATGAAGTCATACATGAAAATATGAAACTGTCTAGAAGGAATTAAACCGCTTTAATCCTGTTTTTCTTAATTGTAGATTATATATATTTAAGATATTTGGGAAATAATGGAAATTATCTTTTAGATTTGATGCTTTTCCAGGAGACATTGTAATTTTCTCAATGGACCTTAATTTGCTCAGAGGTTTCTATTCTATCCTTCTGATTATACTTAGGGGTAAAAAAAATCAATTTATAGTGTTTGAATAATTGAGTTTTGAGATGCAGGAGGGTTACTTTGAAACTGAATATGCTGAAGTTGTAATATCATCCCTAAGGCTGGGTGATGACCAAGGCAGGTATGTTTCCAGAAATGATTATAAAATAATTCTCTCAAGTCAGACAAGTCAAACTTTGAGATTAACTTTTTTTTCTGGCTTCAGCAATTTGTTTACAAATTCAAATTGGTTTGCTTTCCAAGATGATATAATGGGTGATACACTAATGATAGCCACCTCTTTTCTTATTATTTATTTTATTGGAAAATGATAATGACAGCCCTTAGGGCTGTCAATAAGAAGGTAAAAATAGAGTAAAAACCGTCCCCTGAATTTTAGGAACACTACTCTTTCAATGAATGTACAACCGTTTTATTCATGTTAACAAAACCCTTATTTATTACATAAGAAATCATTTGCATCATTATTTCTACAATAGTCTCATTATCTCTTTGATTTTGCAGACAATTGCACTAATACCTGTGGAACTATAAGGAAAGATACGTTTTGGGACCAATGAAAAGGTTGGTCTGGTCCTATTATCGATCATTGATCACTCAAAAAACCATAATTTAACTTCACATGTTTCTAATAATTTGTTTTTAAATTTCATCTCAAGAATCTTGTGATAATGAACTCCTAAACTACTTGTAAGTTAACAAATTTTATGAGCCACCCGTGATTCATCACGGGTTATAGGCTAGTGGGATACTAAAAAACAAAACACTAACCATGATTCCGAGAGAGAAACCGGCAATGACGGAATTTTCAATGGAGAAAGCAGCAAGATCGAGAGTTCCGACATGACCGGCGAATGTTTGAGTAACGGCGCCGAGTGAGTATTGACAAACAGATGTGAAAATTGCAGGGCCAGCAAGGTACCATAACTTCTTCGATTCTACTCCAAATTCAACAAAAAAATCATTTATTCCGGTGATCGGAGCGATATCTTCTGCATCGCCGGTGAAGTGAGCGTTCTTTCCGACATGTTTAGAAGTAAGAAGCGGTGTTGATTCTGTGTTACTCTCCATTCAGATTCAGATGATCAGTTTTCACACACAAACGCAGAGGGAACGTGTAATGTGTGAGAGGAAGGCAGGGGAGGCGTTGCAGAATTGGATTTTGTAGTTTTCTCGGTTAATTAGAATTTATTTATAATAATTTTTTAAATCTTGTGAATGAAAACAATTACAAATCCACTTACTCTTCTATAATTCGTACGAGCTGACGTCCTGGAATTATTTTTCTGACAAATTGTTTTCTTGTTTTTTTCCCCATAAACTTTTTTTTTTTTATATACAATTTTTGTAAATGAAAATGACAATTAAGTTACTTAGGAAAGTTCCGATTAGAGGGTGGAACTCGTCCACCGTGACATAACATGAACCAGAGACGAAAATAACAATTTCAGGTTTGATTTGAATAGATATGAGACGATTAATATGTTTAACAAATAAGTTTGTTAGAATTGATTTTTATACCGCTTATTAAGCTATTTAAAATTTTAAATATTAAATTGAGTTTCATTTTTTTTTTTTTTTTTAATTCTCAACTAATTTATAGGTACTTGGAGAGATGTAGCCGAAGCCGTCAGGATTTTGAGTGGGCTCCTTTTAAGTTTAATGACACTTAAGAGAGATGCCAACTGACACTTAAGTTTTCAATTAATGAGCGTCATATCAGCTCACGTTATAACCGACATTAAACTAATATATTAATGTCAATAATATTTATTCTTTTTCATTGAACACTTATTTAAGAGATGTGAGATTGCAAATAGTATATGGCAAACTATTTTTTTGTTGCATGCGGTGCCTAGTGTTGGACGCATTTAAAAGAAACTACAGATATATTTTTTGTTGGATGCAGATGTGAGATGGCAAATAGTACATGGAAAAATCAATTGGGTTTGGAGTTTTCCTTCGAGAGGTCTTGGGTTGAAGATTTGTTGGAGGTAAAATTTAAAGATAAAAATGATGGTGGAGTTTATTCCTCCAAAAATGATGATGGATTCAATGAAGACATATTATCCATTTGGATGTGGCTGCTGACTCGAACCACTAACTATCTAGCATGCCGTTGTCGTTAAAAAAAATTAATACATGACAAACACTATAGTTTTAGATAATTAATTGCCTAATCCTACCCACAAAGTACAAATTATGATGGTGGGCGCATTTAAAAAAAAAAGAACTACAGAGATATTTGCCTGCTAAACGACTGGGAGTCTGGGACCATTGAATCAATTAATTTCAAAGTTTTGAGGCTAGAAATATATGATTTACTAAAATATATGCAACTCAAAAAGAATTTTGAGACTGTTTAGTTGTTGGCTGCGGATCTATGTCAGTAAACATATGTTATTTAATTCGTATTCATATCATTAAATATTGTATCCATTTATTATTTTAGTTATATGCATATTAAGTATTTAAATTATTGATACATGAAATTTACTAAAAAATTAAATTTATTAATTTAAACACTTATATTAATCAAATAAATAAATAAAAAATAAAAAAATTTAGTAAAAAAAACAACAAACCACCTTAATATTTTTTTAAGGATCTCGTATAAATCTTGGTAGTTTCCAAATTATTTGATTGGAGCATGTGATTATTTCAGTACACCTTGTTCTTTTGAAGGCTTCATATTTAAAACCCTTCATGATATACACATTAATTGCTTATATTCAAATGGAAATGTGTTTATCTTGAGTAAATAGGAATGAATATAACGATAAAGAATTACTTTATCATATTTCGTCTTCATAAAATCGAATGAATTCTAATGAACAAATAACTAGATATTATATCAGATTTACATAAAAATCAAATCATTTGTTAAAGACGAGATGAAGATGAATACTGAGGTCGATAATGAGATTCATGAATAATGATTTGATTTATCAAAATAAATTTAATGCTCCTTTATCAAAATAATCTAATCAAAATGCAAAGCCAAATTTAGTCTTTTAGTTTTAAAAAATCGAATATAGAGATGAAAAGGATGATATGTTGGTCATTTGTTTTGGTTTGATAAAACTTTGTTCATAATAGAAATTAACGACAATATTGTCTTGGGGAAAAAAATTAATAGCATGACTATGACTATATAGTTTATCTTCTAACAAAACAATTTAACGTTTCTATTATAATTGCGTAAAAAAATTATTATACTTTCTGAAGAAAAAAAAGTGTATTTTTTTCTTTTTTATGTATTTAATTATTTTTTAAAAAATGTTAAAGTAGGTGATGATATAAGATAAAACTACTTTTCTTATTAAAACTAATAACTTTTTGACCAATACCAAAAAGTAATACTTCCTCCGATTCAAAATAAGTGATACACTTTCCTTTTTGAGGTAATTCAAAATAAGTGATACACTTTAAAAGTTTACTTATTTGGCAAAAAAAATGGGACACACAACCACTAACTATCTACTTTAATAAAGTGAAATGACACATTTACCCTTACTTTTTACTTTTAAACATCATTAACCTTATTTTATTCAAAAGGTGTGGGACTCATTCCCCACTAACCATCTAATTAATCTAATTTAATCATCATTATAATCTTTTGCCTCAAAAACCGATCACTTATTTTGAATCGGAGGAAGTAATAATTATTGAATTTTGGGGTTTGTAATTTTGTATGGACTTCACAATACATTGAAATTAAATAAGTACTTCACATTGAGAATAATTGGTGTGTTTGGGTTGAAGAAAAAAAGATGTACACGTTCTTATGTTGGTTTTGGATGTGTGTTGCATTTGAGATGCATATGCCCCCGTTTGATTCGGGATGTAAATAAGTCCTTTTTTCCCCTTATATTAGAATTTAGAGGTATTATTTTGAAACGACGTACTTCGTATATGTAATTTTGGAGAGAGGGTAAAATAGCCATAGAACCTGTTAATTGATATTTAGATAATAGTTCTCAGTATTAAACTAATTTATTAAAATAAATTAATTTATTTTGATAAATATGAGTATTTTCAAGTCTTAGAAGGAAATTCATACAAATTTCTAATTTCTAATTTCCAAAATA
This sequence comes from Calendula officinalis, assembly GCA_963853835.1. Lineage (NCBI taxonomy): Eukaryota > Viridiplantae > Streptophyta > Magnoliopsida > Asterales > Asteraceae > Calendula > Calendula officinalis. The sequence continues at coordinate 99,529,954 of OY970821.1, forward strand.
ACACACGATTCACATTTTTCCGGTGTGTTTGTTTTACAAATTTTCAAAACAAGTTTTAGCACTGAAAGTGTCAATATTTGTGGTTTGTTTTACTTGCACGGTGTATTTTAAAAGCACTAGTATACAAATATACGATGTGTGTTAACTATAAAAAGGCAAAGATTCGTGGACACATCACACAAATGGTGTCTTGAATTCCATTTTGGGTTGGATCAGTGGGGAAACGCAAGTGTCAGTGGGCCATTTGCAATATACCTTATCTGTGATGGTGGTGAGAGTTAAGAGTGATTTTATAAAGATTATGAGTTTAATATCTTTTTAGATAATCATTTATTAGATATTTAGCAGAAAACTTTGAAAACAGTCATAATAACAATTAGATAAATGTTCAACTACCTCAGGAAACAAAACTTGTCTTAACCACACGCATTTCATGTCTTTATATAAACTAGGTTAAAACCCGCGCGATGCGGCGGGCTGCGAACTATATATTCCTGACGATTAAAAGTCAATTGCTTACATATTTTTATAACGAATACAATACATAAGCATGAAAATTGTGTATAAAATAGAGGTAACACGATAAACCTAATTAAGTATAAAATACTTGGAAGAAATGTCTGTTTATACGTGTTACTCATCATGTAAAACCTCTCGATACACCACGTTTGTTGTGTAAACTCCGTCGAGATTAATTTTTTTTTATGGAGTTACCAATACTTTTGTATTGTCACGTGAAATTCCTCTTGAAAGGGAAATGTAAAGTTGCCCATGCGAGAACACCGATTTCGACAGATAAATGCTCATGTTTGGAATTGACTGTCCTTGGGCTTTGTTGATTACCATCGCAAAGCTTAGCCTAACCGCAAATTGTTTTCTTTTCAACTTCAAAGGAAACATGTTGGCTTCAGACGGAGATAGAGGTATTCTTGGCATAAACTATTTAAGTTCACTCATATACAAGGTTAATAGAACAGATGTAAGCTTTAATCATTGGTGTATCATAAATTTAAGTGTTGCATAAATCAACTTGTACCTAGATTAAGTTTTTATTTTTTAATCGTATTTCTTTACCAACAAAAAAAAAAATATATCAAAAAGTTATTGATTAATCTTTACAATATATAATTTATTTATCATTTTCATAATTAGTAAGCTTAAAAATCAGGCCAAGGTGTGCACTTGCTAATTATGGAAACCGTGACTTTTATTTAAAATCTAGCTGAGAAAGGATTCGAACACATAACCTTCGACGTACAGTCACAACGCCACACCAACTAAACCACAAGAAAAATTGTTAAACTTCTAACTATTAAACGAGTGGGTAATCTTGGCGAGCATCAATTTTTTAGCAGGCCCAAGTATTATGTCCATTAAGCGATGGGCAAAACGAAGTCATTATCCTTATCTGCAAGAAGTCCAACTTTCCTCTCGTCGATTCGATTCCTACCTCGATTCCTTCACATTGCAATTCACCTTCTCGATTACTTCCCTAATCATTTTTTGAACGACCAGTTAGTAAGTTAGTGGTCCGAGTCAGACAGTGACATCCATAATGACAATATGTCTTCCCTTGAACCCTCTACATATGGAGAATAAACTCACCACCTATTCAACTGAGACTTGAAACCGAGACATTGTGAAGGAAAACCAACCCCCCAAATTCCAGTTGATCTCACCAACTCGTTCAATTCATAAAGTGAGGCGTAATTATGGGGTTATAAAAAAGAAGGCATTTTAATTTTGGTAGTGACTCGGAAGAAGAATAGTAGTTTAGTGGTTTCGGTTATTAAACCAAATATCATTTGTGGCTTGGTGGTAAAACAGATTTTCAGGGTGATGAAGGTCCTAGGTTCGAAACTCTAGGCACGTAATTTTTTATTGCAATTTTGGTTGTGGGTTTAAGACCTTCTACTAATGGCAAAGGAGAGTTTAAGGCCTTCCCTTATTATATAGGTTAAAACCCGCGCATTACGGCGGCGGGTACCCTGCGAAGTATATTTTCCTAGCGATCAAATGTCGATTGGTTGTATTTTGTTATAACGAATATAGTACATAAGCTTGATAATTGTGTATAAAATAGAGGTGAAAAGCAAGAATTAATATTGGCTTTGAAATGTTGTTCGCTTACATGTTTTGATATATAATTACACATATGATCCATCTCCAATGTTTCTTGTTATAAAAAAATAAAGAGTAAATTACTGTTTTTGTCCCTGTAGTTTACCCGATTCTGCGTTTTTGTCCCTGTGGTTTTTTTTCCCTTTTTTTGTCCCTGTACTATACCAAATTCCGTTTTTTTGTCCTTCCGTCCAAGTCTGTTAGTTTTCCACCGTTAAAACCCCTCACGTGCTTAAAACGTGAGGGTATTTATGTCTTTTTACCCAAATCATTTGTATCCCATGCATAAATAATTGTACCAAAATATTCTTCTCTTTCTTCTTCATCCATGTTCATCCATGTTCTTCTTCTTCTTTCTTTGGTACAATATGAAAATCATAAGCAAAAACTTGAAATCCCGATGATTTTCTCCGGCAATGCTTTCTCCGGTGATGATTTTCCGCTGGACACCACCATCATCTTCTCCGCCATGTACCAGTCGACCTCCGCCTCCTTTTACCTCCGCCACCATTATCCTTCCCCATCGAACCTCCGACCACCACCATTTTCATTCCCCATCGATAAATGTTTATGGTAGAGTTTTGGTGACAAAATCAGATTTTCAGTAGATTTCTGGTGAGAAAATCAGACAAAAACAATCCTCCTCCGACCTTCTCCGGCAATCGCTAGGGTTCTTCACCACCACCGATCTTCTCCGGCGATCCTCCTCCGACAAATCGCTAGGGTTCTTCACCACCTCCGATCTTCACCACCATCGACGGAGATGGTGCAAAATCGATTATTAGGAATCATTATGCAAAATGGCTGACCTCATGTGGTTGAAGTGTCTACAGAATGCACCCCCCCTCCCATATTTCTTCCATCCACCGTAAAAAAGCTAACAAAAAGCTTTATATTCTATCCCTCATTCTCTCTCACAATCATCGGAATCCCCGGTCAATCAAACTTTAAGCAATCACGGTGGAGAAAGAGGAAAGATATAACACAAATTACATGTGATTGCTCCGATTGAATTGAGTTTTCGATTATTTATCTGCGGATTTTAATTAGGGATTGTTGTGATTGAATTAGGTTTTAGGTTAATTTAATATAAAAGTGTCAAATTAAGGCTTGTTATTGTGTTAATTGAATCGTTAATCCGCATTGAAGATGGATTCAGAAGATGATATGCACGACGCTAACGATGCTGAATCTCTTGATGATGACTTCTACAGTGGTGAGACTGCGATGGACTCCGATGACAGTGATGCAGCTAATTACGAGTTTGATAATGATTCCGATGATTCTGATGATCTCGTTTCTCATCGTAGTCAGGTAGAGCTGATTAATCGGAAACAAAAAAAATAAACATGACTCTTTTAGCTATGAATTAATGGTTTTATGATCTATGATTGCAAAATGGACCACCGCCACAAGCCTGGTAAAAAACGAAGAAGAGAAAGAAAAAAAGTAAAAATAAAATAAAAAATGAAAAAAGACCAAAATGCCCTCACATTTCCAGCACGTGAGGGATTTAACGGCTGATTTCAGACGGAAAGTGGACGGAAAGACAAAAAAACGGAATTTGGCATAGTACAGGGACAAAAAAAGGGAAAAAAAAACCACAGGGACAAAAACAGTAATTTACTCAAAAATAAACCTAATTAAGTATGTAATAAAGAGAAAAAAAAGTTTGTTTATGCGTATTAGTCATCATATAAAACCTCCCGATACACTACATCTCTTCTTCAATGCCTCTTGAGCAATATCCTGTTAAATTATTAAAATATATTCAAATATCAAGAACAAATTAATCAAGAATATTAACAAATTACTCATAATGTTTGTTAGCAAACATATTTCACCCTCTTGTGCTGCTTTCGGTACATGGAAGTTTTTTTTGAACAGCAAAAAGAGGGCAACGGGTGAAGCTTCGGCATTACCATCACCCCCCGAAGACCTCCAAAACTTTTTATTAAAACGAGAGTCTAGCCATAAGCTAAACTAAACAGAGACACAAACTTACAAATGATTAATTAACCAATCTACCCACGGAATCCTACATTTAAAATTCCTATGAGTCAACCACGAAAAAGAAAATAACTTAATACTATCAACGATGTCTGACCTACGCATTTTATTAGAATCAAACACAACCGAATTGCGGTATCTCCAAATCACCCAACAAGCCGTAAATCCGATGACATGCATTTTGGTTTTTCGATGATTAACCATGGGCAAATTATCACAGTGAGTCCACCACGAGTCGAAAGAATCACACATCCACCCCTCCAAACCGCACCAACGATATATAGAACTCCAAACTTCCGTAGCCAAGTCACAGTCAAACAAAATATGAGACACCGACTCCATATTGGAGTTGCAATTCGGGCACCGGATAGTCTCGATCTCCAAACCTCTTCTTGATAGATTTTGTCTCGTAGGTAGTCTGTCTAAAAAAACACGCCACATAAATATATTATGAAAAAACAGAAAGACCTAAATACGAAAAAATTTGACTATAAATTCACAAATTCTACGTATTATGAAAAAAAGTAAAAATTATATATACTTGTGAGTCAGATTGAATGAATCTAAATATCCCTACTTGGATAGATCTTTTGGCCACTGAATTGGCATAGCTGAGTTCTATGAACACACACTATGATAAACTAAAATTAGAATCCAAGGATTAAACATATGAATTGAAGATCATCAAGGTGTTTGACTTAGATAAATTTTACACAATAAAATGTTTATCTAATAGGCCATGTGCTTCATATATTTGTTTCATATGATATTTATTTAATGCGGCGACGTGTACCTCGTTAGTATATTTTGCGGCAACACATGTTATTCGGTTATAACTTTTTTTTTCTCTAACTATAACATTTTACAAATGAATCGGTCCAGATAGTTCACTACTTATTAGTTGGTCCAGATAGTTCACTACTCTGTGTAGGATACTGAGTACTGACCCATTAACAATAACATTAAGTGCAAAATTTGTATACACTGAATCCTAAAACAACCCTAAAACATGTTGAATAGAAACAGTAAAACATAAATAGGCATACAATAAATATACATAAGCATACACCTTAAATACTATGCCCAGATTCTATAGTGATTAGTGAGGTTGGTTTTGTTATGAAATATTTGTAATATTTGCTTATCATATACTGCTGCAACTTCAATTTTATAATCTAACCTAAAAGAGAAGATAACAAGTATATACACTGCATCTTAAATTTTATATTAAAAGTTAAAAATACCTAAAAAAAAGTAACAACTCTTATTTTCTCAAATCCTGGTTTAGGCATCACCTAAAAAGTTATCAAAATCATAATTGCAAGTTTAAAAACAACAAATTAATTGTTGTAAATATGGAAAACATATGTATGTATCATGTATGTATACCTCACAATAGGCCTTGTTGAAAAATCTTCCAAATCCAGCACACCATGACATTCCAAATTCTGCCTCACTATGTCCATTTACATGACATTTATAAGAAAATAAAGTTTACCAAAATTTTTTATTCAAATGTTGGCATATTATTTCTTCTATTAAATAAACCCAAATATTTGGATAGAAAGTGTCTCGGATAAACCCAAAACGACACGCCCATTTTGTCAATTTCCTTCTAAGGAAGAAAGGCTACTGTAGAAGAATTGTGAGAGTTTCATGGTAAGACAATTTTTTTTTTTTAACTTTTTAGTAATTTTCTTTTGTAAAATGGTCAAATATTTTAAAACTAAAATTATTGAATATTTGACGATACATTCCGTGTGGCAAAATGTGTTGGATCAAAAGTGAAATGGCTATTTTCAGACACGGGTTAAGTGGGTATTATAAGACCGGTCAAATGAGTATTACACTTTTAAACGTAGTTCAACAAAATAACAAAACTAATATCTTTAATTACCAAAAAATAATAAATTAAGAAGATACAAAAAATTGACCAGACTATTACACTTCCAGCAGCCCGCCATTGTTGATCAGACGATCCGGGTCGCCCGTAACCTTAGTGCCATCAAAATTTCTTTCAAATTCTGGAAGCCAGTGTGCTTTATTTGCAATCCTAGTAGTTGAAATTATAGTAATTAAGCTGCATCACATTGAGATCTAAGAAACTGATTACAAACATCAATATGAAATTTACATACAAACTTGAATTGAGATGGAAAACTTAGAGATAATGTTCATGTTGTATAAAAAACCAGATTATGAACAAATAATAACAAGTAAGAAAATTAGGGTACATAAATAAAACAAACAATGTGAATGTAGACTTTAAGTTCTCCATCTTGAGAAGAACATGATTTATGGTCTCCATCTTGAGAAGAACAGTTTTCAATACATGCTTACTAAAACGCAATGTGCATAAAAAAACGCATGGTCAATTTGTAGAAATAAACTGCATGTGTAAAATTCAATATCAAAATTCAATGTCAAAATAAAACGTATGGACACATTTAAAAATTTAAAAACATGGTAATTGTTTCTAAATAAAACATGGTAATTGTTTCTAAAGAAACGCATGGTCAATAATAAAACGTATGTGCAGTCATTATTGTTTCTAAATTTAAAAATTTAATAACGTAAAATTGGTAATTGTCATATTGAATCCCGACTGCACATTCACAACATGTTGTTTTAGTGTTTTGTTTGTCTACCAAATATTTGATGTGGTGGAGTGGTAAGGTTCATAAATGTGTTTCTAGGTTGCCCAAGTTCGAATCCTGTTAAAAGCTCTTTTTTTTTCAATTATTCTGTGGGTTTAAGACCTTCCACAAATGGCAGGCCTGTTTTAAGACCTGCTATAAGTAGAAAGTCATTCACTCATTATAGATAGTAGAGATTAGATGAATTTTAATTTTGTATATAGGGTTAATAGAACAAAAAAAGTCTAGTTATTTTATCATTTTCTATAATGGTTCAAACCTTTGATCCATGAACATATATTAGTATACATTTAATTTAATAAAGTGTTATTTGCTAAAATATGAAGTATATTAAAAAATAACATTAATTAATTTCAATTTTTAATATTTAGATACTATATTAAATATGATTTTTCTATTATAAATACTCTTTCAACGCACTCTGTACATTAGAAACGTATGGAAAGAAAAGTATAAAAGTGGGGCATTCCAATTCCTCACTCGGTATATGTATATTCTATTTCATCAATTTGGGCATCTTACGTACCTGAGTGAGTCCCAAACTCCCAATCATCTTTCACAATTCACACCCACAATTTTTCTACTATTTCATCCGATTCAAAATAAGTAATACACTTTTCTTTTTTTAATGTATCAAAAAAATAATACATTTTGAAAATTTTTCTTATTTGGCAAAAATAGTAGAACCCACATCACTAACTATCTACTTTAATAAGTGAAATGACCTCTTTACCCTTACTTTTTAATTTTAAACATCATTAATTACACTTTATTCAAAAGTCATGAGACCCATTTCCCACTAACCATCCAATTAGTTTAATTTAAATATAATTATAAACAACTTTTGTCTCAAAAATTATGAAATTCAAAGTGTATCATTTATTTTGAATAGAAGGAAGTATTTTACTTAGGGTAATTTTTATATAATTATTTCTCCTCAAAACATTCAATATTACTTAAAATTATTACTCCCATGTGAATAATTTCACCATTTCCATATAAATTTCCCAATCTTTCACTTTTGTGAAATTTGAATCCCACCACCATGGCCGGAACCGGAAGCACAAATCTCAACACCACTGATGGTGACGGTGGTGCCGCCGTCGGAGTTAAGATCAATCAACCCCACTATCTTCGCCGGTTACCGGATTTCCTTCAAAGCGTGAATCTCAAGTACGTCAAATTAGGTTACCACTATTTAATCTCTCACTTATTGACTTTATGTTTGATCCCTATTATGATCGTAATTTTAATAGAAGCATCTCAAATGAACCCTAACGACATCCATCAGTTATGGATTCATCTACAATACAATCTCGTTAGTGTAATCATTTGTTCTACTGTGTTAGTCTTCGGATCCACTTTCTACATCATGACCCGACCTAAACCCGTTTACCTCGTCAATTACGCGTGCTATCGTGCGCCTGATCACCTAAAAGCTCCATACGAACGATTCATGAAACATTCTCGATTAACCGGTGATTTCGATGAATCATCGATGGAATTCCAAAGGAAGATTCTAGAAAGATCTGGATTAGGTGAAGAAACGTATGTACCTGAAGCTATGCATGCTATACCTCCATCGCCGTCCATGGCGGCCGCCCGTGAGGAGGCTGAGCAGGTGATGTACGGCGCTCTTGATAACCTCTTCTCCGCCACCGGAATCAAACCAAAAGACATCGGAATCCTTGTAGTGAATTGTAGTTTATTCAATCCGACGCCATCTCTATCTTCCATGATTGTTAACAAATACAAATTAAGGGGAAATATCAAAAGCTTCAATTTGGGAGGAATGGGGTGTAGTGCAGGTGTAATTGCTATCGATCTTGCTAAAGATATGTTACAAGTTCACCGAAACACATACGCAATTGTAGTCAGCACAGAAAACATAACCCAAAATTGGTATTTTGGCAATAAAAAATCAATGTTGATCCCAAATTGTCTATTTCGAGTCGGTGGTTCAGCGATTCTGTTATCCAACAAATCGGTTGATAAATCACGAGCCCAATATAAACTTGTGCACGTAGTTCGAACCCATCGTGGGTCCGATGAAAAAGCGTTTCGGTGCGTGTATCAAGAACAAGACGACAATGGTAAAACCGGGGTTTCGTTATCAAAAGATTTAATGGCAATTGCAGGTGGTGCTTTAAAAACAAACATCACAACATTAGGCCCACTTGTTCTTCCAATTAGTGAACAACTTCTGTTTTTCTGTACTCTAATCGCTAAAAAACTATTCAACAATAAAGTCAAACCCTACATTCCCGATTTCAAATTAGCGTTTGACCATTTCTGCATTCACGCGGGTGGGAGAGCGGTTATTGATGAACTCGAGAAGAATTTGCAGCTTTTACCGACACATGTTGAAGCGTCGCGAATGACACTTCATAGATTTGGGAATACGTCTTCGAGTTCTATTTGGTATGAATTGGCTTATATTGAAGGAAAAGGGCGGGTGAGAAAAGGTCATCGGGTTTGGCAAATTGCGTTTGGGAGCGGGTTTAAGTGTAATAGCGTTGTTTGGAAAGCAATGAGGAATGTGAAACCGTCGGTAAATAGTCCTTGGAATGATTGTATTGATAAATATCCAGTTGAATTGATATCTTGACATTCAACCAGAGTGGTAGTTTTTTAACCCTGTTTTTGTTTTTTATTGTTCGTTGTATCGATTTTGATTATTGAAGTTAAATCCATCTGTTAGTTTCTGTGTTTGTAGTTTGTACTTTTGGATACTAATTAATTCAGATTTATCGAATAAATTGTTATGTTATGGGTTAGAAGTTCGATGAACAGTTGTTTTTGTTTTCTTACTACTATTAGCTATTTGTTACTGGTATTCAGATTTGTAGATCAATACACAAAATCATGTATGAAGTGAACAATGTTGTGAACAAGTAATAAAGTTTGAGGGCTAAAGTGTGAAAAAAGAAATGTGTTTAATACAATCTACAATATGTGTATTATGTATATCACACTAAGAATGTGTTGTATTCTAGGAAGTCCAAATGATTTGCATAGTCCTAACAGATAAATCCTAGTCACTGGATCAAGATGGTCAAGATCAAATTCACCATCTACAGCCATCTGATGTTGTTGTTTGGTGTGGTGTAAGCTAATCCATTTCCTAATGTCACGCCTATGAGTCATATGACTCTTTGTTTAGCATCAAATAAAAATAAGAAATGAAAACAATTGTAGAAACCCACCAAGAACAAACATCCATCAAGTGACCAATCTAATCTCCTGAAACAACGGTTCTGAATTTGTTATCAAACTGGCTGGAAAGTGGAAACAACATCCATGTTCTAGTGAGAAAAACGTATACACGTCACACAAGGTATGAAGTCAACCATGATGATCGAGATCATAGAGGATAACAAAACAGAAAACGGTTTGAAAGCTAACGAAAAATATCATTGTATTAATTGCAATATTCAGGGAATTAATAATTATTTAGGATGGATATAACCCACCTTTATGCTTGATTAATTTTATTTTTTTATTAGACCTCACAATAAATCTCACCAACTCGATGGACTATGATTTAAGTTATCGCTGGGGACAACATTCGAGTGCAAAGCAAGGGATAATCTAACTTACCATAAAATACCCTTCGAACTACCTTTGCAATTAAACTTGTACGCTAATAATATTTGTAACGCAAATTCGAAAATAAACACTCCTTATTAAAAATATAATTATAAATATAATACTTAGTTTAATACATAAATCAATAAAAATATTTGGGTAATTGACATATGTAACTTTTAATATGAAACTAAATGCATCATGCCTAGTTACATTGGCGATCGGTGAATAATTTCTTATTTAGCTAGATTTTTATAACTAACAAATATACTTAATAATTCTTAATATATTAGTCTAAGAATGTTTTCAGCCTTTCAAAACAATTTAGAATCCAATCAACTCTCATTTGATTAAGACTGTGAAAACTGGATCGAGAAACAACAGAAATCGCAGAATTAATGAGTTATACTGGTTTGTCAGTAGTTCTAATATTCATGCAAAATCGGTTCTCAGTCCAATTCGATCCGGTTCTGAGAGGTTTGGTTGGGTCCAAACTGAGAAAAAATAGAAAAAATAGAAAAAAGTCAAAGAAACTTTTTTGATTTTCGATTCAGTGCCGGCTGGTTCTTGGTCCGGTTCGGTTTCAAACATCATCAGTTCGGCCGGACCGAAACCATTTCCTCACAATTCGTGTCAATTTCAAGCGGTTCAGTTTTTGGACCGTACATGTATAGACCTACATTTAACCTGTTTCATGGTAAGCTAAATATTGAAACCTAATTTGTTCAATAGAAATGAAATTCGACCCAACCTACCAATTCTTAAAACGTAAGCAAATAGGTGCCTTGTCCTTTTTCCTCATAATGTCACCAACTAAAACATACTCAAGTATGTCTTCGTATGATATTCGATCTAGAAATGACACCAATTTCGTGGCATTTTTGTCAATTCACCCACTCACAACAAGCATAAATATCGCTAGTGCTTTCACTACATTATCACCAACCAAGTAAATCTCCTCTTCACCGGAAAAAAAATTTTGTATTTGATTTTCGCCGGAAAAAAACAATGGCACCGGAAAAAAGCAAAATTCTGGTCATCGGAGGAACTGGATACATCGGAAAATTTGTGGTTGAAGCTAGTGCAAAGGCCGGCCACCCAACGTCCATTATTGTTCGAGAATCCACGCTGGCAGATCCTGTCAAGGGTAAGCTCGTCGAGAGCTTCAAGAACTCGGGTGTCACTCTGGTTTATGTAAGTTTTTAGAGTTAATTACACGAACGAATGGTCCTTTAACTTTATATCAAATTTCACCAATGGTTCTTTAGTTTTCAAAAATTACATTGATGGTCTTTATTTTTGAAATTTATTTCACCGATAGTCCTTTAAGCTTAACGGTGTTAAATTTTTATGTTAAGTCTCCCAGGTGAGATGCACATGAGAGGGCATTATAGTCTTTTCTCATTTCACTTTTTAAAATTTCTTTAAGAAACAAGCTTATTTACAACTTTTAAACCACACCACTTGCACACACCCACACTCATATGCATCTCACATGGTAGACTTAACAGAAAAATTTAACACCGTTAAGCCTAAAGGACTATCGGTGAAATAAGTTTCAAAAATAAGGACCATCGATGTAATTTTTTAAACTAAAGGACCATTTGTGAAATTTGGTATAAAGTTAAAGAACCATTCGTGTAATTAACTCAAGTTTTTATTTCCAATATTAACCTAATAAACATGAAATTTTTTCTAATTATTTTCTTTTTTGTATGAATTTAACATTTAAGGATATGAAGTTGGTTTAAGAATTAAATATTGATTGTTTGATTATGAACATTGATCAGGGAGATTTGAATGATCATGAAAGTTTAGTAAAGGCAATTAAGCAAGTGGATGTGGTGATCTCGACCGTTGGTAGTATGCAAATACTTGATCAGACCAAAATCATCGCGGCCATTAAAGAAGCCGGAAATGTCAAAGTTTGTTTTCCATTCTTCTCTTATTCATGCAATCATAAATTAACATTTGAGTTAATTAGTTCTTTTAACTTTATACCAAATTTCACTAATGGTAATTTAGTTTCAAAAATTACACCGATTTTCCTTATTTTTGAAACTTATTTCACCGATAGTCTTTTAGGCTTAAGGGTGTTAAATTTTTCTGTTAAATCTCCCATGTGAGATGCAAATGAGGGCATTGTAGTCTTTTCCCATTTCACTTTTTGCAAAAAAATTAAAAAACAAATTTATTTACAACTTTTAAGGCAAAAAGTATCACACCACTTGCACACACCCACACCCATGTGCATCTCACATGGGAGACTTAAGAAAAAATTTTAACACCGTTAAGCCTAAAGGACTATTGGTGAAATAAGTTTCAAAAATAAGGACCATCGGTGTAATTTTTAAAACTAAATGACCATTGGTGAAATTTGGTATAAAGTTAAAGGACCATTCGTGTAATTAACTCTTAACATTTTGTTTACATCGATTTTGTTATAATTAGAGGAAGACAAGTGTCGTAGTGACAAAATGAAAAATGTCACAATTTCTTGGATTTTAGTGACACTTTTAAAATAAACGTTGGTAAGCGATCATAGTTTTAGGGTTTACAGACATCTTGAGTGTCACAAAAGATTAAAAATCTATTCTCTCAGCTTTTTATGTCACTAATATAGGTTTTGGCCCGCACCCTTGATAACTATGTGTAGGTAAAACACTTGGACTGTTTTGTCACTTTGTGCCCATATTTTTAACTTTTAAACATCTTTTAGTGACACTTCTACGACATTTTGCGACACTTTTTCTAGGGCCACTATATGACAATTTTGTTACACCGGAATATAGTTAGGAAATAACTACGGACAAAATGAATATCACTATTGCTGTTTTTTATATGAAAACTGTTTTAATCTAATAGAGCTTAAGTTAGAACATCAAATGAGAATCTAGTGAATTATTGATAAAGCCTTTGTGAGGCAAAACATGCTATCAATTCGTCAATACTTTTATGAACAATCGTTTTTTTCTAATCCTCTTTTACTTGCTACGTACATTGCAATCCAACACATTAGTGTCCTGTTTTGTGTAGAGGTTTTTCCCATCCGAGTTTGGGACGGATGTGGATCGTCAAAATGCGGTTGAGCCCGCAAGTTCAGCATTCGCAGGAAAGGTGCAAATCCGCAGAGCCATTGAGGCCGAAAAGATTCCCTTCACATACGTCGCTTGCAACTGTTTCGCGGGTTATTTCCTGCCCACATTGGTTCAACCCGGAGTCACCACCCCACCTAGAGATAAAGTATCCATCCTTGGTGATGGTAATCCCAAAGGTAAATATTAATCGAAGAATGACATCCCTAAAAACTGTCAGTAACATACATTAAAAAGTTGTAAATTAACCAAAAATCACACTATGTAATTTAGGAGTCACTTATGATCTATTAATGAAAATACAGCTATCTAGTGCATCTTATTGACAGCCATAAGGGCTGTCATTATCAAAACTTTTAATTAAGAACCGACATGCAATTTCGATCCCAAAAGCGCAAAAAAAAAGAATGATCCATTGGTCGATTTTTTTATTGTATTCGCAGCGGTTTTTAACAACGAACGTGACATTGGTACGTACACGATCAAAGCTGTGGACGATCCAAGAACACTAAACAAGATTCTTTACATCAAACCCCCTAAAAACACTTGTTCCTTGAATGAACTTGTGTCCTTATGGGAGAACAAGATTGGCAAATCCTTGGAGAAGACTTATGTTCCTGGAGAACAAGTTCTCAAGCTTATTCAAGGTATGCATTTAACATTACTATAATTTATTCGTTTTGATTAATGTTTTCTTGTTAATCTTTTCAGAGTCTGGATTTCCAATTAATATTGTATTAGCGATCAACCACTCCATTTTCGTGAACGGGGATTTAACTAACTTTGAGATCGAACCGTCGTTTGGTGTTGAGGCTTCGGAGCTCTATCCGGATGTGAAATACACTACCGCTGAGGAATACCTTGATCAATTTGTTTGAGTGTGATCAACTTTATGATATGATTATGTAAAGTTGTGTAAACTGGACTGAGAACCGGTATCGTAATGTTGGTATAGCAGTATAATATTGTGTCACGAGCTTTATAATATTGAAATGTTGATGAGATATGAATTTGATGAATAAATTTTGGATCTTTGAGTGTGGATAATTTTCCCTATTCTTCCTTTTAATCCCTTTTTTCAAGACTCTCTTGCAAGTAATGTTGCATTTTTAAATTTTTTTTTGCATAAAGTAAAAAGATTTTGAGCGAAGAACCTTTATTATTTGGGATAACGTACAGTGGACAGTGGTGATAATAATTAATTAATTATGACATAGCTAATCCCCTATAAGTTCACAAATTCTTATCCGGAGCATCATCAAAGCACGTAAAATTGGTTTTAAATTGGCAAAATAAGAAAATCATTTGACGCGTGGACGGTGAGAACAATAATACTGCATCTAATTGCTTGTGATGCATTCAAATGCATCTTATAATGATAAGAATTTCTACTTTGATTAGGTACAAAAATGAATAAACAACAAACTTAAAGGAGTTATTTCGCACCCTACTTTCTCTATTCCCTTTCTACCAAAATGCTACTAGGGTCTAAACGACCCGAGCTTGCGTAGGTTCGAGTTCGACTCATTTAAATTTAGAAAGCTAGAGCTTGAGTTTAGCTCATTTTGAGCTTTATGTGCGAAACTCGAGTTGGAATTGTTTAAGTTTAGAAAGCTTGAGCTCAATTCTAAAAAGGCATATATCAAAAAGAAACTGAAGATTGTCAAATTGATACCCTATGCTAATAAAAGCAGAAGAAGAATGGGCTAAAACCGTTACTTCATTTCATTGTTGAATCTCATTATGTAATGTCACATTTCATTACCAAATGCAGCGAAACAATACTTTTTACAATATAAAGTTGTCCTTTTTACTATATATTAACCCACACCAAATGATTTACTAAGAGTTAAAATACAATGAAAGTTATATGATGTATAATATTTGCCTCAAAAGTGATTTAAACTTTAGTTATTATGTGTTAAATTTGTAATTATCAAACACAATCGCAAGTAATCGAGGCAAATAAGAGTTTATTAAGGAAATTTCATACTTGCCACTATATACTTCCTCCGTTTCAAAATAAGTGATATACTTTTCATTTTTGGGTGTTTCAAAATAAGTGATATACTCTGAAAACTTACCATATTTGGTAAAAGGTAGTGGGGACCACACTCACTAACTATCTTCTTTAATAAAGTGAAAAAACACATGTACTCTTACTTTTACTTTTAAACATCATTAAATTCACTTTAATCAATATATGTGGGACCCATCCTCCACTAACTATTAAATTTAATTTAATTAACTTTCATTATCATATTTTACCTCAAAAAACGTGAACTCTAATTTGTATAATTTATTTTGAAACGGAGGAAGTAATATAAATAACACCTTCCAACACATGTATAATACTACCTCCATCCCAAAATTATTGTTCACAAACAAAATTCACACAATTTAAAAAAGTGCATTTATTATACTATACAGCCAATATAATTTTTTTTTTACCATATAATTGTTTTTTATAGATATAAGTTTCAAGTGAACAATAATTTAGGAAATATAAAAAAAAAATTGGGACGGAAGGAGTAATATCTTTTATCAGTAGGTTAGGTTAAAATAAAAAAAATTCTTTGCTTCTTTTTTCAATATCCTTAGGGAAATGTTATAATTAAAAGAATGAGGTGGGGTTGATAAAAGAACACACGAATTTATGAAACTTATGTTATAATAATAATTGAAATTGAAATATTTAATGATAAAACATAAAAGAATAAGGCGGGGTAGATAAATATGGTAAATGGTAGCACCCCCACACGCGTGGGATATCGTGGCTCGGTCTTCATCTTCTGTTTGGTTCCCTTAATTCGTCACTTTATAAATTCCCACTCTGTCTTTTATTTCTTTCATCTCACTCAACAAATTTCCCCACAATTTCTCTGTGAACTCTGTCATTTCTGTTCTTCATTTACAATTCATCATCTGATTTTCGTTAATCAAAAAGGAGAAAACTATGGAATCTTGTGATTTTGTTGATAGCGTTAAAACGGAGAAGGCCAATGCGTTCGCGCAATACCGACGGTTCACGAATATCACGAAATTGTTTCAGTTGATTGAAGTTTTTGTCGCTCTTGCGTTGATTTCGTGGTCGTCAACTCGTTTTCCGTTCGTTTTCAAATTATCCGGCGAGTATGTGTTAGCATTTTCGTCTTACTTGATGAATCCACACGTTGTTTTTATAGTCGGAAATGTAATCGTCGTTGTTTGTTATGTACTTTCTCGTTATACGGAATCCGGCAATGAGTCCGGTAGTTCTGCCATTCACTCTGATGGCGGCAAATACAACGATTTAACTCACCGGAAAACGATTCCAGACGCATCGAATCTGAATCTGACTACAAATACGGTGCCGTCGCGAGTGACCGAGGTACCGGAAATTCAAAATCTGTTAATTCCGATTCGAAATGAGACACCAGTTATGAAAACGGAGTCGGAAGTGACAGCGGAAACGGCGATCAAGCAGGCGGCGAAGCAGATAGAGAGATTTCAGAGGACTCAATCGGTTAAAATGAAGAGTGTGATTCCGATGGATACTCGTCGAGAGTTAAGGCGGTCAGTGACTGAGAAGAGGAGGAGCATGGCGGTTTCCGTCGGCGTGAAAGAGTCGCCGGTGAAATCATTTCAGGCGGTGGATAGACTGAGCAACGAAGAATTCCGGATTGCAGTTGAAGCATTCATTTCAAAGCAACAGAGCTTTCTCAAACAACAGAGCATGATTGAGGATGTGTAGATGACTGTTTAATATTCAAATGGAAATAGTCTGGATTTTTGTAATTAGTTTACTACTCGTGTACTCCATATGGTTGAAATTGCAGTTGGCTATTATTGATATGCAACTCTTCAATTTCAATACAAATTAATCAGTTTTCAAAACGCAATAAGCCACCTTCATACTTGTTTTTCTAAAATCTCATTTTGGAAACTCAAAACACAAATAATTAATTTTTCAGACTTTTTGTAAAACGCTCATCTTAAATTACCCCTAATAATTATAGGACCTAACAATGGTAATAACCTTCGGGGTCAACCTACACTTTTTAAACACCAATTTATTTGCTTTCAATAGTTTTCTTTTTTCTTCAATCTCTTCCGTCGAAGAATTGAGACGAGAGAGTGTGTGTAACATGCAATGCGAATTTGTATATTTTGCAACTAAAGTGATAAAGGAAATTGGAGATGTGTTTATTGTCATATGTGTGACAGTTAGTGTGTTAGTTTGAAAGTTGTAATATAATGTTGATATGCCTAAACTAAAAGAATAAAGTAAGAACTAACTGTTAAGAGATGTAAATTTGAGTAGTATCATTTTAACTTATGAAACTCACACAGTCACACATTAATTTTGTTATTTATCAACTATGATTTGGTATGAAATTTCTTCCATCATTAAATTTTGTATTCCTGTGTTTAATTGTAAAGTTGAAAAGTCAAGCTATTACATCTCATAAAGGCTCTACGATTCCCCTTTCATTTTAGAGAAAAGGAAAACACAAAACATTGTTTGGATACTTAAATGAGAAATGGGTAGTTAGGTCTTTTCCAATTAGAGGTGTAAATGATCAAAGCTATTTAAAAGCTACTTAAGTTCGGTTGGTAAAAAGTTCGAGTTAAATAAGTTAAAGGTGAGCTTGAGCTTAATATAGCTCGTTAATTAAACGAGCTCGAGCCCGAGCTTTATACATAGAGCTCATTTAGACTCGCGGTATACGAGAATGGAATTTTGCCTTTCCCTCCCCCGTAATGCTTATTTGCTTGTTTTCAACCCGTTCTGTTTTAAATTGACCTATTTAAAAAAAGTACACTAATTATGACGTAAATGATGATTATGTGTCAAATACATGAAAAAAGTACGGATGATAACGCAAGGAAAATAGGACCCTTTAACACGCCTCTCAACCAAATTTTCATTCAGATCGATCGAATACCGTGAGTTTGTTAATATCAACATGTACTGCTAACATAAAGTTTACTCTAATCCGGAAAAGTAAAATAATTAAAATTTGTAGACACAAAACAAAGATCAATAGAACACACAATTAACATTGTATAAAAAGATCAACCCCTTTTGATTAGAGAAATAACCAAATTAATATACTTAAATCTTGTTTTGCAGCAATCGTCGATAATTTGAGCATATCTTCGAAACAAATCATCCATTAATTGAGGCCCGAGATGAAAATGAGCCCATAACATTGGCTCCACAACGGCCCGAATAGTTTTAGCCACGCGATTGCCACTTGACTCCATGTGACCACTCCAATCACCACCATCCCATTCTATCTCAAATGCCTCAATACCATCAATAACAAATGTTCCTTCTTTTGAAACTTCATGTTGTAGCTCTTCGACGCTTGGTGCATAATAGGGAGCGTTAAATGAATCAATCTTTTCCTTTTCAACAAATCCCTACAAGAACGTAAGTTTATACTTATTATTCATTGTGACCATTGATCAATATTCAATAATATGCTATGAAAAACAAGCTATAGAAACACTACTTTCTTGCTTTTCCAAAACATAAAAATGTCAAATTTTAGGGTGTAACGTTTTAGTAATGTGTATATAGACCACACAAACTACTTTTTTTTAACACTGTACATATTTTAAATATTTTAAAGCAGATTGTACAAATATATCAAAATATAAATTGTGATGTTAATAAATTTTTGTAGTTTTTATCTTTTTATTAGAAGAAAAGGTACACACGTCTAAAGCCATGCTCAATAAGGCACGGCCCAAAAGTTCCCATTGGTAACAAGCCTCATCCGCACACGGGTCAGGAGATTGCCGGCCCATTAACGACAAAACCATCCGTCCATTGATAACCATTTCCTTTGCACGTGACCTCAAAAACAAAGAGAAATCCTCATGGAACTGTTGTTGATATGCTTCTACGACCGTCATGGGGCTACCCTTCGATATGTATATCTTATTTTTGTTCAAATGAGTTCCAACATTCGGTTCCAATCCCAATGGTACCTAGTCAAATTAACATTACAATTTCTAGATTAATTTTTGGTAGCGGACCAAGACCATGATTTGCTTTACTTTTAATACTTCAAGATAATATAAAATTCGGTTAACAAAATTCTGGAAATTAAAATGCATTTTAGCCTATAATATATGTGGTTCACGTACGTACACAGTGGTTGCCACAATGTGAGTACTTATGTTTCCACTCTCATCGTACGTTCGGTTTTGTGCTGTCTTTTTTGGATTGTGTTTTTCACACTTTTGTTTTGTTTATAAAAATGTCAAAAAAGTCACTTCTTATATTTATGAATCATACGTGTTTTATTCTTCTTAACCACAATGTGAAGAAATAGAGTGGACCCAAAAGGCTGTGATCAGAATTCATTAATGAATATATCGAGACCACAGACTCATATCGGTAAGTTGGAAAATATGATTTAGTGACACGTTCACAAGTGTCACTATATATGAGTATTTATTGACGACACAGTTAGTCTCACTTTCTTTAGTTTACATAAAAATGTTGGACACTTTTGTGACAGTTTTTTATATTTTAATGAAATTATTTCGTCTATAAACTACACTAATATATATACTCCCTCCGTCCCTAAACAAAGTTCTTATTTCTCCTTCAAATTTTGTCCCTAAATAAAATTTTCATTTTCTCAAACTTAAGGGATCCACTTAATATAATAATATTATTGCCAATACTTTCACTACTAACTATCTCCTAAAACACTTTCTCTCTTCAATCAAACCTTATATTTTAATCAAAAGTAATACCAAATACCTCATCACTAACTATCTCCTAAAAAGTTGTGTCCAACAGAAATGAGAACTTTATTTAGGGACGGAGTGAGTATATTACATCATATATTAGGTAGAAAATGTAAATATATAAACCTGAGAGAGCCAATGGAGACTAGAAGATGAATGAACGAAGTGAAGACTGTGGGCAGGAAACAACCTGCCATAAAACGAACCAGGCAACCCGAAAACATAACAACCTTCATTAATCCCATAATCATTCTTAACTTTCTTGTAAAGATCTGGCAATGACTTAAACACGTCGTTAAAGTCATTGCCAGGAAGATCGTTCAACGATATCCTAAGTTCAGGCACATGTCGATTCATTTGACGGCTAGCACCATCCACGATGCCGATTATTTGAGAGACCACGGTCAAGGAATTCGGTCCAGATGAGCACCCAAGGTCTGCAACCCCCATGCTCTTGGGCCGTACCTCGCGTAACATGTTAAAAATGGCAGCTTCCACCATTGACGTACCAACTGATATTATCTTCTTCTGCAATCAAACCTTATGTTTATTAAGGGGGTGTTTGGACTGTTTATTGAAAATAGATTATGTGTTTTGAAAATGAATAATCAGATAATCGGCGGTCACAAAACGTGATTCTGAAAAGTAGTGTTTGGATTTGATTATGCTGTTTGAAATCACAATAATCAGATAATCTGCTTTTTAGTGTTTGACAAACCTGATTATTTGTTTAGTTAATAGGTAATATTCAAAACTCCATTTTCAAAACGCAAATAAGTAGCTACCAACCTACTTTTTCAAAACTCCATTTTGAGAGGTCCAAAACACAAATAAGTGATTATTTCATACCTTTTGCCAAACACTAGTTTTAGATTATTTGCGTTTTCAAAACGCAATAAGCAGATAATCTACTTCAAAACGCAATCCCAAACACCCTCTAAATGGTGTCAATTTATTATAAAAACTTTAGGGTAAATTAATTACCTGAAGTAG
The DNA here is from genome assembly GCA_963853835.1 of Calendula officinalis. Classification (NCBI taxonomy): domain Eukaryota; kingdom Viridiplantae; phylum Streptophyta; class Magnoliopsida; order Asterales; family Asteraceae; genus Calendula; species Calendula officinalis. The sequence goes on from OY970821.1 coordinate 99,551,171, forward strand.
TGAGTTTTTGGCATAGCTAGTCTCCCCTTCTCCTTTGTTCATGTGAAGAACTTGCATGATTAATGGAATCTTTGTGTGTGTTAGTGTGTGTAAGTTGCTTGGATGAGAGGTTAGTGAAGAATACTGTTTTAGTTGAGATGTATATATAGGCATATAGACTAGATACGTGACGTGTATATATGAGCTCATTTTTCACATTACAATACACTCCTAATTAACTGAGACCGATGGATCAACTATCGTACAAAACTCTTGCAAATTGCATGTGATTTGTAATTAATGGCACCGCAACACTAAGCTATCAATTTCTTTCGTATTCGGACACAAAATAATTGTAAGTCATAGTCATAAATGTGGCTTGCCTCGGGGCCCGGTAATTGTTACACCTTATACTGGTCATATGGAATTAACAAAACTGATGTCACATTAATTAATTAGCTACCAAATTGCGGTTAGTTTAATTACATTCATGTTTAAAACCTGGAAATTCTAATTTTTTTTTTTTTTGAACGGCAATTTCCCTGCTTAATTAATCAATGGGATGTTCTTGGATCAGGTTTGATGCAGCCCAAATGCGAACAATTTTTTTATGCTTAAAATCGTATGACAAAAAAAACTACACTGAATTAACTGGGCGTAACTTTTGCTATGAGTCTCCTTTTAAGACGTACGACCAGCCAAATCGAATCTTCCAATGAGGAATATATCCTAGAAAACAACCGTAGGTTGTTTACGGAACTATTCGGCGCAAACATGCTCTATTTTCAGAGTTATTTACATTTTAATTTTTTTTTAATTTTTTAAATATTGTTTTAGGCACAATTCCCGACTCGTTTGTCTATTTTGGCTCATTCGAAAATCTAGGTATTAATGTATTACTTAGTGTTTGTCTGACACATTTGAATTTTTAGTAATTATTTTTATGAATGTTGATTTTTTTTTCCAAATTTATGTTTTTGAATTGAGCAGATTTTGAAACATGGTTTTAGATTAAATTGTCTAATGTATTCTAAGAATCAATAGGAACGATTTGTTTCTCGTGTTTTACTCTACATCATTTGTTTTCACAAGATCGTACCTATGTTTCTGATATCTTCAATCATAGTTGTCCATCATCACTGTCCCACAGGTTTATCATTTTCAAAGACCATTAAACAAGTAGAAAGATATAGCATATGTTTCATATGACTGATGCTAAAGTGGTCCATGTTTCACGCGTACTACAATTCAAACGTTGGAAACATGTACCTTTATATCGTGAAAGGAAATGTTAAATGACAACGCTTAGCGTGTCTTTAAGGTATAAAGATTTACATAAATAATTGTACTTCAAAAATAACCAAGATTGTTCATGATAAATGGTTAGAATACAAATATATATACATGTTCTTACACCTTAAAAATAGTCATTACGTCGTTACAAAACTCTATATTTAAATCTAAAATTCCTCATTACATAATGGTATATGTCTAAAAGCATATAAAACAATTTCAAACTTAATTTTATAAAATGAAAATTTTCATATTTTAGGCATATATCTATAGATCATTGTTGATATGCCACACGTTGTTTACATGCTTGATTTGAATAGTTGAATCTCTAAAGAATATAATTTGACATTGTTTGTTATAAAATTTAACATATTCGTGACAATAAGTTAGCTATGGTTGTTTGTTTTGAAAAGCTTAGACCACTCCCAACGGTGGTGAAAACTGACACTGTCAGTTGTTGCCAAATTAGCGTTACGTCAGCTCACCCTCCAACCAACACTAAACTAACGTACATATGTCAACAATACCTCTTCCTTTCAATTTTTTGGGACTCATCATTGTAAAATACACACACAAAATACCATTTGGGCCCCACCACACAACTCACGCCACCCCCTTCCCCGTCTCCAAACCGGCGCAATGCAACTGGCGGGACCACTAGCGGAATAGTGCCAACGGTGATATACCGCCACTTGCAAAGTGACGGTAAAGTGGCGGTATCACTGGCATAGGTCTTATGCTTATAATTTATAAGCTCATAAGTTCATTTAACATGTTTTGACGTACAAGTTCATTTTTAAGAGCTTACTAGCCTATAAGACATATGCCATCATTTTTAAGCTTATAAGTACATAAGTCATAAACGCTCTAAATAAACCCAAGGGTCAAACACAAACACACGTAAGTAGGTAGATAAAATTAACCAAGACAATACGCATGTTTGGATAAACTTTTTGATGTATAAAAGTGCTTTTTAGCTAAAAGAGCTTATTGACTTTTTAGTTTTGAAAACTAATTATAAAATACAGTGTTTGTTTTTGCTTATTAACTTATTAGCTTTTTAAAGTGAAAAGTTGATAAGTTATTTTAAAAGTAAAGATTTTCTTACTTTTGAAAAACATCTTTACAAAGCTTTTTCAAAAATCATTTAAAAACCACTTATTACCTTAGTTAAACAACTTATTGACTTATTGTCTTTTTGAAAAAGCTAATATAAGTCAATAAACATTTTTCAAAAGCTTTCCCAAACACCCTCTAAGACCGGTCCTAACAGTGGTGGAAACTGACGCCGCCAGTTGTTGCCAAATCAGCGTCACGTCAGCTCACCCTCCAACCGACACTAAAATGACGTACACATGCCAACAATACCTCATCCCTTCAATTTTTTGGAACCCGCCATTACAAAATACACACTCAAAATACTTCTTGAGCCCCACCTACCCAACTCACACATCCTCTCCTCCGTCTTCAAACTCACGGCAACAAAGTGCGGCCAAAGTGATCTAAGGGCGCCACTTTAGAGTAGTTCCGAAGGGACGCTATTGGCAGCAGCGTAAGAGCATCTCCTACCATAAACTCTATATAATTCCCTCTATCTCTATAAATGGTGGCACCACTCACTCTAAACAATATCCCAACTCCAACCATAAACTCTACTCTTCCCTTCAAAAGCTTTTAAAAATAATGGGACCCCATATTCCACTAACACTTGCACTTACAAATAAATGTGAGGCTCATGGATAGAGTTAATTCCTCTCACTTCAAATATAGACGGAGTTTTTCTGTCGCTCTATATTTGAAGTTAATGATAGAGTTAGATTGGAAAGAAAATAACTTTCAAATATAGAGATAGAGGCTTTGATAGAGTACGGTTGGAAGCTTAGATTAACGCGCTACAGATGGCAGTAAAATCCACTGGTCCAACCAGTGACCACTATTCCGCTGCCAAACCTCCAAAATCGACTTCCTTGTGCCCGATTCCACAGTTGCCGCCCTTCAATTTAGTGTCGACGGCCTGATTTCTTGCCGGAATCCACTCTGCCGCCGCAAAAACAGTTACAGTCGCCGACCGACCTCGATACTTCAACCAGGTTTTAAATCGACGCTCTGCTACCTATCTGTAGTGAGTTCTCGATCGTCACTGTCGCAAACCTACTCGCAAAATCGAAGGTCGTCGGAATAGTCGATGCAAAATCGAAGGTCGTCGCAAACTACTACTGTAGTTCTTTTGGTCGTCGATTTGGTGGTCGTCCTGCCTACTACCACCGTCTAGAATCCTGCTACCGCCGATATCGTGGTTCACAGTTTCTGCCGGAATTCAGTGCTCCTGCAGAAATTCAACTGTTGCACCCACAACTTTCAACCTACGGATCATGCTTCTATGGTGCAACTGTGACTTAAATTATTATGATATTATTAATGAATAAATCTTAATACATTTGTAATTGAGGAATACGCAACTTAAATTACAAGCTGAATAAAATATGTAAAATACTCACAATACTCGTACTCTAGCACCTAATAAACATAGGTGATGATATCTACACCACATAATTTAATAATCTACCACAACTTGTGCTTTAATATACTTGTACAAATTGTTTCAAAATATGTACAATATGGTAAAAAAAGTAATTTTTGTGGTATAAATATAAATTTTCAATAAACATACAATAGTTGGTGATTAACCTTTGCAAACAATACTAGAGAGTAATTTTGCCAATAATTTCACTTTTTAAGGTCAACCCTTCTTCATGAGTGAGAAAACCCAACAAGTAGACTTGGATGTTTCTTCTGATAGGTAATCATCCAAGTTTTTAGCATATCTTTGAAACAAGTCATCCATGACTTTTGGCACAAGATGAAAATGATTCACCAACATTGGCTCCACCACGGCTCGCATGGTTCTAGCCTCCCGATTGCCATTTGACTCCTCGAGGCTACTCGAGTCACTAACAAACGAATGTATTTGAAGTTCCTCGACATTATCAACTACAAATGACCCTTCTTTTTCGACCACGCTTTCTACTTCTTCTCGGCTAGGTGCATAATAAGGGATATTAAATGAATCAATCATCTCCTTTTCAATAAGTCCCTATGATAACATTCAACGAAACTATGAACTTTAGAGTACATTTAATCCACAAAAGTATTATATTCATAAAATAAAAAAGTAACAACAATTGGTTTATTTTGTCCGAAAACTGAAAATTTGAAAAGCTCGTTTGAGAGAGAGATACGCACATCTGAAGACAAGTTCATTAAAGCAGAACCTAAAAGATCCCAAAAATCCCAACCCTCGGGAGCATAAGGGTCGGGAGATTCTCGACCCGCGAATGATAAAACCATGCGTCCCCTCGCAACTAATTCCTTGGCACGTGATGCCAAAAACAATGAGAAATCCTTGCAAAATTGTTGTTGGTAGGCGTTCACAACACTAATTGAGCAATCCTTTGATATGTGGACCTTTTCTTTGTTCAAATAGGTTCCATCCTTGAGTTCGAGACCCGATGGTGCCTAATTAATATCACAAGTGCAATTAATAGAATATCCACGTGCATATAAAAATTTTGTTGGTTGGCTAATTCATTTATGATCTTATAATTTCGTTAGTAAAATTTAAAAGTCATTAAAGATGTTAAATTTTCTTAATCAGATTTCATTTGTAAATAACATGATTTCTTAATTAACATGATTTGTTAGATGAATTGGCATGGTTTTTAAACCTATTATAAAGTTAATCTGTAGATATTCTTAATTAAGATAAAGAAATAGACCAATTAACTATAGAAAAACTCAAGGTTTGACATGTAGTTACGTAAAATTATTTATATGTAAAAGAGTTGCGATACTATGTTTTATTGTTCCGATACATAATTTAACTTTAAATTCTGATTTCGCCACTGTCTACGAGAAGTACATCAAAAACCTATAATTATCAAAACCACCCGTCGCATAAAGATTATTATTTTACTTCCGCCGATTCAAAATAAATGATACACTTTTCATATTTGAGTGTATCAAAATAAGTTATACACTTTGAAAATTTACCTTATTTGGTAAAAAGTAGTGGACCCCACCCACTAACTACCTACTTTATTAAAGTGAAATGACCCTTTTACCCTTAGGGCATGTTTGGTAGAAAGAAATAGGGGCAGAGAAATAGAAATGAAACCATTTCCATCGTTTGGTAAACATGGAGAAATAGAGACACGGAGAATTGAAATTCACTGAGATATGATTTACATGTAATCTCATTTCTTTACTTTTGGCAAGGAAATCGAAGTCTCCTGATTTTACACTACCGGAACAAAAACACGGAGATTTCCATTTCTCAACAATTTGTGCTTTCTAAGCAAGAGTATAAAAAGGAAATATCACGTGACTTGCACATAACACAAAACAAATTGACAACCCTTCCAAAACCCTAGCTCGTTCCCTTCTCAGGCGGTTTAGGCGATCTTGAAAATCGCCATATCCGGTCTCCGCCATTGTCTCTGATCGCCGTCAATGGCCATCTCTCGTTCTTTCACATCCTCTTCGGTACTTGTTTATTTATCTCCTCTTCGGTACTTGTTTATTTATCTCCTCTTCTCTTCTGGATATCAGTAAGCCATGTTCTCCCCAATTTCTAACCTGATTTGAACATTCATGTTGATGAAGAATGAAAGGATTTTACATGATTTTTCAAACGGGAGGAAGCAGGCATGACAGATTTAGCTCCATTGGTTGAAGCAACCTTTGATTTCGTCATATGATATTTTGCAGTGTATATTAAAAAAGGTGTGCAGATTAGGTGTACTGTGTCAAATAATTTTGATTACTGATTCAATTTTGAGATGTTGGGTCATAAATATGAGCAAATTTAGAGCATAACTTTTAGCAGAATTTCTGCAGAGTTTGAGCAGGTTCATTTTAAAATTGATGCAAGTTTGTGATTTTCAATGTTATTAGTTTTGATCAATTATTTCATTTCTCTAGTTTTGCTACCAAACAAAAGAAAATGATTTCTCTGCTAATTCTTCATGTTAATTCTCGGATGCTACCAAACATTGGAATCAACTTCATTTCTCAACCTATTTCATTTCTCAACATTTCATCTCTCCGCTTCATTTCTTTTCTCTAAATTTCTCCCTACCAAACGCACCCTTACTTTTACTTTTAAACATCATTAACCCTACTTTATTCAAAAATTGTGGGACACAATCCCTACTAACTATCCAATTAATCTAATTTAACCCTTATTATAAACTTTTGTCTCAAAAACCGTGAAATCAACAATGTATCACTTAATTTTGAATCGGAGGAAGTATAACATTTATATAATTTTAGAATACAATCTATGTGCGTTCAGGGGAGGACCTAGTATGGTGCACGGGGTTATCCGCGCAAACCCTGAATTCTTTCCAGATAGTGTAAATATAGCGTTAAAAATTTTAATTTTTCTTTTTGCTAGTGTAGGTGACACCCCTAAAAAAAAATATGTGCAATGAGTGACACCTCTTAACTTTTTTTTTTTCTGATTCCGCCAGTGTGTGTGAGTTATTAATCACACACATATTATTATAGGATGAGCCGAAGAGCGACTGGCGATTTTAATAAGTTGATCGACATCATAAGTAGCAGACTTTAGACTTGAATAAGCATGATAAATGGCATTGGGCCTTAGATCCCAATGGGCTTTTTATATTAATAAATTTATCAAGTTTTGGCACCCTAGATTCATTCCAGAGCCGTGTATGCACGTTGCACACCCTCCCAGCCTGCCTAATATAAGTATATGTATTGTATAATTATTATTCACTTTAATTTATCTTAATCTATATTTTAATATTTTACCTTAAAAATTATGAAAACTTAATTTGTCATTTATTTTGATACGTAGGTAGTATTACACTATTACTTTTTGATAGCTTTAGAATCATATAATCATACGGCCCATTTTGCTTCTTTTAGTAGTGTATTTGGATAATATACTTGTTGTTTGGTAAGTCTCTTAATAATTCAGTTAAGAGGTCAGTCTCTTAATCGGACAGATTTAGAGCGTTTGGTAAGATATCTTAATCAGCTTCTGAATAAAAAATTCAACATGTTATGCCTCTTAATCGGACAGATGTCAGGGGAAGTCTGAATCATTCAGACTTCTGCATCATTTAGATATTAATTATTCAGATCTTATACCGTATATGGATGGTTTGGGCGTTAATACAATATTATGTAGATTCAAAATACATAAATAAATCCAGCATATAAGTTGCTACAAAAATCACGTTTTATGAATTATTGCAAGATGGCCCAGTTTGCGGTAGAAACAAAAGTCAAAAGGACATGGTCATAATTTAGATAGTAGTATTATAAGATGGTCCAGTTTGCAGAAGAATAAAAAGGATTTGTCACATCGATCTATATTCGGATCGAATTCTAGGATGTATAATTTCACATATTAACTCCATATCGAAATAAGTGACACACTTGAAAATTCAAAGTTTTTGAGGTAAAAGATTAAAAAGTAGTTTATAAATAGATTAAAGTGGATAGTTAATGAAGAATGAGTCTCATTTCTTTTGAATAAAGTAATATTAATGATGTTTAAAAATAAAAGTAAGGATAAGAAGATAATTTTACTTTATTAAAGTAGATACTTAGCTGAGAATGAGTCTCACTTTTTTTACCAGATAAGGTAAGTTTTAGAAATATATCATTTATTTTAATCCACGGCTAAATAGAAACTGTATTATTTATTTCGATATAGTATTAGTAATATGATATATATGACAACATTTCTTTGCACGAATCGCAATATCTCTTAAATGAGTAATGTGTTTTTATTCTTGTAATTAGCATCAATTAGAATGTTTTATAATGAAAAAAAATATGCAAACTAATTACCTGAGAGAGCCAGTGGAGACTCATAGAAGAATGGACAAAGTGAAGAGTGTTTGACGGAAACAACCTGCCATAAAAGGAACCAGGCATACCACAAACATAACAACCTTCAATCCCATAATCATTCTTCACTTCCTTGTAAAGTTCAGGCAACGAATCAAACAAATTATTGAAATCGTTGCCCGTGAGATCATTCAACGACACCAAGAGTTCAGGTACAGATCGACCCATGCGACGGCTAGCAGCCGCCACCTGGCGGATTATCTGAGAGACCACGGTCAACGAGTTGGGTCCTGATGAGCACCCGAGGTCTGCAATCCCCATGCTCTCCGGCTGCACCTCTAACAAGATGTTAACAATCGCTTCTTCCACCATCCCACTACCAAATGATATTACCTCCTTCTGCATGCGATAATCTTACTCCTTTATAATGTGTTTACGACTACTAAATATAGAAGTACTTAAACTTAAACTTATTTCTACTTTTAGTAACATCTTAAACACCACAAAAATAAAAAAAATGTTGCTTACATGATTCGAACACTAGACCTTTTATAAGTACTGACTGTGTGTTAACTGGTTGATCTAAATGACACGTTCTTTAATCCCAAATAAACAGACAACATAACACTGCAAAACGTTGAAATTGTCCCCTGTTTTATTTCGGATACAATTCAATATGTATTCTAGAATGTCTTACCACCCATCTTATTCAACACTTATTGAAGGTAACGTCTTGATAAAAAAACTCTACAATTTAGTTACGGATACCCGTCGCCGCATTGCACGGGTACCCTGCTAGTTAAGTTAAATATATATTACTATATAATTTGGGATAAATTAATTAATGTAAGTTTGGAAAAAGTTGATTTGTTGTTACCTGGAGTAGAGAGTTTTCGGCATAGCTAGTCTTCCCATTTCCTTTGTTCATGTGAAGACCTTGCATGATTAAGCCTAAATTGAGATGGAGAGAGTTGGATTAAGCCTAAATTGATGAATGGCACCAGCTTTTTATAATCTTTAACTTTCGCCATTTTTTTTCTTATTCAAGGGTAAAATCGGAAATTCATACAATTATATTAAAAACGATATTAAAAACTATTATTTTTATTATTTTATCTTTTAATCATTCAAAAAGAGAATATGAGAAATAGGAGACACCTCTTTGTAATTGACCTTACATGCTATATAAGTCAAGGAAAACATTATACGTTTCTAACGAGGGAATTTTATATACATTATAATAAAGATGTAGTCGTACATAGTAGACTCTAATTATTAGAAAATTGATATTAATCACAAAGATTGATTATAATAAATTAGTTTGAACATCTTCATGTAACATGATATCTTTTTTTGTATAATCAATGAGATGAACATGATTCACATGGACCATATTCCGATTCCGAATTATTCATTTGTATTTTTTTGATCAATCGTAATAATACATTGCTGTCAATTTTTTGAATTTTTTTGTCTTAATGTTGATGGAAATTGTAATTACGTTGCAAATATATGTTTTAACGTTGCTGTGAAGATGAAACAGAAAACTGGAAATTGATGAAATAGTAAAGGAAAATGATAATAACAACTCTAAGGGCTGTCAATAAGACATTAAGACACGCATTAAAAACTTGTACATAATCAATAACCGGCTCTGCATTTTAGGAATCAACCTCCACTAATAAAAGTACAAACGATTTATGCAAGCAAATACATCTTAATGATAGCCCTAAGGGTTGTCATTAACAAAACCCGTCAATATTAGAAACTGAAAATTTGTTGTGTTAATTGTTGCTGTAAAACAGAAACTGTCAATTGTTGATGTAAAAAACAGAACAAACAGTTGCTGTAATTTATCCTATTTAGAACCTAGTTTTAATATAATTTTACCTGCGTAAATATTCTTTACCTTGTAACAACTTACATTTTTACACCTTTATTTTATTTTGAGCGATCTTTGTACATCCATAACATTTGGAAGTCAATACTTTGTTGAAGTGATTTTATAATGAATGTCCATACTCCATATGACAGTTATATAGTGTACAACACATATTTACACCCCTTGATACATACATACATGCATATTTTTAACTAAAAAACAGATGTAATAAACTAATAATTACTTTCTGGGAAACCAATTATGTACATATCCATCCTCCTGCAACAAATACACAAACACACCCAAATTGTTATTCGAATATTAGACATATAATAAACACAAACTCATTTTCAGCCGACTTAGACATGTCGGTGGGTTGACTAACGGGTCAAAATGTACAACTTTTTTTTGTCACGACTAATTTTGAGAAATTAACCAGCGTGTCTTGTATAATTACAAAATTATAGTATTTCATTAATGATCGAGTAAAACAAATTAAGAAGTTTAATGCATTATAAAAATGTAAGCAAAAGAGTTCATACTGAATATAGGTAAAGAAACTGGGTTTTTTTTACCTGTTAGGCCCAGTTTGTCTTGGATCGAAGTTGAGTGAGCTTATCTCTCCATTGTGCTACAAAACATGATTGTAAAAACTATATTATATCAATAATAAATTAATAATCAACTTTCTTAATGTAATGATTTACAAGGTTTGATACATTAAATATAATCTTGTTGGGAAAGTTTTGACCTTTTATTTTGTTAGTTAATTTCTTATTTTATTAAGAAATTTGCTTTTATATCCTTGTAAAATTCATAAATTATTTCTATATCCTTCTCAAATTCATAAATTATCTTTATATCCTTCCAAACCTTTAAAACTCTTTTTTATGTCCAAAAACCTATTTTATTATTTATTAAATCGTGATAATATCAATAATTCAGGCAAATAAACATGATTTTTAATACATAATCAACAGACATATTGCATACTTATTTAATAATTATTGATATTATAATGATTTAATAAATATTAAAATAAGTTTTTGGACATAAAAGAGAATTTTAAAGATTTAAAAGGATATGGAGACAATTACAAAGTTTAGAAGGATATAAAGATAATTTATAAATTTGAGAAGGATATATAAATAATTTATGAGTTTTACAAGGATATAAAAGCAATTGTCCCTATTTTATTTTACCCGATTGGCCCGTTGGTGATAAAACATAACCCGGATTACCTATTGATAGTAAACGGGTCGAAACTATAGTAAATATATATGTATGAATATGATTGGATAATTTACACACCAGCATCTGTGTAACGTTCCTCAACAGCAGCAATAAGCATGTTTCTAACAAGATTAAACTCCTTAGTTTCCACACAAGGCTGCCCACTTGGTCTGTAAAAATTACAATTTTAATTAAAAAATATTTCAATTAATTACATGTAGCAAATCTTATATCAGCCATGATATTTAAATACTTTAATGCAGTTAATAATTTTTAAATGAAATTTTACCTGTCGAGTTCTTTAAATATCAAACCATCTGCCTGAAAGAAAGGCTTTGCAGATTCAACAATTTTCATTCCATCACTAGATGCCAAAAATCTGTTCACCTGTATTGCCACCTGGATACATGTATGTATCACAATAACATTACATCTTCTTTACACATGTAACAACACACACACACACACATGATACCTTGCATCTAATAGCAATATTGATGGCATCTGATGGCCTTAGGTCAAAACTAATACACTCAGTTTCATCATCCACCTGAAATTATTTTTATAATCACCGCCATTTTAATCGCAACATAAATATCTATAAATTGAATACTTCAAGCGTCAAATTGCTAGTTTTTATAACTTCATACCTTTGTCAAATATAATCGAGCAAAATATGCCTCATCTATTCTTTTGGTTACACGAACAACCTTCACCTGAAACAATTTTAAATAAACGTTTCAAATAAGTTATCTAAATTTGGTTCGAGTTATGTTCAATGTATGGGTTCAAAATTGTGTTCTTGAGTTAAACCATCTATTTTATATTAATCAGAATATCAACTTACTTTATAGCCCATCTTATCAACCATATCCCGAACCACTTGATACATAGTTGGCCTAGCCTGAAACACAACACAACAATTTCTATTAATCAAGAAAATATGCACAGAAAAAAAAAGTCAAAAATATTTATTCATCTTAAGGTAATAAAGGTAAGGAAGTAACTTACAATTTGAACATTGCGAATTGCAGCCATCAACAATACACTAGGCATCTCCACTGCAAGAAAATGAAAAGGCTTGCATATTAATTCCAAGAAAAAATATTATTTAATAAATAATATGTATATGTATACATACAAACAATTATTGGAAGTAAAATTCCTGTTCCATCCTCCATCTTTAATACAATTGCAGGATGTGGAGCATAATCAGCCAAATTTCCACCTTGAGGATTATTATGTGCACATCTTAAATGCCTGCCATCTCTCATTTTAATCATAAATCCATCCGGCCCACTTTTCACCTCAACTGTAAAAATTATTATTATATTATCATATATTTAAGTAACAATATATGAATATTAAATATGAATAATCTTACCAGCTTCAACGACACTAGAATCAACGTAATCCGAATCGTATTCGTTGAAACTTTCTGCCATGCTACCGTTTCCATTTGAGGATGAACTAAAAGTGCATGTAATGGTCTTTGACTTTGGTTGACCATGGATATGAGTATGAACTCGATGGCTGTAAATGCCTTTGAATCCCCATATCCCACTTTTGAGAGTTTTAGCTTTTGTTATACAACTATTAATTGCAGGAATTGCTCCTTGTTTTCTATGTACACATGGACAAACAACTGGACCTTGTAAAGAACTCATCATTCCTGTTGCCAAAATTCAAACAATTAATAATTCAGAGTCCTGTTATTTTTTACCTCTTTAGGAGATTCATGTAAATAATTTTATATTCTTCCCCAATTATTATATGGAAAATTGATCTTCACTTAACAAATTTCAGGTCAGAACAAGTGAATAGAATAAGTCACAGGCAAACAGATTATGGAACGTGTCGGTGAATTAAATTCCAGATATTATAATGAAATTGACGCTAAATTACTTGACCTGAAAACGAAAATTTATAACTTATGAATAACATTTGTTGAAAACAAACCGCCTTATATTTCATGCTTATTTTAAATTGATAATAAATTAAGCACCGAAAGATCGTAAAATGTTAATAGAAACCAAATAGAGCTAAGAATTTAAACAATTTCATAAGAAATCAACATAAATCCTGTTCATATACACATCATACTCGTCATCATAGGTGCATGTAATAATCATGAAACCGGCAACAATTAATCATCAAAACAGAACATGTAACAAGAAAATAAGGATCTTACCACAGAGTATGATCAAAAAATAAGAAAAAAGCTTTCACAAAAGCAAGTAACTGACTTCAAAATAGAAAACGTCTTCAATTCCAAAAATCAAAGGATCAAATGATTCGATTCACAAATAAGATAATGATACTTGGAACAAGAGTGATTATCAGAAGAACAGGATAATGAAAATAAAATGAGAGATTCTTCTTCTTTGATGGCGATCGAGAGACAGAGAAGAAAGCTTAAATAGATTTTAACTCCTTTTTGTGAATTATTTGTAATGAAAATACGAAATTAGTCACTGTCAATGGAAAGTTACATTTTAACTCCTTTAAATAATATTTATATATATCCTACAATGACCCCTCCTCTGTCTCTATTATCCGCCAAAGAAAACTAGAGTATACACAGACATAATTCATACTTCCTCCGCACTTTTCATTTTGGGGTTTATCAAATAACTGATATATTTTTAAAAAAATTCTTATTTGGTAAAAATAGTGGGACTCATACCCACTAACTATTCAATTTAATAAAATGAAATTACCCTTATACCTTTATTTTTATCTTTAAAACTCATTAATATCATTTTATTCAAGAAAAGTGAGACTCATTCTCCACTAACTATGTACTTTAATCTATTTTAACCTCAATTTTAATATTATATCTTAAAAAATATGTAAGCTAATTTGTGTCACTTATTTTGATAAGGAGAAACTACTTATCTTACGGAATTTGCCGTTTATAAGTTGAATATGCTATTTATGTAAGTCGAGTAAATTAAATATGTAGTTGAGTCTTAACTATGGATTATCTAAATCAAAAACTAAATTTTATTCTGCACTATTATAACACAAATTAGGTATATGTAATTTATCCATTTATTTTAAAAGGATATTTTTGTTATAATCAATTTTAGAGATTCTCAAATTTTACTAGTAATATACATAATTTAATCGTGGCCATATTTTTGAATATTTTCTTAGTTATTTCTTAACCTCTATTCAAATCTTTTATCGCTAGGTTATCATTTAGAAAGTTGTATTATTTCAATTTTTTCTCCCTACTCACATTTCTACCTAATTCTAAATTTGACTTATGTAATCCACTAATTCTTTTTACTAATATTATCATTTAATCTTTACATTTGTCTTAATCTATAGTAGGAACAAATAATAAGAAGCAATATCACTTATCTTTCATATATTATATTGGTTTTTGATATTTATCTTGATTATTTGAATAGACATGTAAATATGTATAAATAATATATATCAATATCATTTATTTTGTAATATTTTTGTAAATAAATGTCGAACTTTTTGTTACTTTTTCGCAATTTTTAAGCCGGCGATTTGGGGATGGTACTAACTGCGGAAGTGTAGGACACGTATTTGATATATACGGCATCTAGATAAGGTTCAACTTCAAACTTGGGTTATCCACTGCGAGCTATGTTTTTTTATCCTCCGTGGTCCACTCATCAACAAGGTGATTTATTTAAGAGAAATGATATTTAGTTTTATTATTTAAATCTATTTATAAGTCTACTTATTTGATAGAATGATATGTGTATTCCACTAATTCTTTATCTTAATATTATCTCTTAATTTTAATACGTATCTTCATCTAATGAGTAGGCCAATGAGTAGATCTAAATGGTATGCCTAAATACCATTACTCTTTAGCGAATACTGTTTTTTTGAATCTGAACATTTTGTAGTAATAAAGTCTTTTCTTTTTAAGTTTTCAGATATTTAATAATTAATTAAAACTCAGGTTTTATTAATGACAGTCATGTTAACATGCATAAAACGTTTGTGAAATATATTCATTGATAGAGTGGTGATCCTAAAATTCAAAGAGCTATTTTACATAAACTTTTACCATCTTAATGACTGTCATTAGTATTTTTCTTATAACTTTAGTATCATTTAAACACTTAAAATTGCATTTTCTATACAATATTACAGAGGTAATACAAATGAGACCAAGAGTGTGTGATTTTAGATATAGTTTATGGGATTAGTTTTCATACTACTATTTTTGGTTCCCTACCATAATGTACAAATATTCCTGTAAACTGTACATATATATAAAGTACATATTATGGTATAATGCTAAAGATAGTGGTATGAAATCACTCGCCCCTATAGTTTAATAATAGTAATGGTTTCACCAAATGGGCCACAAGATCAATAAGTCCAAATCATTTGGGATGGATTATACTACTAAACTAGTACAATACCCATGAGAGAAAATGTGAGGGTGAGAAAAAGTAATGGGTGTAAAATTGTCAATCTATCAATCTATCATGCCAGGGAGGAGATGGGCTACTTTTTTGGGCCTTTCACATTCAAAATTTTCTTTTATTAAGCATAAAAGAAACAATAAATGCTCTGGATGGGTTAAGCTTAAGATCTTTCTCCATAAAGCCTACTAATAAGAAACAAAACACCACGTTGCCCTTAGTCATCCGGTATTTATTAAACCAGATATGAAAATGTTATAATAACTTCTAACTTCTTGTAATTTGATTAAGGGTGATTATCGGGCCAAAACCGAATCGAACCGATAGAACCGATAACAATGAATTTTCAAAACCGATACCGAACCGATAACATGTTACCGGTTTCGGTTCGGTTCGGTTTCGGTTCGGTTATATTAGGCCAAATGTTCATCCTTTTCCGAAAACCGAACCGAACCGATAGAACCGATAACCGATAACGATGACTATTCAAAACCGAAACCGAAACGATAACATGTTATCGGTTTCCGTCCGGTTCGGTTTCTGTCGGTTTTCGTTCGGTTCGGTTTTTTCGATCCAAATGCTCACCCCTGAAATTGATTATAAAAAACATATAACAAAAAATTAAAGTAAAAAAACAAAAAAATGTTATGAACTTAGGTTACAAGTCCAATCGATTCAACATTTTCTTCTTCCTACATGACAACCATAAAAACAATACGAGTTTGAATATTGTCACCAAGTCATTATTCCCATTCCATTACATATATACTTTGTATAAATGTAAATACGTAGATTACTACAATTAGCAATATTTGGCGGTCCAACCAATTTTACATAAAGAACGCATTTGATTATGTAAGAGTAACCAAGGAGGACTTGAGTTTGAGTAACGAAAGTCAAAGTTGCTTAGGTCAATACATAGACAAGTGTTTTCTCTACCCACTGCCACCTCACCTCTATTGCTTTTACACTTGTATAACTCCTTTATGCTATTTTGTAGACTCCTTTGAGGCGTGGTTTGTGGTGAAAGTATTATTCAAACTATAGATTTCATAGTTAAGTGTTAATATTGCGGGTATGTCTTCATGGGACGCGATTAATTAATATTACCATTATGGGTGTGATTAATTAATATTGCAGGTATACCATCAACGGTGCGATTAATTAATATTGCGGGTATTCCATCATGTATACGATTAATTAATATTGCGGGTGTACCTTTTGTGTGCGATGAATATAAAGAGCGGTTTACTATTTGATATTGTGGTGTTTCTTTGTTGTGGTTTGTCTTGTTGATAGTGCGGTGTTTCTTTTGTTACGATTTGTTTGTTTGATAGTGCGTAGATTCTTGGTGCGGTTCTTCACCCGTATTATCATTTCATTTTACCCGCATCTTCAAAGTTTTTCTGTAGTAGTGTAACTTGTATATTTGTTTATTATATAATAAATAAATCACAGCTTTCTTTCGAGTTAGTAATTTAATTCCATCTATCAATTAAATATTGATGGAAAATGTTTTACTTTGTTGGTGGAATATTTTTCATTTTAGGAATCCATTTCTTGCTTTTCTTTTGATACAAACACTAGAATTTTAGTGGAATTAAATTGCAGTTCTCTCATATTCCAATCATTTCCAAGGAACCAATAGGATATAAATTTTATCTTTACAAATTACCTTGAAATTCCTGCTAATATGTAGAAGCAGATAAATCTTCCTATTCGATGCTATCCATTATTTTCAAGCTATCAATCTAGAGTTAATTATATAATGATACTTTAACTAACTATAAATTACAATTTTGTTGTAAATTTGGAACGGTATTACATGTGGAACGTCTTTTTAAAATTGGAACGATATTAAACTTTGTTTCTTTTATTCATAATTACAAATTTAGTCCTTTATATATCATTAATTTATTCAATTGACAATTTTTTTAAACGTCTTGCTTATAATAAAATGATTTTCTAAACAACTTTGTATCTTTTAAAAAAAAAAAATATCTATGTAATAAGATAGACACATACAATGTCTGGGTTTGAAATTTTTAAAAAAGAAAAATTATATTTGATTAGTAAATAATCATTATTAATTTATTATTTAAAATATTTTGACGACCGCTTGTTTGTTTAAATGGATAGTCTGTAAATTGAAAAAGAGCACGTCATTATCAAGGAAAAACTATTTCCAGTCCTGCCTACGTAGCATGTCAAGAGGATTAATGGTCAAACATCGATTAGTAGAAGCAACCAAGCTTTCTATTTATAGTATATTTAGGTTTCGTTTTTCTATAACTATTATCTTTACTATTCAACGTCATTACAATCGAAAGCTAACATGTCTTCTTAAACTTATTAGTTTGTGAAACATAAAAATATCAAATCAAATCTATAATTTATAAATTGATGATCATGAACATAATTTCAAAAAATATTTCCAGTTTTCAATTAGAAGCAAGGTTAATTTCCCATTCACCCAAATTCCCGTGTACTATATACATTTCCTTTTAAATGTATAAACGTCAACATGAGTACATGATAGACCAAATAAGATCGTGAAATAATAAACTTTACATTTTCTTTCTCTTTTTTACCCATCGTCTTGTTAATCTATTGCATGGTAATATACACCACAAAATCAACTCCTTAATACATATATACAACACTTTTTGCGCATATAATAGCACATGCACTAATCTAAATTATTGGAAAATAAAACAAAGACAAAACAACTTATGAGCTCGAAAATGACCGAATTGCCCATGAAAACAAGAGCGAGAAACACTCAACTATGTCTCTCTCTCTCCAGAAGATATGATACATAGAATGTGGTGATGATGAACAAGATGTCCACATTCTACACACACGTGTGCAATGCCAACCTTTGCCATTTCACCTTCCTTCCATAAAGACACGTACGTGTTAAATCAACATGAATTTAAACCATTTATCTACTACGTACGTACAGTACTTCTCCACTTCTGCATGCCCTATAAAATCACCTGCATTCTCTCTGCTGTTTTCTCCCTAGTGATAAGATTTACAGGAGACAAAGAAATAATTAAATTAAACACGATGTTGCACGTCGGAAACAATGGTGGCGGAGACGGAAGTGGTGGCAGCGGTGGGAGGAAACAAGACCGGAGAATTACAGCTCAGGCGAGTTCAAGAAAAGGATGCATGAGAGGCAAAGGTGGTCCAGAAAACGCTTCGTGTACATATAAAGGCGTCCGTCAACGCACGTGGGGGAAGTGGGTGTCGGAGATCCGTGAGCCCAACCGTGGCAGCCGTGTATGGCTTGGAACGTTCAACTCCGCCCGTGAAGCAGCCATAGCTTACGACGCTGCTTCCCGGAAACTGTACGGACCCAATGCCCATGTCAACCTGCCGGATGAAACCGCCAACGCGCCACCGCCGCCACCCGCCTTGACGGAGGCGGCAAAGGAGGCTCGCTACCACCGTGCAATCCAACAAATGAAGAAACAACAGGAGTTCGAACGGCAGATACAGATTTACATGCACCAACAACACCAACAACAACAGAAGATAAAAGTTGAAAGCACAACCACCCCGGAGATCCCTGATCTTAACGGAAATGTTAACACCGTAAGAGATTATCATAAATTCTACAGTAAAAACACCGGGGAGAATTACGCGGGTCCCAAAATGTCAAACGGAAATCTAAACGCCAACCTGCCGGAGTTTGACGATTCCGGCTTGTGGACGGAGGCGGCGTCCACGATGGATTATGAATCTCAAGCGATTGATCCGGGAATCGGCGCTTCCACATTCAATGACACGATTGGCATTGAATTGAATCATCCGTTAATGGTCTGATTTACTGATTTAGTTGGATTTTCCGGTGAGATGATTAATTAAGTCATCGGAAATTTATTTTCGTTCTTTTTTTATGGTTGTTGCATGTGGCACGTGACACAAATATAGTGTGTATAGTTAAGTAATACGGAGTATATAGTTTATAGTATATACTAATATAAACGAGAGAATCGTGAAAAAATATAGTGTGTTTAGAGATATCTTGTGGATGATTGTCACGTGATATGTCACATATAGGAATTATATGTAAGTGTGACGTTTATTATAAGAAATATATAGTATGGTTGGTGTGTATATACATGTGTGTAATAAAGTTGTCAACCTTCCATGCATGTTACACGTATTATACAGTTGGCAGTTGGGAGTGGGTGTGCGCATTGTAATTCGGATTCAATCTGTGGGCGTTTTCAGAAAGCGGGAAAATCAACATTCCATGTGCTAGTTTTTCTTGGGGCATAATTTGGATAACCATAATATGAACCTAAAGTTTATTGGGCGCGATAAAATCTAAATTGTCAGTTGGTATGAATGTATCAGTTGAGTGTTAGTTAGGGGTGTAAACAAGTCGAGTCGCGTTCTGCCAAGCTCGAGCTCGACTCGCCAACTAAAATTCGAGTTCGAAACTCGACTCGATACTCGACGAGCTTCCATTTTTAAGCTCGAACTTGACTCGGTGAAAACTCGAAACTCGAATCGATACTCGGCTCGGCTCGAAAAATTCATATTTTTTTAAAAATGCACTTTTTTGTTGTAAATATGTACATGGAAAAGGTAAAAGGTAATTATGTATATGGAAAAATGGTAAAATGGTAATTAAATAAAAGCTCGATAAGGCTCGCGAGCCTAACGAGCTGTGTATTTTGGAACTCGAACTCGGCTCGAAACCCTACTCGAGTAGCTCGAGCTCGACTCGGTTCACAACGAGTCGATTTCGAGTATTTTTCGAGTCGGTCTCGAGTAACTTACGAGCTATCTCGACTCGATTACACCCCTAGTGTTAGTTGACATAACACTAATTTGGTAAAAACTAAAGTGTTAAAGTGTGTATTGGCATGAATATGTCAGTTAAACTTAAATGTTAACTGACATAACACTAAGACAAAACCTAAAGTGTTAAAGTGATATAGTTGGGAACTGTACTAATAACCATTTTAGTAACCATCAAAAGTCAAAATAATATCTATAACAAGTGTAGCAAAAAAACAAAGTCTTGCAGAGTATGTTAGAATTTTAGTATTGGTTAGTAAAAATGTCTCTTGGCTCACTAGCCTTTTACTTGCACAATCTTATATAAATTTAATATATATAAGAATCGATCATTCGGCACCCGTATCATCTGCAGATTTCTTGTACTCTGGCTTCAACTCGTATGTTCCTTGATTAGATCCCCGTTTATTGTACACGCAAAGATCGTTCAATATCTCTTTCAAGAATTGCTGCAATGAAATACAAATATTAAAAACCTTTTTCTCAAAAACAATTTTAATAATAAAAAACATACCGCAGGCTGGTCTGTCTCCAAGACTAACTGCTTTAACGCCCAATTAGGTTGTCTCTCAAATAGTTTAAACATGATATCTTCCAGTTCTCCACGATCCCTTCTTGTTCTTTTAACCTCTGGTCCCTTCACAGGAGCAGCAGCCTTCTTCTTTTCCTACATATTAATTAATAAATAATAATATTTCTGTCAAATGCCCCTTTTATAATTAATATAATAAATGCACGTCATGGTAAAAAAGTCATTTTTAATTTCTTTTCATTCTTAAATTAATTTTTTTATCTTAAATAAAAGTTTTTAGTTTAAGAATGAAAAGAAAAGAAATGAAAAATGACTTTTTTACCCTCATGTGCATTGCACATGGGGTAAGTTAACAGAAAAAATTAACGTCAGTTAGTGTAAAGGAACATCGGTGAAAAGCCTTTCAGGATTAAGGACCATCAATGTAATTTTTGAAACTAAAGAACCATTGGTGAAATTTGCTATAAACTTAAAGGACCATCCGTGTAATTTACTCTTTTTTAAATGGGTTGATATTCTTACCTTAGAAGTATTGGATGGCATCAAGCCCATCATTCCAGGCATGGGCCTCATATGCATACCCGAATCATTATCAATCACCTGTTTGATAAATACATAAAAACGTTTGATGAGAAATATTCAAAAAAATAGCTAAATTAAGGGTTGGATTAATAATAAAAAGAAAGGATACCTGTATTTGTCTATTTTTAACCATAGACTTATTTGTTCGTTCACGACACATCTTTCTGTACTCCTCCATGTTTTTATTATGAGGTTTCATGTCAAATTTATGCTCAACTTTTCCTTCTGTAGCAACCTTTCCTAAGATACATTTACAGATGCATTACAACTATTAAAAAAAGGGGAATTTTTTTTTGTCTAAAATAAATCCAAGATCCCACAAGATGAAGAATGCAGAATTGAATTCAATTAGGAAAAAATATATATATAAATTAGACCCTTACCTTGATTTGCTTCAGAGAAAATAACCATAGGAACAAAATCCTTAAACATATTTAAAGAGTAGCTCTTTGGCATATTTGGAGTCTCACTGTTAGCCATTTCCATCGAGAACTGATTGTACATATAAATATTAAAGAATTTGTCATCAACTTTCAACAAACCACAAAGCTAAAATCATACTCATAAATGATAAAAATAGCTCAAATTTGACTAAATATAATACTTGTAATTACTTCCTACAAATAACACCACTGCAGCCTGATTGCTAGAGAACACAAAGACAAAACAACTTTGATCACAATTTAAGTTTTAAATTAACATAATACCACAGTAAGGGATTTAGGTTTTAGTGTGCATTTATCTTATGTAGTAATTGTATGAATTATGAGATAATATCTTTTTTATTAATTTGGTTTTATGCTTGTATGTACACACATTATATTAACATCCCTACGCAGGGGTGGGTTCCAATAAGAACTATATATTTGGTAACTGGTAAGAACTACTTATTACACATGAATTTGGGTCATGTAGTCCATAAACTCACATTATTTAATAACTTTATATCTCCAGTTAGGTTCTTGATATAAAGTTTAAACATTAAAGTCAACAAATTCACAATTTTAGATTTTTGCATCAAGATACATCGATAATCAGATACATTTGCAATGGCTACAACTTGTGTGTAAATTTATGACTTTTTTCAATAGATAATGATTCAAAAGTTTATCAAAAGCTTCAACTGAGATTAACAAATATACAACTTTTCAGTTATTTGGTTTTGTATATTCTGAATTCAAAGTTTTGAGTAGTTCTACAGGTTTAATTTTTAGAATCTCCTAATCCTGGTATACACAAAATTAGGGTTTCGCAACTACAACTGTAGATCATGCGCATACAGCACACATGTAACACACAATTGAACAATTTTAAAATCCCTAACTTCAGTAATTAGACATTTAAGTACGAATTCATTACAGAATCGAATAAACCTAAAATCAGTAACCAATCGAGCACTAATCAATGCAAATCGGCAAGTCAAATAGGCATAAAGTTTATTAGATTTAATACCTGTAGAGAAGCAGGATCTTCGGGATGAAGAGGATCGAGAGAAACGACGACTTTCGAGAGACTTTGTTGAGAATCAGGGGGGACAGATTGCCATGATTTAGCCACCACCACAGGGCACTTCATAAGCCACACCGATCTATCTGCTCGTGCTGTTTCTAGATTCTTCTGGTCGTCCTCCATGGATGATTGATTCTTCTTCTAAAATGGTGAAATCTGCTTGTACTTTCTCTCTCTAAACGATATCTAAAGACTCCGGCGATGTGATGTCTGCTAAAGAAAGTGTTGCGACTATGTATTTGAAGAAAATCTCCGAGAAAAAAAGGTTTTAACGTGGTCGCGTATAATGTTGAACTTTGTTTTTTAACCATATTTTTTATTTTTAATTAAATATAAAGAGATTCAAGGTATCCATTTTTTTTTTACGAAATCTTAAAAAATAAATCTTAACAATTGATCAATAAGATCTAATGGTCAAGATTAGATATTTTGATCATTTGATACTTAAAATTCTTTTTCGCTTTTTTCTATATTTTTTCTATTTTAAATTTTATTATTATTATTTTTTAAGTAATTTTTCTGTTAAAAATAATATTTATTTAATAATTACGTGTAGTACTTAATCACATGTGATTATATTCTTTTAGTGTAAAATCACATGTGATTGTATATTTAATCTTTTTTTATTTTTTAATTCAATTACATGTGATTCAGCACACAATCACATGTGATTCAGTATGCAATCATATTATGTGTTATTAATGAAAAGATAATAATTTAAAATAAAATAAAAATAACAATAATTCTAAAATAAAAAATAAATTAAACTAAAACAATATTTTGTTTTTTAAATGGCCAAAATACTCATCAATGCATAAAATATGTGATTTATCTTGACCATTAGATCTTATTGATCAATGGTTGAGCTTTATTCCTCGGGACTTTGTAAAAATGAGTTTGATATAAATATAAATATCAAACATTTAAAAGAGTTTGATTTTATAATTAATCAATTTACTAACCAAATATTGTAACTTTGATATGATTAAAAGAGTTGTCATGTTATGTTATACTTTTCATTTGCATATTTATAAGGAGAAATAATTTTGTCTCATTTAGTCATATAACATGAGTTTGTAAGATTTTCAAGATTTTAAGAA
Source organism: Calendula officinalis (assembly GCA_963853835.1). Taxonomy (NCBI): domain Eukaryota; kingdom Viridiplantae; phylum Streptophyta; class Magnoliopsida; order Asterales; family Asteraceae; genus Calendula; species Calendula officinalis. The sequence continues at coordinate 99,575,414 of OY970821.1, forward strand.
CAATTTGGAGGCGTTTTAGCTAAGTTTCGATATTAAGTTATTTGGTTCGTTAGAGATCAAAGTCGAAACCCCATCAATATATATGTTTAAATGGCATATCAAATATTGTTCCAATGTTAAAAATCTAGGTTTTTTAGTCGATCCGGTATGATGGTCAGGTCCAGCTGAACCGACGAGTTAATCCAGGTAAAATCATTTGATTTCCCAACAATTCAGTAATCACCTGATTTCCCATGATTCGATTTTCGATTTTTAAAATTGTTATATCATCTTCCAAATCGCTTGATTTGATTTCGACAAATCATCTTCAAAAACTGAAGTTCAAACGAAATCAGGTCACAAAAGATTTTCAAGTCGTCTGAGTTTCACAAAAACCCACCAGGTAGCAATGGGTCATTAATGAGCAAAACCCGGATAGGATACTTTTGAGTTTTAACCTACTATCTTCACCGAAGCCTGGATTTTAACCGCTGATTTAAGTTCAATAATTCAAATGCTACTTTTGATGGGCAAATGAGGACATGAGGTTCACAATTTTTTATTCCAATTTTTTTTACAATTAACAGTCCCAAATTCCCAATCATTCTAACAAAGACCACCACCAAAAATTCGGTCACCTTTGTCGGCTGGGCAGCCCATGTCCCTCACGCAACACATTGCATGAATCACTGCCACTGCACCATAACCACCGGACCGTCTCCATCGTAGTCCCACCATGATGCAACCTGAGAGTATTTACTTTCCATATACTTTTTTTTAATTATAGGGAAATCGATGTGTGTATACATTCATTGACGAGAAAGAATGCAAAATATACCAACTTACTTTAATAGCAGTCCATCTCCATTGTTTTATGTTAGATTGTGTAATTTGCATTATGGATTAGTAATAATGTAATACAATATAATTCTAGGTTACAACACTTTTATTACTGAAAATTCTCTTTCATCTTAATTGGAGTGGTGGTTTGTTAAAATCCAACCCATTTATGTTTATAATATTTTGCTTGAATGGGGCGGGTTGGGTAACGGGCTAAAGTGGGGTGGGTTGTGATGGGTTTTGGTAGGTTTGGATGGGTTTGCTTGTTGGGTTAAATGCCCATTTTTTATTGAGTAAATTACACGGATGATCCTTTAAGTTTATAGCAAATTTCAACAATGATCCTTTAGTTTTAAAAATTACGTTGATGGTCCTTAATTCTTAAAGGTTTTTCCACCGATGATCCTTTACACTAACTGATGTTAATTTTATTCTGTTAACTCATCCCACGTACAATGCACGTGAGGGTAAAAAATTCATTTTTAATTTCTTTTCATTCTTAAATTATTATTTTTATCTTAAATAAAAGTTTTTAGTTTAAGAATACAAATAAAAGAAATGAAAAATGACTTTTTTACCCTCATGTGCAATGCACATGGGGTAAGTTAACAGAAAAAATTAATGTCAGTTATTGTAAAGGATCATCGGTGAAAAATCTTTCAGAATTAAGAACCATCAGTGTAATTTTTGAAACTAAAGGAGCATTAGTGAAATTTAATCATACGTGTAATTTACTCTTTTTTATTCATTGGATTTAGATATCTGATTTCTTTGGTCTAGTCTCGAAATCCTGGGTTCAGAATCCAATTTTTTAAGTTTAGGCGTTCTCAAATTTGTGGGCTTGAAATCCATGTTCTTATTTTGTTTTTTTAATCATTCTATTTTATTGTTTATGTTTCAAATTTTCTTTTTGTACTCTATGTTTAGTATAGGAATATTAGTGTTTATGTTTCTTTATTGTCCACATTTTCTTGATACAAAGTCTTAGATACTAAGAATTTAAGAGTAACCGCTAACAAGATTTATGCTTTTTATGATGTCCCGTACGTAACTATCAACTAAGAGAGGTGATCGTATATCAACGGCCATTATTAAGTAAATCAAATAATGAAATTAATGGTTGTAGTATAAAGTAATTTTGTTAAAACATAGATCACACCCGCTTACGAATAACTTTTTAAAGGTCTAGAGAACATATTTGGTAATAACTTAATTGTAAGAACTCTCATATGACTTCTTAAAGTTCACAAGTTCGATCCCTCCCTGGATTAACATTACTTAATGACCGGCCAGATGAACATTTCAAAACGGTCAAGTCAATAGTTAGATCGTGTACATCATGAGCATGAGCTCGACCACCATATGAGCCCAGAAATATCCTTTTTTTTTAATATTAAAAGAAAACCTACTACATTTGCCACAAATGTGTTGGTGGTCAGAAAGTATGTTTAACCTTAAAAGAATGTAATGTCTTTATCAATGGAATTAAAGGAGGTACTTGTTTTGGATCAGAACTTTCATCAACTCAAGTAATATTTGTTACACTATTACTCTTTAATTTCTTACACTTACACACACATACCCTCCAAATCTAGAACCCCCTACCCTTCTAGCCCATACACCACCTACTCATTCATGACTGTACTCATTCAATACAATTAGACTTACCCCAATATATGTACACGTCTTATAAGCATAATGTACACATCGGTATGCATAAATTTTTTTTACCTTTTATATCAACATAATTAAGTTGGTGTAAGACAAGTTCTTACCAAAAACGAGAGAACCGAAACCGTAAATGATGAATTTTAAAAACCGAAACATAACTGATAAACATTTTTTCAGTTTTGGTTCGGTTCGGTTTCCATAGGTCAAATGTTCATCCTTGTCGGCAGACCAAACCGAACTGAAACAAAAAACGATTAATTTTTCAAAACAAACCGATAACATATTATTGGTTTTGGTTCGTTCGTTTTATTTTTTTTTTTTGTCCAAATGCTCACACTAGATATTTTTGAGAAAAAATGTGAAGTTGACGATACCCGTTAAAGTTTTATAATAGCTGGTATGAATGTATGATCATAAAAACACTTCTTGAAATCTCTATGCCATTATAATCCGGCATATAAACGGGTAAATGGAGCAAAAAGCTACCTCGAGTTCAAAAACAAACAGAAAGCATCAAGTGTTATCATAAAATTTCAAATAAATATAATAAAATTAATAATTAGTCAAGTTAAATAACATTTTCCAATACTCCATGTCTTAATCACATGTTATTCTCTATGCACAAATCCAAATGTAGGATAATACTATTACTAAAAGAGCAAATTCAAACTTCACCGGAATACCCTGTTTTACTCCGTCAGAAAACAATATTTTAACCACTCTTGTGATGAAAACGGGTATTTGGATTTGATTATTTAAACAATTTATTACCTACGTTTTTCTATATGTAAGTTAACATTTTCGAGCGTTTAGATAAAGATAAACCTATCTTACTTATTCCATTTTGAATTAACGCATAGTCTAAGAGATTTAAATATTTTTAGGGTTTTGCTAATGACAGCCCTTAGGGCTGTCAATAGACATGCATCATAATTTTGTACTTTAACCCTTAACTAACTCCCGGATTTTAGGAATTACCATACCCTTTGAATTGATGTACAACTCTTTATGCCTTATTGACAGCCCTAAGAGCTGTCATTAGCAAACCCCATATTTTTAACTCCTGTGAATGAAATAGTTTTGTGATATATAAATCACTCTTTCATGCATTGATACTATTAAATTTCCATCGGAACATTATACGAATGTTATGAGTTCAAATAAGCTTAATGAAAACAAGAAAATTTCATTGAACGGATGAAATTATTAACACAATTAATTAACGTTGTATTCATACTCATCTAGTCATCTCGATACATAATAGTCATTACAAATTTGTCAAATTTTGCATACATGTGTTTCTTTGCATATCTCATAGTTGAATGCTAGTAGCTAGTAACTACAATAACCAATGTGTTATAATTAATCAAAAGATCAAATCATGCAAATGCGCACAACTAAATGATTCATAACAATTAGCAATAAATTTTAATTTAATTTCCCATTTTTTTCAAGATCTTGGTAGTGGGAAGAATTGCGTACCGGCCATGAAAGCGTTGAGGGGAGTTGGATATATAGATGAAGGATCGATTGAACTAACACTTGGATGAACGGCGGTGTTGGTGGCGGTGGCAACCGCCATGCTGCCGGCGGTAATGAGGTTAAGTTGTTGACGTTGAGATTCGTCCACACCACCGTCTGACGTGGAACCCTCCGGACCATGGTCATAGAGAATTCCCTTGAAAAGATGACCACCGATGTTGACTGCCGTTTGATACGCCAGTTGCTCCTCCGCCTCATCCATGGCACTTACTCTAACACACCGGAATATCGCCGGAGAACTCACTTCCGCCGGAAAATGACCCATTTCTAACCCTAAATTTGAAAAACGTTTATGAAAAAATGCATAGAATCTAATCATCTATATCTTTGAAGTTTGAGTTGAGTTAGGTATTTATTTTTTTGACTCTACACTTCACGTACACACAGTTGCATACAGTGACACACACACCATTACGTGTATCTATACTCCATAGATTAAATTTATCTAGATATAGGGTTATATATATATCCAAATACACATACACGTATACACACAGTAGCTTTAATTTCAAAGCCTAAATAAATCTTGAAAAATGAAGCTAATCTATTTGAGTGTGTGGTTTATATGTCTGTGTAGTTATGTGTGTGAACGAATAGTTTACAAAAACAATAACTGGAAGAAAAAAAATATTAGATTGAAGGGTTTTGTTTGTTTCGTGAAAATAAAAGATACGGTTTTTACCTGAAATGTTGTGAAGATGTGCAGTGGGCAAATTTAACGCCACCGTAACACCACCTCCGGTGGCCGTAAGCTGCTGCTGCTGCTGCCGTTCCCGCCGTTTAGCCGCCGGAACCCAAGTGCTCTTAACATGTGTCTGACACTGAAACCCACGGCTTTTACAACAAGTTCTACACCTCATGTGTTGACAATCTTTCTTAGCTTGATTACCACAATCTTGACAATTAATCACCCCACCACCGCCACCGCCACCGCCGCCGTGATCTCCACCGATCATCCCATATCCGGCAGCCCTCATCACTTTCAACGAAGACACCTGCAAATTATTATTGTAACTACCACTATTGTTTTTGTTGCTACTGAGACAAAGATCATCCGCACCACCGGAGCTCCTACCAACGGAATCATAATGCAGCGGCGGTGATGATGGTTGGTTGTGTCGGCGGTGAAGTTGATAATACTGTTGCCATAAATCAAATCCTTTGTTGTAGATTTCTTCGTTTTTGAACAAATATAAACTATTTGGAGTAATTATACTATCTTCATGATCTTGATTGTGTTCAGTTTGTTGTTGTTCGTCTCTACCAATTCCACTTAGTGTGAAAAAACCCGACATTTTTCCCAACCCGAATTTTTGGAAATCGAACACAAATCCATAGCAAGCAACCAAGAAAATGAAGAAATATTTTCTTTAAAAAATTGTTTCTTTCAATAAATCTAGCTCACTTATCACGGAACAGATAGGGTTTGTGAGAGTTCCACCTACTTAAAGATTTAGGGTTTTAAAAAGGTGATTTTTCTACCACAACTTTTAAAGCATATACTACATCCAATGTTTAATATACTTGTACAATTAACTGTAAAACTTGTACAGTGTGGTATAGCTATCAAAAGTTATGGTAGCATTATCAATTCTTTCTTAGAAATCAAAATTAGAGCATCTACAATGGTAGTTTTTTGTAAAACTTATTACTATTTAAATAAACTTTTAGATAACTTTTTGCTATTGGAGTGGAGAGCTTTTTCAAAAACTTATTCAAAAGACTTATTCTTCCATAATCTCTTAACTAACTTTCAATGTTTGATTTATTTAATCCCTATATATTTACTAACTAGCTACAAAACCCGCCCGATGGGCGGGTATGCTGTAAATTTTAGTATGTAGAAAAATGTCCAAAAACTTTATATATTTCTAAATGACATAATAATCGACAGATGTGATGATGATTTTGTACAAAAAAATGGTAAATGAAGAAATGTTACACGGGCATTTTATTAAATGAAGAATCCAGCTTTTTATGCCGTAATCCGTAATATCTGAAGTCTGGTTCCGTTGCACAATCCAGCTTTTTATGCCGTAATCATAGAATGCCAGTTTTATGGAAATTATATTGAGTCGTGTATCACTTCTGAATAAATACGATTGAGTCGCTGATTGATCTTTTAAATATTTATTTGTTTCCTTGTATGTAGGATCTTTTAAATATTTATTTATTTGTTTCCTTGTATGTAGGAAGCCGTATATGGAGCATATGAATGTAGACCGTAAGCCGTACCAGATTCGTTTGCCGTATATGGAGCGTATGAATGTAGACCGTAAGCTGTACCAGATTCGTTTGTATTAGTGCAAATGACGTGGACCAATCAGGGAATTCCAAGTGGCATTATGGACGAATAGGAATGCTTGGAATCGCCATGGTGTCAAACCCTCTTCAAATTTAGGCCTCATATATAGGGTAGGATTTTACACTTCAAATCCTATATAAATTTGTATGTAAATTATTTGTTATTTTTATAACTATAAATGATAATTTTGTAATATTTCAATATTTTTATTAAAGATAAGCATGATGGTTAGTTTTTTTTTGTGGTATGTTAAATTTTATAAAATGCTATAAAAATTATCAAATTATATATGAGGAGCATTTATAAAATATTTGAGATACATAAAGGTAAACAAGTAATATTAATTACAAAAAGTTTTTTGAAAGGTTAACCATTGTAAATATTTTTTATAATAGATTTTTAGTCAATAGAAAGTTGATGTGACAAAATCAATAAATCATTGTAAGGTTAACCATTAGAGATGCTTTTATGTTTGAGAAAAATGGTGTGTTACTATGTGAAAGAGAATGATATTTTTTTTGCAGAAAAATTTAAATTTATTTTAAATTCTGTCTTTTTGTTATTTGGATGCATTAAAATCACGCCCCTGCAACGCCGCCATAGCCACTGCAAACCCCTTGCTCTGCTGCGTAAATTAAATACGAAGACATACTTTCTCTCTCTAAAAAACTGAGAAAATCTGTATGATCTCCCAATATTTCCTCTACAGTTTTCTGGCAGTTGCAAATAAAACTCTGGTTCAATCTCGTCCGTTACATTCTGATCACACGTTCATTATGTATCGACGTGGCAACTGCCATCAGCCTTTTGTTATTCGTCCTTGCACCGGAAAACCCGCTCTGCTTTTTTCCTTTTCTTTTCATTTTTACAAAAGTTAGTAATAATTCTTATTTGGTATTCCTAATAAAAACTTGATTGACTTTATTTGAAGTTGAAAATATCACATAATTTAACAATGTATCATAACTTGTTCTTTAATAGATATACTTGTATAGATTATATTAAAATATACAAAATGTAGTAAGATAAGTAATTGTTGTGGTATAAATATCAGTTTTCTTTTGTTAGGCTTATAGATATATTTCCATAGTTGCTTTATGAATGTTAAATAAACTAACTGAAAATTCTACAACATAAGACCGGTGGTACCGTTGGCACCGTCGGTTTTTCGCCGGTACCGGCATCGTTAGTATGGTCCACCGGTTTGAGCGCCGGTTTGACCTACGTCGGTATGGAGACGAGACGGAGGGGTGTCGCCGGTTGTTTTTGTTTTTGTTTTTTTTTTTCCAGACCTTGTTTTTACTCTTATTTTATTTTTCTTTAATTTTTTTTAATTTTTTTTTATGTTTTTTTAACTCTAATAATTAGAAAAAAAAAGTAATATATAAAAAAATTCAAAAAAAATCTAAAAAATTCAAAAAAATTTAAAAAGATAATCTTTTCATGTAGTGTTTTTTTATAATTAATGTAATTTATTTTTATTAGTTATATGTTTTAATTAGTTGTATATTTTTATTAGAATAAAAGTTAAGTAAATGGTGAGGCCCAAATTTGGTGAAGTGACAGAGTGCTGTTGGCATGACTACATCAGTTTAGTGTTAGTTAGTTTGTCTGCTGACGTAGCGCTGAGTTGACAGCAACTGACGGCGTCAATTGCATTTACTATTGGCAGTGGTCTAATAAATAATCCTCCGTTTAAAAAAAAAACAAAATAATCCCATCAAGTCATCATCTGGTCGACTCGTTTGTCCACTTGTACCCCATGCAAGCAAATCGATCTACTAAAAGTGGAAACACACAGTGTTACAAAACTATATCTAATCACCATCCAATCAATATTCAATTGATTCAACCCGACGGTGGTGCTTGCTTTTCACCGTTACTACATCAACGACCGTAACCTTAGCAACCCTAGCCATATAGGTGTATTTTTGCGCTCATTTACCGTATTAAAAGTGTCTTTGTTTTAAGAAAAATAATATTTAGTCTTATTATTTTTCTCTCTTAATATTATCTATTAATTTTGACACATATCTTTATTTAATGAGTAGAATTATATGTAGGACCAAATTATAGGATTAAATTCCATTACTCATGTTCTAATGTTTGGGTTTATCGCTTGTTGTTACTCATATGATTAAATATGTAAATTAGTGGTTCTCTCTTAAAATTATCTTCTGATTTTAATACATAATTTAATTTAATGAGTAGGAAATTAAATATAAATAAGGAAAATGATAATGACAGTCCTTAGGGCTGTTATTATGAAGACAAAATACACAAAAGACAACCCTTCGAATTTTAGTAATATTATTTTTTTAATCAATGTACAAGCTTTTTATGCATGTTAATGATAGCCCTAAGGGTTCTCATTAACAAAACCCTATAAATAAATAATAAAAAACAATATCATTACTCATTCATAAAAGTGAAATTCTTTCAACCATATAAGCACAAAAACGTACCACTTTATTGTCATAGATATTCACCCTTAAATACCCCTTGGAGCATTAGGTATGGTGATTTGGGGTCGGATGTTACCTCCGCGCCACCTATGCGTCACATCATTATTTCATATTTCACATTTAAAACCCCTAAATACCCTCTCTATCATCACTAACCAATAATACTCTTTTAAGAAAATAAAAACCGTTAAAAAAATAATAACTTCTCTCCTCCCATTGGTCCAAAAACATCATCTCTCCTCCTATTGGTTCGTGGGCCACGCCACCCATCTGACTTGGGGCCTCACTCACCCAGCTTGCGGTGTGGTGGCTTGGGACAAAAGCTGAGGTGACGTCCGACTTGGGGTTCCTCTCGTTACCACACCCCTTTCTCTTACCAAGTCCAAGTTAATCACATAATAGGTTATGAACTGAATTTAGTTGGTTTGCAAAAGCAATTTGAATTCTATATTACAAAAATATAATTAAAATAAAATGAAAATAAAAATAAAAATAAAAACAATAAATATGTTTTAATACGTAACATATTTCCTGTAAATATTCACTCTTAATTCTTGAGTAGTCATTTTTATGATTGGGTTTTTAGCCTTTCTAAATGGAAATTCGTTTATTTTTTATTTTTTTGCCCATTTTAGATAATACAAAATGAAAAGTATAAATATATGATAGAGTAACGAGGTACTATTTAAAAGTCAACGCTTCTGATAATAACCTTTTCTAATTAGCCTCACTTAAGTGTTTTTTAAAAGGCAGACGCTGTCTGCAGATATAATCTGTAAATAAAATATAATCTTAACATTTGCAATTTAGAAGAAAAGTATTTTTGTTTTAATGTATGCAGACTGATAAAATTTGAGTGATGATTGTAAACTGTAAGTGCATCTCCAACCAACCTCTATCATCCACTCTATCTCTATATTTGAAGTTTTTCCCCCTCCAACCCACCTCTATCTCTCACTCTAAATATAGAGTGAGAGAAAAGCTCACTCTATATTTGAAGTGAGAGAATGTCCACTCTATCAATGGACCCCACCACTTCTATTTAATTATTTGATATTTATTTCTATTTAATTGATTTTGTTTTGTGTTTGCTAACCTATAATCCATCCAATTGAGTTCCTTTGTTATGGGTCCCACTAGTTTTAAAGGGATGGATAGAGTTTATGGTTGGAGTTGAAGTTTTGTTTAGAGTTAATAGACCCACTAAATATAGAGATAGAGTGATTTGGATAGAGTTTATGGTTGGAGATGCTCTAAGAGGTGTAGTGCGGTAGATGGTAGCGGTGATGGTGGGCGCAACAAGAATGATGGCAATGGGTGGCAGGTTAACTTCTTGCTGAAGTAATGTTAATTTGGCAAAAATTAACAACAGGGGTCTAAGTTATTCCTTATACTATGAACTTTTAAAAGTAGATTTGTAGAGTGGATTAATTATTTATAGACTTTTGGATTCAATAATTGATGTGTTAGTAAAAGGGTCAGAGGATGCTCTCATACACGTGCCTAGCACCCACTTTTTGCAATCTACAATATAACCTACGCTTAAAGATACAAAAATAACCATAACACATTATCTTGGATATTTGTATTGGTGATACTAAAATGTTTATCACATTTCTGTCACTTAAGCAACTACAACGTATTATTTTAAAAGAAATACCACCACATCATAACACTCATCCAAATGCAAAAGGCTCCCACCAAAAACACCCCAAATGTCAACTCTTCTCTATCATAAACATTTTTCAAATCCATCATCCCTCCCCGTGAAGGTTCATGATCATAGCCACCTTTCTTCCACGGGAGTGACGGGACCACATAATATATTATATTTTTTAAGTAACTAAAAATTCTAAATAAATTTACATGTTGTATATCACAAAACTAATAAATAAAGTAAAAAGAGGTGGGGTTTATCCTCGAAAAAGAGATAAGTTCGATAAATGTATAATATCCGCTTAGATTAAAATGTATAATTCAAAATACTAACTTACTGTTAAAAAAACACAATAATAATAATAATAAAAATCACCATTTGTACAAGTTTGAATTAACCATAATAAAAGCCAGTTGTTGAGAAAGACGAGGCTTCATATTATTCCTCCGAATTTCAGAAGTTATTGGTCCATAGGCCCATTAATTCTGTACACACTAGTTTAGGACCCACAAGAATTTTTAAGAATATACTTGCTCCGATTCAACTTTTCTTTTTGGGGTGATTCAAAATAAGTGACACATTTTGAAAAGTTATCTAATTTGGCAAAAAATAATAAGACATACACTCACTAACTATCTACTTTAACAAAGTGAAATGACTTATTTACTCTTACTTTTGTACTTTTAAACATCATTAACCTCACTTTATTCAAAAAGTGTGGGACTCATTCCCCACTAACATCTAATTAATCTAATTTAATCATCATTTTAATCTTTTGTCTCAAAAACCATAAAGCACCAAGTGTGTCACTTATTTTGAATTGGAAGAACTATATATTTTTTAATATCTTTAAAAATGGTGTACTTCACATTGACCTAAATTTCATATACGCACATATTTAAAAACTAAGAGTCATAAAAACTTGAGCCGAAACATGGAGCCATTAAGGACTAACAAGCGGTTATAAGAAAATAAGTTGTGAAATATTATTATTACATACAACCAACCACCATTCACAAATGCCTAACATCTTAAACAAACAGACAAGAAGAAATCCCAACAAAAACAAAAATAACAGAATCCTATCACACCAACAAACTTTCTGCTTCAGAAACTAACAAAATCTACTCTGGTGCGAGTGGGACCCCTGACTGATATAGCAACCAAAAATATTCCACTCTACTAGACACTGCAAAAGTCACAAAACATAATTATCTTCTAACTACAATTACTTTGATTATTAAAAAAATTCAACCACTTTTCCAAAACAGTAATACTTCCTCCGTATCAAAATAAGAGCATCTCCAATGGGAACTTTTTCAAAAGTTTATTACTATTTAAATAAGTCTTTGGATGACTTTTTGCTATTGGATTGAAGGGTTTTTTTAAAAGCTTTTTTCAATGACTTATTCTTCCATAACCTCTTAACTATCTTTCAATGTTTAATTTATTTAGTCCTTATATTTACTAATTTTACATTTTAAACCCTAGATAAATTTATATATGAATCCTTTATTATTTTTATAACTATAAATGATAATTTTGTCATATTTTAATATTTTTTATAAAGAACAAGAGAGATGATAAGTTTTGTTATTTTGTGGTATATTAAGTATTATAAAATACTATAAAAATAGTCAAATTATATATGAGGAGCATTTATAAAATATTTGAGATACATAAAGGTAAACTAGTAACATTAATAAGAAAAAGCTTTTTGAAAGGTTAACCATTGGAGATGCTTTTTTTAAATAGGTTTTTTGTTAGTAGATAGTTGATGTGACAAAAGTAATAAGTCTTTGTGAGGTTAACCATTGGGGATGCTCTAAGTGACACAAATTGGCTTACACGTATTTTGAGGTAAAAGATTAAAGTAAATAGTTAGTGGAGGAAGGGTCCCCACTTTTCTTGAATAAAGTGATATTAATGAGTTTTCAAAGTAAAAGTAAGGGTATAACAGTAATTTCACTTTATTAAAGTGGATAGTTAGCGGTATAGGTCCCACTATTTTTACCAAATAAGGAAAGTTTTCAAAGTGTGTCGCTTATTTTGATACGGAGGAAGTAGATAAATAAAATAAAAAAGAAACAAATTACCGGAAGAACTGAAGCTGGTAAGAAAAGGAACATTGGAAATCATCTGACTTGTGCAGGGGAACACAGTAAGCCCGAAGCATCAGATCCCACCACCGCAAGATCACACACGCTACAAAGCTCTCCTTCCTGAGAAACGACAAAATGTGAAGTACAATACGGGCACACCACATCTTTCTGGCCCCTGTAAATAGGAACATAAGTGGCCCCACAGACAACAAACGGGTTCCTAAAATCATAATTCAATTGGGTCGAATCCGTCATGTTCCTCTCGGCGGCTTGCATAACCGAACGGGCCGTTTTGTTCTGGTTTTCAGCAGTTGGGTTAGTCTCCAACAATCTCCTTGCAAAATTTGAAGCAGTGATTAAGTTTTTGGCTTTGTAACAGACAGTCATTGCATTCATTAATGCAAGCCTCAAATGTGGCAGTTGGAGATTGCAATGAGTGAAATAAGCTGCTAATTCCTGTTGGCGAATCGGGTTGTCTTTAATTTCGCGTCGTTTTAATTCCATTTGTAACCCTAGAACGTATTCTTTCACGATAACAATCAGTTCTTTAACTTCATCAACTTCTCTTCTTGATTCAACAACGATTAAAGGGATCGTGTGTAAAATGGATAAAAACACACGTAAAGCTTCGGTGAATTTCCCGCTTGTGGTAGCTTTGTAACCGCTTTTCAGTTTTTCTTCCAGTTGGGTGAAAGTGTACACGAGTGCGGGTGGGGCCCGCACATTAGGGCTTGCTGACTCAGACCAACCTCGTTCAACTGCTAACGAGATCAACGGTCCAGATGAAAAGCAACGTAAGTAGGTATGACTACCCGTGAAAATATCGAGAAAAAACGGTTTTAACGGTGTGAAATTTTTAATCCCGAGCTGGCGGTTAAGTAACCGCATAGCGGTTTCAAAGTTTCCAGCTGCAACATGTTCAGCAGCTAAAGTTGACTTCTGAACCCAGATTTGACTCACGGGCATACCACTTGTGGGAGCCACAAAAACCGAAGAACGAGCATTTGATGAGTTTTTTGGAGTTTCGACATCTGGCGGTAATTCAAGATCTTCAAGATCCCAACCACCTTCTTCCTCATTATCATCATCTCCAACTTGGTCCACGTCATCAACCATCATGCTGACATCACCATTTTGAATATTGTCCACGTCAGCAATATCCAATTCTTCACCCCAATCAGCATCTGCAGCATCTTCATACTCTTCATTCCCATTTTTACCAACATTAACAAGACCACCTTCAAATATTCCTTTCATAACTCTCAACAAAGGCCAATCTCCACCACATAAAACAGGGGTTGGTGGGATTAAAAGAGAATTATTTTTATTATTTGGTAAAATAGGAACATTTCCTTCAAGTTTTTCAGCAAGATCATCGGCTATTTCGGTCAACCCGTGAGTTTTAGCAGTTGCATAAGCTAATGGCAGATGACCAGCATTGACCAAAATCTTGATTCGTTCTTGAACATCGCCTAAATACAAAGCATTATGAAATTGACCCATAACATCGTTTTTCACCTCAGCAATTTTCATCATTTTGGATAATTTATCCAAATTTCCAGTAATTAGATACAAAAAGGACAATCTTTCAAAATTCTTGGTTCTTTGGTAAGCATATTCAACAATTCCAGAATTACCCTGGCGCAAAGCTTCAACTCCTAATTTATACCAGTGATCTTTTTCATCAATTTCTTTAGCAGAAGCAACTGCAATTTGAATATTTCCACTTTCTAATGCTAAATTAAAACGCGTTCTTTCATCTTTCACAAAATGTAAAGCAACTTCCGGAAAACCTTTTTGTTGTAAATAAGCAATCATTGCTTGCCCACAAAGCTCCGAGTTTCTAATCATTTGCATCACATGATCATATCTCTTTTTTAATAAAGATAATTTGAAAATATACTCGGTTGAATCGATAATAATCGGCCGGTTTTTCCCATCTCGATCCAAACAAAATATCGTATTTCCAAATATTTTTGTGATGTAAACAGGTACATCTAGGGTTTTGATAATCCCACTGTCGCCATTTGGTAAACAGTATTTAATATGAGTTAATGTCGTGTAGATAAACACACCATTATCATCCCACGAACCACTTTTCACCCGAATTGTTTCATGAAGTGTGCACCGGTGCACGAGTTTTTTATCAGCAATTATAATCGAATGTTTACTTAACAAAGCAACACTTTCCATATCGTTTGACCAAACAACATACCTTACAAAAGAAGTTTGCAAATCGCCAAGAACCAATCTTTGTTGTAAATCAAATATGAAAACTCGGTCTTCAGATCTGCATAACAAATTACCAGTTCCCGCATAGAATATAGCATCAGTTGCAGCAGGAAGAGCACTTTTCTTCACAATTTCATTTTTCAAATTCTTAACAAGTACTTGATTTGTACCCTTTTCAAGAACCGCAAACCGGTTTCGGGCCACGAAAACCGCCGACCCGCCCACGCCCCGTTTAGCTTCTTGAACCGTATCACCACGAGAGAAACTATCTTTAGGAACAATATAAAGCTCATAAGATCCACCATCAGCTTCCGAACAAATCAAGACCGCGTTTTCAGTCGGGCTGTAGGACAGAGTTCGCGGGCCCTGGTTCAAACTGACAGAACCGGGCCTGCGAATCGGGAGGATTTGGGTGTCTTTTTGAGAAGAATATTCATAAAAACGAAGAAAACGGTCTTTGATGAAGTATAAAGAATCACCACTGACAGAAAAAGCAGGGCGTTCTCGTTCTAATTTGAAAACAATCATTCCACTATCATGGCCAGCTGCTAAAAGATTCATCTCGGGGTGACAACCGAGGATCCAGAATCGGTCGTGTTCTCTCCTGAATGTTTGGAGACCGGTTCGTTTTGTTGCGTCCCAAACGCGTATGGATTTGTCTTCTGAGTTTGATACTATGATGTCTTGTCTTGCGTGAAAAAGAACACATGATACATTGTTCATGTGTCCTCTTAATGTGTCTACTTCCCAAGCTTTTGTATCTGTAAAAAAATTATCAAGTCAAATTTAGGGCTTGTTTGTTTTTTTTTTACTCATTATGTTCTGTCTGGTTAAAATGTTTGTCTAAATAACTTAGTGCTATTGTTTGTTTTACATGCTGAATGAATAATCTTAATGATAAAATTTGATAATTTTTCCATTTCAAAGGCCTCGTTGTTGTAAAGAAAACATAATTAAAGTGATATATAATTTTGAATTGATGTTTTAATATAAAAATTGTTTGATATATAATTAATAAAGTTGACATTAAAAATAAAATAAAATTTTAAAAAAAAAAACTAGACCCTATAAAGATATGAAATTAAAATAAAAATAAATTGCATAAATATACAAAGGAAAAGAAAGTTGTGACTTAATGGGGAAAACATCATCTCATGGCTTCCTTAGTTAAGTCAAGTTGTATGGATTAAGACATAAACGAACAAATTCAATATGACTTTCCCCATATAGGTATTTCCTCATTAAGTCAATTAAGTAAAAATCAAACAACACCTTAACAATCATATGGTATTATCGCAAACATATAACTTACTTTAATGAATATTTAATTTATATTTTAAAAAATAATTGTTTTATTAAAGTTAAAACATCACTTTTAAAAATAGATTTACCATTCATTCGCCAAATCTTGACTTGGCGATCATCAGCTCCTGAGACAATAAGAGGAAGAGTGGGATGAAAAGAAGCCCAATTAACTCCACGATCATGGCCTTCTAGAACATATTTCACAACAGCATCAACACCGCCAAAGAAATCAGTATTCATTTGACTCAAACGAAGAATATCATCAGCAGGAGAAGCTGTTTTCTTCTTCAAAGCCCCAATATCCCAAACACGAACAGTTTGATCTAATGATGCTGATACAACAAGATCCTCCTTAGGATGGAACAGAGCGCACATTACATAATGATTATGTCCGGTTAATACGGATATGCAAGTGCGTGATTGCCAATTCCATATTCTGATAGTTTGATCATCACTAGCACTAACTATCCACGGGTTTTCATGGTGAAATTGAACTGTTCGAATGTAATCAAGATGGCCGAGAAGTGTGAATAAACACCGATGCAGTTTGTAGTTCCATACTTTGATCTTGTAATCATCTCCTGCATGTATGATTAAAAGATTAAAACTTAAGGCTTTGAACTAACCAATATCAAAAAGGCATAAGCATAACTGTGTCCATGACTCCATGTAGAGAGAAAACATAACAAAATGGTTCTAAAATTTATATCATAAAAAGCGCTTGCTCATATGCATTTCATCACATCTAATGTACATGTACAGATCCATATGAATGTGAAGTTCCAATCATCAGTATTATAGCAGAAACTTAAACACTAACATAAATCTGATAACTCTCATGAGCACAAAAGGATCTAAATTTGCTAAGCAAAAACAAGGTTCAAAATCTGATCATAGCTGATGGACGTGATATCATGAATAGATCAGGTAACTGAAGCATTTCAAGTATGTCAATTCAGTTTAAATCCAACAAACCTCCGGAAACAAAAAGAGGCTGCGATTGATGAAAGTGGACGCCACGAACAGGGCCATCATGCTCGTCAAATCGATCAATGAGAGTGCCCATCCGATAATCCCATAGCTGGATCACACCACTGTGAAGACTCGCCAAGATCCATGGCCGCTTGCTGTGGAAACTCAAACCTTTCACTCGATTACTCTTCGTCTCAAACTTCGTCAACATCTTCGCTCCTTCGAATCCCTAACCTAATTAATCAATCAACCAAATCACGTAACTCGCAATTCGATCAAATCGCACATTCATAATAAACAAAAAACCTAGATTTTAGAGATAGATGATAATTACCTTAGATCTGAGAATTAAACGCCCTAAATTCGATAACTGATTCGATGAATTGATCCGATGTGAAGATTAATGAGTAGCAGATTTGCGATCAGACGGCATTTAGGAGAGGGCAGATGCGGAGAAAGAGAGAGAGTTGGGGATGGATCGAGTGTGTGTTAAAAACAGTGTTAGATCTGAGTTTTGTGAATAAACATTACCATTTCATGGGCAAAATATTCTTGACTTCGATTTTAAAATTTTATGATTTTATTTACCTCACATGTTAATGTTTAGGGTTTCTTAGTTAAAAAAAGGTATTCTCGCAATGCGACAAATACCATGTAATTATATTTTACAGTATTGATATTATGGTGGTAGGTGGTGTTGCGTATAAATTTGACAATGGAGCGGGGTTGGAGTTGATCAATCGATGGTGGGGCAGTATTTGTGGTGTCTAGTGGTGAATGGTAGTAATACAGATGTTGCAAGTTCAAGCCCTTGATGATGCATATTTTTTTATAAACACAAATCTGTCCCGAAATAACAAATGTGTTGGCCGAAAATAAAACAATGCTAAGTCAAGATCCTAATTACATTATATACCGTAAAGAAAAGATATCATATACCTACTAAGAAATGTAAATATATCATATTCACAACTTAATCTACAAGCATGGTATGCGCGCAATGCAACAACGGATATGATGTAACTTTATTTTGTAACGTCCAGTTGACAGGTTGTGATAGCGGTTACGATGAAGGTAGGTGGTAGTGATGGTGGGTGGTGATAAGAGCACTTTCAACTTTTAAAAGAATAATAGACTATATTAATTTAAAAAACAAACTATAAAAGAAAAAAGAATAAAAAAAAGTAGGCTTAGCTCATATATCAAACTCAATATCATTGGGTCTATTGTGTTACATACTTACATGGGTCTTATATTATAAAAGACAACACCACCAAATGAGCTAAGAGCTCTTGCCACTTAAATTAATCAAGTAAATATTAGAGTATAACATAACTGTTTCAGTTGATATATATCAAAACATAAATTGATGAGTAAGTATTCATCATTTATTTTGAATTTCCTTCAAAACAATTTATATAAAAACTAAAAGCAATATTCAATATGATGGATTTACCCTTATATCTAACTTACTTGTTATTCTACACTAAATTACTCCATAATAAACAATTCAACACAAAATGTTGCTATATGTATTGGAGTCGAATTACAACCCACGCAAATGATAAAACACTATGTCTTTAAGACAGAGACAAAAATAGGCATCCCAAAAAATACATACATAAGAGAAAGTAACAACAAGAAATAATTGAAGGAAAAAACTAGAATATGCACTCAATCATTTAGCAAATAAAACTCGACATCATTATACTAAAGTGAACTAGCAAAATAAAAAACAACACGTCCTACTCGATCCCACGCAAGTAAACCTAGATCAACATCTCCAAACACAAAATTTCAATCCGAAACTATGGATTTTTCTGCCAAAAAATTTCGGCCACAACCATCCCACCCATTTAAACTCAAAGTGTATATCTTGAATTAAACTCAAAGTGTCTATCTTGAATTTTAAACGCAAAAACAAGTACTTAAATTTTGAATGATGACATATATAATCTTTTTCATGTTATTTCGGAAATTTTTAATGTTTTGCTCTTCAAATGTGATAATAAGTTACCCGAACAACCATCTTTGTTAACTCTTTCATCATTTGCGACTTCAAGTTTGCATTATCAAAGTTTATAACCCCATATAAGGTAAGCTTCGAAAGTCTCTTACATTAAAATGTAACTTTAATGGTTCTGATATATTGTATTGAAGTAAAAAGTTAGCAACTATCAATCACGATCGATCCACAAATTTTCTATATATTATATGTTTGGCAATGGACTTTCCGAAACCTAGTCATCTCGTTTTTATTAAGAGCATGTTTGGAAAAGTTTATTAAAGAGACTTTCCCAAACATGCCCTACGTTTGGAAATATAATTATTTTTAAAGCAAACATTTTGCCAAATTAATTTTCAAAAAAAAAAAGATCAAATTTAAATTTCCTTATCATAATGTTGAAGATGGCGGTCTATTATAAACTACCAAATTCTTTGTTGTTGGTTCGCCACTGTTTTCGTTCGTTAATATTCACCACCACAATTATCTTCCACTGTTGTATATCTCTCGAGAATCATGTCAATCGAGTGCATTTGCCTCTCATTTAGCGAATTTGCATCATCTCTTATGATCATTAGGTCATCATCCCATCTACCTCTATCGTCATCAGTGATTCCATCCCCTGGAGGTGATTTTGATATTTTCTGTTACATAAATGAAGATTAATTATAGTTTCGGATACGAATTCATTATTCTTATTTTCTGTTTATTGAATTTCCTGGTTTTTGTATAATTTTACCGCTTTAAATTATGGTTTCAATGTCGTTGATTTTAAAATTGAAGACATACGAATAGAAATTCAGGTTTAATTGATCCTGAAATTCATGATCATGAGTCAAAATTCATTAAGTGGAGCTCGCCATGGAATTCTGTTATGTTTTTCATTGCATATATAGTTAGGGTTTCATGGTCATGATAGGCAGAGCTAAATAATTTTATGTAATTGCTTGATGATGATGTAATTTGTAACACATTGGGGCTTTTGCTGCCCTAAATACAATAGGTGAATCTTCATGGGAGATACAATCAGTAGCTGACCAAAATGACAAAAATGAACATCAGATACTGAATTGCAAAGAATCATCCTTCAACTTTGTAGGTAATAAGCTCTCTGCTCTCCATGTATATCAATCATATTATGGATCATTCATGCATTTGTCGATCATTGTTTTGCAGATATTGTTTCTAAAAGAGGATTTCATACATTATCGATACACAGACGATATTAGTTTTCAAGTTTTTATTCCCTCTCTACTCTTGTGAAGAGAGGGAAACCGAAGATATTTGTAACAAACACAATGTCGTCAGTTAGTGGAGATGAGATAGATCAATGTGAGAAGATACTTGTTTCTGTGAGGTTAAGGCCATTAAATGCAAAAGAAATTGCAAAAGATGATGCTTCTGATTGGGAATGTGTTAGTGGTACCACTCTCATATGCAAAGCTGTATCAACAGAACGATCACATCCCAATGCCTACACATTTGGTAAGCAAGTAATTATCTATCTTCATATCCTAATTAATCTGTAAATTGGACTAAATTATTTTATTTTATTTTATTTTATATTATTGTTATCTTATTTCTCATTCTTGGTTATGATGGAAACAGACCATGTATATGGGGGTGAGTGTACAACACGACAAGTGTACGAGGAGGGAGCCAAAAGAGTTGCTCTTTCAGCTCTAAATGGCATTAATTGTGAGTTTAATTTTTATATTAAAATCTCAAATTCTGATAATTAAATACTAATAATTAAATTATTTTCTTCAGCGAGTATATTTGCATATGGGCAAACAAGCAGTGGGAAGACATACACCATGACAGGTGTCACTCAATATGCACTATCAGACATATTTGACCACACAACCAAGGTAAAACATTACAAGTAAAACTAAAACTTTAAAGAGTGAATTACCTAAATCGCCCCTGTGGTTTTCAGCAAACTGATAGAGAATTTGTGCTGAAATTTTCTGCAATAGAAATTTATAATGAATGTGTTAGAGATCTTCTTAGTGCAGATGCTACTCCACTTAGACTCCTTGATGATCATGATGTCAGTATTTTCTCAGAATTTTATTTATTAAACAAATGTTTTTTTTAAAACTCAAGGTTTTTGTTGCTATTAGAAAGGGACAGTTGTCGATAAACTCACCGAAATACAGTTGGAGGACTGGACTCATTTAATGGAACTCCTTTCTGTGTGTGAAGGTATAATAAAACTTTTAATGATATATCAAATTGGGTAATTTATAAGTAAATAGGTCCATCTAATGGTGATAATGAATTTGTTATTATGTAGGTCAAAGAAAAATTGGGGAGACATCAATGAATGAAATAAGCTCTAGATCTCATCAGATTATTCGACTGGTAATCTATTTATAACTACTTATTAACATGAATTTTCTTATATTTTGACTCATTATTTTATTTTTTATTTTTTCAGGCAATTGAAAGTTCTCCCAAAGAATTTGCAGGGACGGATGGTGCAAGCACTCTTACAGCTATTGTGGTACACAACATCACTATTAATTTGAATTATTTTTTACGGATAATGATTAATTTCATACACGTCCTTGCAAACTTCCAATAGTACGTATATATCCTTGGAAACTTCATTATTACATATATATCCTTCCAAAATCTCAAAATTCTCATATATTTTTTTTTGACCTAATTTAATAATATTTAAATCTTTTAAAATTTAAAGAACATAAATCATAATCTAAATTAATGGTAAAATCGCCTAAAAACCATTGACGAAATAAATGCAATTGTCGAATTTGGCAAAAAAATACCCTTGACGAAAGAAAAAACCCTTGACCATTAAGGGTATTTAGGAGTGTTTACCATTAATTTAGATTAGCATTTATGTTTTATTAAATTTTAAATGATTTAAATATTATCAAATTAGGTAAAAAGATATACGTGAGAATTTGAGGTTTTGAAAGGATATATACGTAATAATAAAGTTTGCAATGATATATATGTAATATTGGAAGTTTGCAAGGACGTTTATGAAATTATCCCCTTTTTTTATTATTATTAGTAATTCTTCCTTGAAATAAATACAAAATTTGTGTTTTTTTGTGTGTAGAATTTTGTTGATTTAGCAGGAAGTGAACGTGCTTCTCAAACCAATGCAGGCGGTACACGGTTGAAAGAAGGCAGTCACATAAACCGCAGTTTACTAACACTCTCAAGCGTTATCCGAAAACTGAGGTTTCTATTTCTACTTTCTTTTTCATCTTCTCAATTGCATAAAAACTAACCGAATTCACAACTGTTAATGTAGCCAAGGGCGAAACGGTCATATTCCATACCGAGACTCAAAACTAACCCGTATTTTACAAACCTCACTTGGAGGAAATGCAAGAAGTGCAATCATTTGCACTTTAAGCCCTGCACATATGCATCTTGAACAAACAAGAAACACACTTTTATTCGGTTGTGCTGCAAAAGAGGTCAGAACAAGTGCTCAGGTCAACGTTGTCGTCTCGGAAAAAGCACTGGTCAAACAGTTGCAACGGGAAATGGCCCGTTTGGAAAATCAGTTGAAAAATATGTCTGGACCAAAAACAAATGATTCTCAAAGCGTCATTAAAGAAAAAGAACTTCATATACAAAAGGTCATTATGTTGACTAGTTACATATAATATCTAAATATAACAGTCGATTAAAATGTATAAATTTGTTTAATTGTACCTCCAGATGGAGCAAGAGATAAGAGAGTTGACTGAAGAACGTGATCTTGCTCGAAATCGCCTTGAAGAAATCACACGAACAGCTGCAGCTGATCAAAATTTAGTACCATCGGTATTAAAATGAAGGGATAATTGTTTTTATATCCTTATAAAACTTGTAAATTATTTCTATATCCTTCTCAAATTCATAAATTCTCTCTATATCCTTCTAGATTTTGTAATTGTCTCTAAATCCTTTTAAATCTTTAAAACTCTTTTTTATGTCCAAAAACCTATTTTATTATTTATTAAATCGTGATAATATCAATAATACATGTAAATAAACATGATTTCTAATACATAATCAACATATATATTGCATACGTATTTGATAATTATAAATATTACTTCTATAATGATTTAATAAATATTAAAATAGGTTTTTGGACATAAAAGAGAGTTTTAAAGATTTAGAAGGATATAGAGGCAATTACATAGTTTAGAAGGATATAGAAATAATTTATGAATTTAATAAGGATATAGAAATAATTTATGAATTTTATAAGGATATAAAAGCAATTGTCCCATAAAATAAAAAAAATAAAAAATAAAATAAAATCAGTTAATCGTTATATAATCATGCAGATCGATTCTAACTCATGGGAGGAAAATTCTGTTTCTAGCCACCAACATAGCAGTTCATGGGACGGAAATTCCACATCAGATGCATCTGATGTGGCAGTTGATAATCCTCTTCCTCAAGTCAACACATACAGTTTTCCAAAAAATCATAAATTACGTAATCCAGTTGAAGACCATTATTCCTTTGATAATATCACTCCCCGTGAGTTTATGAATCAATATTTCAGGCCTGACCCGAATCAAGATGCAAATGATGATAAAATCCTAAATGAGGGCGATTTGGTAAATGATACCCATGATGACCATGACCAGTCTCATGATGAAAATGTATCTTATTCAAGAAGTCAAAGCTTAAAAAGAAGCACAAGTTCTTCGGTTATTGTAGGTGTAGGTGTAGGTGTAAGTGCAGGTGATGACTCATCATCATCATCTCCTTCAAAAAAAGAAGAAAATGTGTTGGTTGAATCGAAATCGGAATCGAATATTAAAGGATTATGTAAACAAGATTCTTATAAGGGTTTAACTGTCAGTGTTGGGAAGGATATGGAGACAGACGACGGTTTTGTTTTGGATTCTCCAAGAACTCTGGAAAGGGTTATGAAGTATGATCTTAGAGGAAGGAGTAAAGATTATGTGGTAAGGATGTTTCTCTTATACATAGTTTAGTTTATTACCTTTTGTTTAGGGGAAACGGGCGGGTTACGGGTTGGCCCGAAATACTTTTTGATGATAAGAAAAAAAAACTTTTTTTTTCTTAATAGACTTAGTCATTATCAGTCTGTTTTCCCATTAAGTCACAACTTTTTTTCTTTCTTTTTTGTACTTATGCAATTTATAATAATTACAATTTCATATTTTTATAGGGTATGGTTAAGAAAACGTTTAATTTATAATGTTACTATTTTAAAAATGATTTTTTTTATTTTAAATTCAACTTTATTAGTTATATATTAACGTTTTTTTATTATTAAAAAATTTAATTTAAAATTATATATTATTTAATTATATCTTTTTACAATTGTTGGGCTTTGAAAATAAAAAAAAAATGTCAAAATTTTATTATTAATATTTAAGACTACCCATTCAACATTTAAAACAAACGAGTGCATTAATTTATCCAGACAAACATAACATAACTAGACAGACGCTTTAACTATACAAAACTTAATGAAAACAAACAAACCCTAAGTGATTGATTGTTATTGTTTTGATTTTGAGATTGATGTTACACCAAAAGCGAGCGATGGTGAGAAGGAAACTTTTGGTGATGTTAAGGAAACTTTTGAGGAAGTAGAGAAAGAATGGTGTTTGGAGTTTGAAGAGGAAAGGCAGAAGATAATTGAATTGTGGGATGAATGCAACATACCGTTGCTTCATAGGACTTATTTTTTCTTGTTGATTAAAGGTGACACGTCAGATTCTGTCTACATTGAGGTGGAGGTAAGACGGTTAGCTTTTCTCAAGAAAACGGTTGATCATGTTGCAAGGTACTATTTTATTTCTATTGTTTTTATAAAAAAAAAATATGCTGGTTGTAGCATTATACTCTAAAAATGAAAATAGTTTTATAACTAACAAGCCTAACCAAAAAATTTGAAAGTTGTACAAAGTTTATTTTCATACGGATAACTGGTTTTAGGGATTGTTTATTGAAAATAAATTATACGTTTTGAAAATGGATAATTAGAATAATCAGTGGTTACATAACTTGATTTTGAAAAATAGTGCTTAGACTTGGTCATGTTGTTTGAATACGCAATAATGGTATAATCAGTTTTTTTAGTATTTGGTAGACCAAATTATTTGTTTAGTCAATAAGTAAAATGCAAATAATGCTTTTTCAATATGAAATAAGCACATCCCTAAATTCTTTTCCGAAACTCCGTTTTAGATGTCTCAAAATGCAACTAATTCATATTTTTTTTTGCCAAAATTTCATTTTAGATTATTTACATTTTCAAAACACAATAAGCCGTCAGTCTGCTTCAAATTGTAATCCCAAACACCCCCTATATGTTTTGTAGTCCTAAATGTAATTCAAGGTTATTTTCGTGTTTAACCTTTGTTGAGTTAGTTTATAAGCCCTTATGGTCAAGTACAAACTGGTTATTTTATATTAGGTTAAATATGGTTTAGTGCCTACACTTTCACCTAATTGGTGGTTTAACGGTTTAACCCCCAAATTAATTTTCCATTGTTTCACCTATCTTTCTACTTTATAACGCTATTATTATTATTGCTATATAATTTGTTACAAAAAATATTATAAATTTTTCTATAGATGTTTTTTTTTTTGAACGGCAACTTAATCTACTCCTAAATCAACCTATGTCCACTATGGGACTTAAACCCTCAACCTCAAGATTGGGGGCAAACACCTTTACCGCTAGGCCATTGGCCATTTGATTTTCTATAGAAGTTAAGGGACTAAACTTGCGGAAAAAAAAGTCTACGGATTAAAATGATTTTTGTAAATATTAACCCTGTTAAAGCAGGGTCAGGATGACTTATTTTAACAAGTCAATCAATGTTTATGACAAAACCATGGCCAAAAAAGAATTCAATGGTTAAAACACCAAATCAGTGAAAATTTGAATATTACTAATTACGGTAATTTGTTTTCCCAATAACCAACAGTGCAAGGGCATTAAATATCGAGAGGGCAATGTTGACGAGGAAACTTTTAAGTAAATATACAGCAAAAGAAAGAGAGATGATGTTTGAGAAATGGGGAATTGATTTGGAATCAAGAAATAGAAGATACCAATTGGCTCAATTATTATGGACAAAAACAGATGATATGCACCATATTAGCGACAGTGCTCAAATTGTCGCTAAACTTGTTGGTCTCGTTGAACAAAAAAATACAGCAAAGGAGGAATTGTTTGCATTGAATCTTACTCCCAAACAAGACACACAAACACGTACACATAGCCTTCTTTCCACTTGGAGAAACAGCCTCTCCTCACTAAGATCGTCTTACTATTAAACTAACCAACGGATTTATTAATTAATTTATAAAAACTTATTATTAATTTGTCATTTTTTCACTTTATGATTTGTACTTTATGGAATAAAAGTTGTACTTTCAGCAAATTATGTGATATGTGACATAAATAAATATATAACATATAACATGCAAATTATGATTTGGGGACAGCCCCCTTTGTGCTTCCACAACAGCTAAACCACCATCAGGGGAGATGGTGACACTGTCATTGCTAATGTTTAATAAACTATAGTCCCAAAACCAACCTTGTTGAGCAATTTCGGTGGCTCTTTCTAGCCAGATGTTGAGCATTTCACCATCCAATACCTGCAGCATTTTTCTTATGAGAAATGATATTTAGATTTAGACCTACTCATAGGCTACTCACTTTATAGGATGACATGTGTATTCCACTAATTCTCTCTCCTAATATTATCTCTTGATTTTGACACGTGTCTTCATCTAATGAGTAGGCTTATGAGTAGGTCTAAATGGTAGACCTAAATACCATTACTCTTTTCTTATATGTCACCTAACAGTAACTAACTAGCTACTTCACAGTAAAAAAACACTTTTACCTCTGATAATTTTGTGAAACAGTGATTAGGGCCAAGAGCCTGGGATCTAATGGTCTACCACTTAAGAATTAAACCTTCAGCAAATCTTGCATCCATTCTTGGTATATCTGAATTCTGATTCCCCTGTAATCAACAACAAAAATATGTATCCTTCTTTTGTTTAGAGCTTCAAACTATGATGAGTTTTACGTCATACCTACATTGATGATGACATCAGCCGTAGCTGACCCAACTTCTCAGGTGGACAACGGGACACAAACGCCGATTCTCAGGTGGCTGAGAGCTTCCATTGGAATTGCAAATTTTGTCCAGTGCACAGTATTGGACTTGTGTAGTGATAGTATTTTTATGAAACGTAACATTTTACTCCCTTTAAGTCTTAGTGATGTGTAGATTAACCCTTATACTATAAAGGAAAGTTTGCGAGTACGGTTAAGGGGTAAATGTTCCGCTCATTTAGATGTATGGATCTTGCATGCAAAAAAATATAATCTGATCATAAGCGAAAATTTCCACCATTTCCGTTTGAGTAGTGGTATTTAGACTTACCATTTAGACCTACTCATAGCTATCAAGTGGGTAGGTCTATAAGTAGGTCTAAATGATAGCACTAAATATCATTTCTCTTTCCATTTATCGAAGGCTATATTGAAGGCTACGTTGACCGATTAAGCAAATATGCAAGTCAAGTTGCTCAACTGTTTTTGGACGACATCCGGCTACCTGGATTTCCTAAAACTATAATCAGAGACATGGACTAGGTCTTCTTAAGTCATTCACAAGTCTTTGTTTAGACAATTGAAAATTGATTTGAAGATGTCATACAACTTATCATCCACAATAGGTTTTAGGAATGTTACTTCCAGTGTATGACTGGTGAAACAATAATATATGTGAGGGTTGTTTCCTCCAACAAGAACCAACCCAGCCATCACACATCAAGCATCACAGGGAACAGAACGAAAACAACCAGCAACACAAACTCAAACAACAAAATCAAAACATACGCCATTAACAAATCATCAATGCTGGCTAACAACATATCAGTTGCAGAGAATTTACATTCCAAAATAAAAGGGTTTATATGCTAGATTATCCCCAAACATACCAACAAAAACTACTAACAGCAAACAAGTTTCAGAAACATAAACATAAACAATCACAGAAATTGAAATACTAATATGAATACGAATACCAACAATCTAAGCACGCTCCCCACGAATACGCCTAGCAAGCTGGATATCTTTGGGCATGATTGTAACCCTCTTGGCATGAATGGCACACAAGTTGGTGTCCTCAAAGAGACCCACAAGGTAAGCCTCTGCAGCCTCCTGAAGGGCCAATACAGCGTGACTCTGGAACCTCAGATCAGTCTACAACCAACATTAAACAGAAAGAAGAACAAATGTTAGTCATGCTATACAACAGATAAAAGTTGCAAGACTTAGATTAATCAGAAGAGATTGAATAAAGACCTTGAAATCTTGTGCGATTTCACGAACAAGCCTTTGGAATGGCAATTTGCGGATCAGCAATTCGGTACTCTTCTGGTACTTACGGATTTCACTGCGATCATAACGACGGAGTACTGTTATAAGGTTATAAGCGATCAATAATTAGTTACCGGTATTACAGCTAAGTAAATGAATACATGTTAATATTAACAATCGAAAACCTAATTTACGTATTCCATCTGATCAGTTTGATGCACGAACAACCAGTAAATTTAAGAAGAGAACGGAGTATGAATAAGAGTCTCACCGGAGGGCGACAGTTCCGGGACGGTAACGATGGGGCTTCTTAACTCCTCCAGTGGTCGGAGCTGATTTCCTTGCAGCCTAACAGATCGACGCAAAAGAAGAAAGAAAATTAGTACGCCAAAGTCTACCAAATTATAATAATATTTTGAACGCGATGTACAAATTGAACTCGATGAATTACAAAATTAGTGAAGGTATCGAGAATCACATACCTTGGTTGCAAGTTGCTTCCTGGGAGCCTTTCCACCAGTTGATTTACGAGCGGTCTGCTTCGTACGAGCCATTGCGTTTCAAAGTAACAAATCTGAAATTAAACAGTATCAGATCATCCGTTAAACGCGAAAACATCAATTTTAAATTTGAAACTGTAGATTATTGTTAAGAACAAGAACGGAGAGAAATATTTTACCGAAACGACGAGATAATTGATTGATTTCGAGAACTAGGGTTTCGGATTGGGAAAAAGCTTAAATCGAAATTGATGAATGGGTATATATATACACGGGAAAACGTGGATTTTGAGTTCGCAACGGCTTCTAAGACGGGTAATTACGGATCCGTGTGCTTCACTCTGATTGGTTCGCTAGCAATAGAGACGTTTTTAATTGGTTAAAAGGGATTGACCTGGATTGGTATGTTTGTGTTTGTTTGACTCGGTGGATTTGTGTTTCTTTTGTGTGTATATACACGAGCTGATCTCGGCAGACTCATTTATTGAAAGAAAAAAAATGGACTGGAGAACAGGAATAGGAATTTCATCATAAACAAAACTAGCATCAAAGGCCTTTGGCCTAAGGGTATAATGTCTAGCTCTCAAACTTGAGGTCAGAAGTTCGAGTTTCTTCGTGGACATAGGTGTTAATTAGGAATAAATTAGATTTGTCGTTTCAAAAAAAAAATTAAACAAAACTAGCAATAAACTATAAGTTTGAGGAAGTTTTTTGTCGGTATTGGGTTAACTCGGCATACATGTTTTTATTAAACAGATTGAGTTTACGTCGATGATATATTAAGTGGGTCGACCCAAATTATTAAAATATTTTTAAAAATATATATTTATATTTAATTTATAATTTATTAGTTCAAACGTAACTAATAATTAGATTAGAACTAAATTGGCTACTTAGTATTTTTGGTGTTTTTTTATTTTGTTATGAATTTGTAACACCGCAAAAACTCAAGCCATTTTTTATTTTTTTTAAATTATTACGGAAGCGTCCCATTTTAGTTATACCACAAAACTTAAGTTATTACATAACCAAACATAATATAAATTAAAAACAGTTTTACCACCATTATGGCCTAATTACAAATTATATCCAAAAATCAGAGCCACGGTCAACCATTCCGACAAAACACCCCTTGACCCGCCCAACTATCAAACCTGCAAAAGAATCAACGAGGTGGGGGATTAGCACAAAGCTAAGTGAATGAATAAAGCATCTAAATTGTATAAACACAACAGATAAGATTCACACAACTAATTATAGGTAACCACAAACACAGAGGACGGCGGTTCGGCCGAACCCTAAACCATTGTTGGCCCAACAACGGTAACCGAAAGACCCCTTTACTACATTGGCACGGTAAAGCCTCCTTCAAATACAACGAATGCATCCAAGGTCCAAGAATTCGTTATCCAATAGTAACCGATGGCCCAGTAGAATTCACCCATTACTGACCTCTATCCACCCGAATGCGCATTCAATCGAGTAATTAATAATCGTCATTAATTACTATACCATATAAACAATCCATAAAAATAACGTAGGGAATATCTAGTTAATTAACAAACACCCAAACAAGAACCGAATGTGAAATACCATCTACACCATTATAATCCATACAAGTTATAGGCTAAATCCACTCACCTTAGCACAACAACTTGATCAAAACTCAGTATTCTTATATTACTGAGCTTGCTTCCCTTTTCCTGTATAAATGAATACCGAATTAGTAACTAAATTCCACCGAAAATGACAATAATATAAACTAATGACCAAAGCATATATTGCACCAACTTTAAGACCACTTACTTGCAATTCTACTTGTGACTAAACCAACTCAAAACTTTCATAGTCAAAGGTTTATAATAAAATCTACACTAAATTGAACAAAACCATAATTTAACAATTTAGGCCCAAACGGGTCAAAACCAAGAACAAGGTTCTAATACTTCAAATACATAATTTTATTAACATTTCTTAAACATACAATTACCATTTTATGAAAAACTTCATGTTTACATATTATACATCGAAACACCCAAAGTTTTCAATGCATATTTGACCCGAAAAAGAGACATACGACCTCTTGTACTAACTCAGAAATCTGAACATTATTATGACCATATCAGATTATGAAATTATGATATAAATAAAGTAGACTCATAGACCTTCGAAACGACTGGTCGCACGCCCAAAACGGAATTACGGTTGATTTTATATGATTTTTACAAAACCGCCAAAATTCAACAAAAAGCTGCCATTTTCTTTAGCTACGGGTTTTTATACAAATTTTCATCCAAACACCCAATTACTCAAGACAACAATCAACAATTCATTCTATGGTTAATTCCTACCAACAATAATCATTTTAGCATGTCATTTTCACTAAAAGTTAACTACTTTAAGCATAAAACTGCATCTTCTCAATTTTAGGGTTTTTAGGTCATCTTCCCCAAACACCATTGGAGAAGCTTGGTGCTAAGAGCTCTAAGTTTGGTTGCTACTCAACAACTAAACATTTAAAACATAGAAATCAGTCACCAACTTCATTTAGATTGTAAAGATTTAAACAATTTAACACTTTATGCAAGAAACCCACCATAATTCAAAAACCTTAACTATAACTTCAAGAACACAACAATAAGATGATAAATTACCTATTGCATGCCCTAGAATCTGAAAATCAGTAGAAAGAAAGAAGGAGATTCAAGCAATTCTTCAAGAATACAAGTTTCTTCAATTTTTTTGGGTGATAATTGAGTGTGTGTGTGTGTGAGTCACGAAGAGAGCAGGCAAAAGAAAGGGTTTTGGGACACCTAATATATCACGTGTCACACAAAGAGGATTTTACATATTTTTAACTTAAACACAGTATAAATATTGTTATCTAATATACGCTGATAAATTTTAAGGCCTAAACGAACTCTGATTTACACAACGAAAATATATTTGGAATTGAAATTTAAAAAAAATCCCGGATATGCAAAAATCATATTAATATCTAATAATTCAATTTTCACTAATTTTAACCAAGGGTTAAAATACAATTAATTTCAATTAATTCAAATAAAATCCAATAAATATTAAACAATTAGATATTACTTACCGAAAGTAATAAAATATTCTAGGCCGGGTCTCGGAATGTTACAGAATTTGTGGAATAAAAACAATTTGTTTGACTCATTTAACCTGCTTGGCCTGTGTTGCGTCCTGATTTCGAGAACTCCGGACCGAACGATCTCTAATGCCCTATGCCTGAAATCACAAGCAACCCTAAGTCAGAAGTCCTCCGGAAGGGATTTCCGGGAGGACACTCCGAAGCTTAAGTAAGTTAATATGATCGACGTGAGGTCTATGTAAGCGATAATAACGAGTTGTAAGTAAGAGTAATAAATGATGAGAGCATTCAATGCCTTCTTCGTTGAGACTTACCCTCTATTTATGGACCGGCCGATTGAGCGGGAAAAATAGAGTAAGTCTCTGGGGCGCGAAAACAGGATGCGACCTTTGGTCCGTATCCTTTGTTATCCTCCAGTCTTTTAGCGGTAATCAGCCTACGTCCGCTGGGTAATGCCATGGGTCTGTTTCAAACCTTACCTTCATTAAATGCTAGCATGGCTCGAGAGTGGCTTTTCCTTAAAGCCCGGTCACGCCTCGACAAGATCCTTGGGACTTGTAACCTAATGATGACTTACGCTATTTGGATAGCACGTAGGTCTATCCATCGTCCGGAACTTCCGAGCGTCCGTCATCTCGGTGGTTCGTACCATCCGTCATTAACCTGCTAGCCTATTTAACTCATTAAATTAAACGGATTATATTGGTTATGTTCGGATTGAAGGTAAACATGTTAGGGTTATAATACTTGACATAAACATGTCGTTCCAGGTTGAACGTTTGTGCCCCACCAACCTGAACCCGGCTTGAATTTCTCTCAAACTTGTCAGTGTGAGCTGGAACACACCGGTAGAACTCACGGCATTGACACCAACACATCATTTGGAAGACATATAATTAAATTATCTGGAATCCGATGAGTTTGAAGACATGTCGTTAGAGAGAGAGATATATGAAGAGATGGATAGATGGAGATAGTGAAAAGGAAGACTTAATAATGTTATAATTAACTTGTTGGGAATCCGATGAATTTTGTGTGTGTTTTGTTTTGCTTGCCACGTACCAACTAACATCACAAGAACAAAATTCCAATTATCATTATGGTTGCTAGTTCTTTTGATTCGCAATTAAAGGACGAGGTTTTTACCTCTTATGGTTTTGGATGTTATTTGGTTCGTGGATTGTTACTTAGAAGAACTAGTATTTTAGTGGTATTGGTTGACGTGTAG
This sequence comes from Calendula officinalis, assembly GCA_963853835.1. Lineage (NCBI taxonomy): Eukaryota > Viridiplantae > Streptophyta > Magnoliopsida > Asterales > Asteraceae > Calendula > Calendula officinalis. The sequence continues at coordinate 99,608,711 of OY970821.1, forward strand.
TGTGGACTACTCTAAAAGTATTCTACCATTGAATACTCGGTTTCATCAAACACAAGAACACGCTAACAGTGTATGATTTATACATCTTTAATCTTGTATTTATTTTATTGCTTAATTATGTGACATGTATCAAGATCCGTTCTTGGTGATTCCCAATAATTTCCGCTGCATTTATTTTGAATAAATCAGGAATCACTAACAAGTTTCTACCACAATTAGGGGTGCCCATCGGGTCAACCCGACCCGAACCGAAAAATTCCTAACCCGACCCGATAAGAATTCGGGTTCGGGTTGGTCGGGTTTCGGGTTTGTCGGGTTACCCGATCGGGTTGGTCGGGTTACACTTGAGTTAGGAATTTTTTGTAAAAATTAAAGAAATTATTTAATATATTGAATTTTATGACATTTAATTTAACACTTGTAATTATTAATTAATTTTTATTGAATATTTTATCATATAATTTGCTAATTAATCGATTTAGTAGTAAAAATATCTTAATTTTATACGAAATAAAATACTTAATGTAACATCCTAAAACCGGCCTAGTTGTTTTAGGTATATTTCGATATTTGAAAAATATCTACTTGACCCTATATGGAATAAATTGACTAAATGTTAAATAAATTGGTTGACCTTTTGTCCTTTGGTGATATTTTAATCAAGGGATTTAAAATATCAGTTTTCTGAAATGTTTAAATGAAAATGTGATTTTTATATCTTTAGATTCCTTGTCGGATTTCGTTTCCAGAAATGCTTTCGTTTTTAAAATTGGAGGCCGTTTGGTATTTTAAATAAATTAACTACGAAAGGGACTTTTTGTGTTGTATTTGTTAAAAAGTGAAAGAAAAGCTTAGTGGGCCCCATCCCTTGTTTTTGAACGGCAATTTAGGATAGGGAAACCCCATCTTTCCATTTTGACCAATCTTTCTACCTCTCTCTACCGTCTCTCTCTCTCTCTAACATCTCTCTAAAAAAAACCCCATTGGTGTTCTTGAGCTCCAAGGAAGATCTTGTACACATTTCTTGGTCAATCATTAATCTGAACACGTTTTTGTGAAGGCCTTGAGGTAAGCTTCAATCTATGGGTGTTCATTTTCGATTCCATGATAGTTGGTAAATTAGGGTTTATGTGTTCTTGAGTTTTGGTTGGTGATTATTGTGTTAGATGTTATATTAAGTGTTTATGCAAAGTTTGACATGTATTGTTACGTGAGTACAAGTAATTTAGCACAAGGTACAACCATCTTAGCAAAGTGTACAAGTTGGTGTGTTTATGTTAAAATTAGGTTGTATGGGTTTTGACAAACCTTGGATTTCTTGTTGTTTGAATGCTTGGAATTGTTTATTAGGTTGAGAAAACATGTTTAGTAAGTTATGGATGTTGAGAAATCAAGTATTATATGTTTTGGTGGTTTGTGACTTAAGTTGGGTGAGTTTGTTAGTTAAAACAATTGTTTAAGTTTATGTAGAAATTATGAACCAATTATTGTGTTAAATGACTAGTTGGTGGAAACATGGCATTGGTGTGTTTTTGCGGGTTTTGTTGCTTGGATATGTTAACATGATGGATTGGATATGTTAGTTATGGATTATGTTGAGATTTGGTGAAATTGTTGAAATGCTAACTAGTGTTTGGATGTTCTTGGTTAAAATGATGAACTAGTAATTTGGAAGTAAAATACATGGATTGTTGGTATTTATGAACTTGGTGAATGGTTACAAGATTATGACTTGCTAGATGTAGTAGTCATGGACCTTAGTTGTGAAATTTCTTATGTTATAGTCATGTTCGGGCTTTTGACCCGTTCGGGCGATTAAATGGTGGATTGACCCAATTGTCAAATTGCGGATGTATAAGTAGTTTTAATATGCTTATGTGTTAGAAATGGTGTTATAACACTTGGTTGACAGTTAGTGTTTATAATTGTCAATATTGGTAATTATCGATAAATACCGGTTACTGATTCGGTATTCCTTTGATGTACATGAACTGGGATCGAGACTCGAAAACATTAGACCTCTGAGTTCGACAAGTGGAAGTAACGGTGAGTGGATTTAACCTACAACTCGGGTCTCGTTCATTTGGGTTTGGTTTTGTGCACACTAGTAAATTTGCAGGATTATACCAGACGTGGGGAGTTCCCGTCGCGAACTCCCGTTCCCGATCGCGAAGTGCTTACAGAGAAAATGGGGATTAGTCGTGAACTCGGTCGCGTTTCAGTTCCCGACGCGAACTTGAGTTCGCGGACGCGAACTTGAGTTCGCGTCTGGGAACTCTTTCGTGGTGTTTTCGCGGTGTATTCGTAGCTAGTCTATTAGTTATGTATGCCTAGTGTTAGGGGATTCTGCCTGGGATGCTTTTGATGCAGCCTTTCGTAAATAAGCTCGCTTGTTGGTATCGGTTTGATCGGGTTAAGTGAGATAGGATATGTGCACATAGATGAAAATGTTTTGCTTGATTGGTAACAACAACTTGATTAGTGGGAATCGAGGATAGGTAAGAGGTCAGTGTCGGAAGGATAACGGCTGGGCAAAGGGTATCGACTAGTAGGGTATCCGACCTTACCTGTATGCGTTACATGGTTAAGGGGAGGGAGTTGCCCGGGTGTTGGATACGAAGCGCCAACGGAAACTGTGGTTCTGGCCAACCACGGTTTAAGGCCCGCAAAGCCACCATTCCTCAGTGATAGTGTTACCCAACGCGGAGATGTTTTATAACTTCCGTGTTAGCAATCGGAGATGTAGAATCTACTTCCGAGGTTAGTAGGCGGAGATGTAGAGTTACTTCTGTGCTTAGTGATTAGACAGTTAGTGGTTACTGGTTCGGTGGAACAGTGATTCAGGGGAACAACGGTTAAGCGGTTACGAGGAGTAACAATCGTGGAGATGATGGTGCTTGCTTGTCGAGCTTTGTATAATATGTAGTTTATGTTCATTCACTTAGCTTTGTGCTAATCCCTCTCTCGTTGAATCTTTTCAGGTTGATCGATGCTATGGACGGGATGACTGACCAAGCTCAATGGGTTGTGTTTGTAAAGTGAGCCATGTCGTTTAAGTGACACCGTTATTGTATTGTTTAAGCAATGTTCATTTTGGAAACTTATTGTGGGACCTTGTTTGTAAACTAAACTAAACTAAACTAACCTAAACTAAACTAAACTAACCTAGAGGATAACCTAATCGCCTTCGGCATTTAAAAAAAAAAAGCTTTCTAAATTTTGCGGTGTTACACTTAAACTTTAATCGGGTCTAATCGGGTCAACCCGAACCCGACAAAGGTAAGAAATTCTAACCCGAAACTCGACCCGATAACAAATCGGGTTGGTCGGGTCGGGTTTAAAAAACCCGATAATAATATAGAACCCGAATAGACCCGACCCGATTAGCATAATCGGGTTCGGGTTTGGGTTTGAGTCGGGTCGGGTCAACCCCTTTGGGCACCCCTAACCACAATAATACATACATTACTCAAGAAAGCTAAGATAAACACAAAATAAATAATCCATTTCAACTTTCAACAAGAAATCATCAAGAACTCAAAACCCTAGTTCATCATTTTGCAAGAAATCAAAGAACAATCAAAGAGGAACAAGAACTTACTTCAAAGCTTACACCACAACAAGATTTAAGTTAAAAATGAAGAGATTCGAGCTAGGTTTCCTCAAGAATACCAAAGAAATGCAATGGTTTTGAGAGGAGGGTTTTCGAGCAAGAAGATGGAAAGGAAATAAAATGGATAAGGCTCCCCTCGTTTGCCTTTACAAAATGTCAAAAATCCTCTCATACAATGGAGAGGGCCCCAACTTTCCTTTTTTTTTTTTCAGTATAATACTGGATATTTAATTTATACTTAATTTATTTAAAATAATAAACTAACTTAATTTCAGGCAACGATGATATATTTGAAACCATTGTCCAAAAGCGAATTTAACAACATAAAGTCATATAAAATAGTTTATACATTTCAGTTATCACATATTATAACCCATGGTTAAAATATCATATAAATTCAAATAGTGAATAAAAAATTCATATATAATCAGATAAACATTTATCACTTACCTTAAAATAATAAACTATTAGGCCAAGTTTCATGTTACAAGTTATGTTTTTAACAAGTTGATATTTCAATCAATTTTATTTGTGATAATGTATTACCATATATAATATATATTTATTTTGAATTTATGGGTTGTAGTTAGTATGTGCTTAAAAATGAGGGTGGATTTTAAAAGTTTTGAATTGTTAAATATTGATGATATGTGTCTTTTGCCAAAAATAGACACATGAGTTTGAAAGTCGTATGCATGCTTCCCAGTTCCCACATGATTCCTTCTTAACGAATCATTAACGCCGTGAACTTTTATGAATAGTAATTTAACGATATTTTGAATGGTAAATGTATATTATAGAAAATTATGAATAAATTCATATATGAAACTTATGTATTGTATTTCAGCTTCCATGCAAACTCTGATACTTAGATTGGTGTTAATGGGTGTAAACTGACGTCATTAGTTTACTCTTCCCATTGACATGCCTCACCGGTTGGGGAAGAGGGGCTCACCTTTGCAGTTCAAAGAAGGGGAGACGAGCATTTGATAGGGCTCAATGGATTTTAATAAGATATTTGGTATTTTGTGTGTATTTTATAATGATTGAACCTAAATAATAAAAGAAAAAAGTATTAATGATGTGAGTATGTCAGTTGGAATTTAAACTAATGTGATAGTGATTTAGTAAAAACTAGCTGGTACCCGCGCAATGCTGCGACGGGTACCCTTTAATTATATTGTCCTGCACATTGCTACACAACACAACTCCACAAATCCCATAATTTCTTACCAAAAGTTTTTATAATCATTTACAAAATAGTCCAAAAGAGCTCAACAAACACAAAGCCTTATAAAAACCCACAAATACATTTAAATTACAATGTATACAAAATTATAATAATCATCAATTTGTTGCGGCTGGTACGACAGCAAGCTCATCTTCATGACTGGAAAAGCTTTAAATGAAATAATTTAAAAAGACAGAAGTTAAATTTCCTGTTGTCGAGAAAGGATGTTGATCTGCTCTTCGGGCAGAGTAAGAGAAGGTGACTCAAGAAAATGCAAGTTGGAATTCCTAAAAACAAAGAGATTTTAACATCAAAACATGAGCTGTGAAATTGGAATACAATAATTGTTGTTTTATACCCGTAATAAATAATAACACTAATGATAACCAAGAAAGTGTCTTGGCAAAATAGAGTAAAGTTTGAAATAGAATGATGAGAAGGTTCGCTCCTTCAATTTAGTTGGTACTTGGTAACAATAATAAAAAAAAACTCTTTTCCTTTAAATTTCAGGTTCACTGATGTGAACCAATACTACTTAAAGATGTAAGCATGGAAAATTATAAGTTGGTTTTCCATGGGACCCACACATGTAGGACTCTCATGAACTTTTATATCTCATCAAAAATGTCAGAAAAATGTGTGCTTTATCTAGCTTGTATCCGTTGGTTTTCTCTTGCTCAGCTTCCTGCAACAAATCATACCAAAAAAACAAAAGATTAATAAACTTTATCACTATTTCGAAATATATTTAAACCCAACTTAGAAAAGTATAATTTTTCCAATAGATCTGATGATTTCTGGGACAATAAATGGTTATATATTTATATACCTGAGGAGTATTATACTCAACGAAGCAGTAACCTCGTATTCTTCCGGTTTCTCCTTCAACATGCATAAAATGTATCATACTTTTCAACCCTAAAGTGAGGAGAACAAAATCATCAAACAATTACAGGCGTTGAATCACAACTAAAACCAAAATGCATAACAACAATCAAAACTACAATTTGACAGAAACAGATACGATTCAGTAGATACAGAAATCACAGCTACAATCACAACTACAATATAAAAAGCCATACTAAAGTAAACAAAATTACCCACCTCAAATTCAAACTGTAGATGCGTTTGGCCATGTGTTGTATTTATAGGGTCCTCGATTCGACGCAAGCTTATGGAATCGAAGAGCCGTTTCCACAAGGAAGCACATGGTTGAAGCAACCGAGGCAATTGTAGAATCGAGGAGTCGACAGAGGAGATGGATGAACGAATCGACGGGGTGACCATCGGCTTTCTTGTATACTGAGTTGGACATCGTTCAACGGTTGAGTTCATGGATACAACTAGGGCCTGCTAATGGACGACTTCGTTTAGCCTAGCGTGTAATATGGACCTAAATGGGCCTCCTAAAAATATTATGGCCGCCCAGAATACGGACCTCCCATCGTTTAATAAGTTAAGGTTTAGAGTGAATAACAGATTTCCTTTGTAGGTCAGCTGGTTTGTGCAGATTTATTGGAACCCTTAGGTCGCACGTTCGAATCCCGACTCTGCATTTTTTTTAAAAACTAATAGTTTCCATAATTAGCAAGTGTGTTGGCTGAATTTTCAGCCTTGCTAATTATGGAATGAGTAAATGCTTTATAATATAGTAAAGATTAACAATATTAATCACGTCACAGTCGTATAAAATGGAAAAATTATTATACTTCCTCCGATTTAAAATAAGTGATACATTGTTGGTTTCACGGTTTTTGAGGTAAAATATGATAATGATAATTAAATTAGATTAATTGGATGGTTGGTAGGGAATGTGCCCCACAAATTTTGAATAAAGTGAGGTTAATGATGTTTAAAAGTAAAAGTAAGGGTAAATATATCATTTCATATTATTAAATAGATAGTTAGTGAGTGTAGGTCCCATTACCTTTTACCAAATAAGGTAATTTTTCAAAATATATCACTTATTTTGATACATTAAAATATAGAAAGTATATTACTTATTTTAAATCGGAGGAAGTAATAGAGAATAGAGTCTCGCCGCTTACCAAACTGCATACAACTATACAAGAAAGAACCTGCGGAAACGGAACCCTTAAACCCTAGTTAAAAAAAAGTGGAAAATCTTGCTGACAATGACTAGAAAATAAGAGGAAAAAAAAAGATAAAGAAAATTAAATGACATCAGGAAAAGAAACAAATTGGTTGATTTGGGATGGAAATACGAACCCCCAATTTGCCCAATCCATACTCACTTTCTCTCTCTTTCTATAATTGTTTATCCCGATTTTATTACCCCATCTTTATAATAATCACACACACCCCATTTCATTCGTAAAATACAATTCAAAATCCCCTTTTTCGCACAAGTAGGGTTTCAGCAAAACACAATCTTGAGTTTCGCCGGAAAGATCGACCAATTTTCTGACCGGAGATGTCGACGGCGGAAGAGACGGAGAAGAAAGAAGAGGGAGTGAAGGGTGGCGAGTTGTTGTTATGTGGTACGACGGCGTGGGACTCCATTGGACGCCGTAAGGGTTTACCGGAAAGTAACTTAGTTTCTCCGACACGGCTCCGGCCTCTCGTTGGCGTTGACATTCGGTATGTTGCATCTGGTTGTGGTAAGTCGTCTTGCTGAGTATTACGTCGTCGTTTTTCTGCTTTCAAGTATAATTTTTTATTGGCTGTTTTTAAGACTAATTTTTTATGTTCTGAAAATAATTTTTTGGCAGCATCTTGTCATTGTATTGCACTGGATGTTAATGGACGTTGTTATACCTGGGGAAGGAATGATGTAAGTTGAAAACTTTTTTTATTTTATTTTGTTATTTATTGTATAAAAGGTTCAATTTTTATTTTGAAAAAATGAAATTTCAAGGTTTAAACTGTGTTGCTATGCTCTAAATCCACTAAATTTGTGTTTTTAATTTTGTATAAATGTTAAATTCTTGAGAATTATTGTTGATTTTTGCAGAAAGGGCAGCTTGGACATGGGGATCAAATTCAACGCGACTTGCCAACAGTCGTTTCTGCACTTGCTTCGTAAGTTTTTTAATCCGTGAATTAATAAATTCAATAAGAAATACAATTAGCATAAATTGGAATCCTACTTGAACACTAGCAGTTGTGTAACTTTTATTATATGTTGTTTTTGTGGATTTATTTTAGTGTTTGTTAATTTTGTATAATTTTAATTGGTTTCAGGTACAAAATTGTTAAAGCAGGAAGTGGGAAATCTCACACAGTTGTAGTGACAGAAGATGGTCTTTCTTTAGCTTTTGGTTGGAATAAACACGGGCAGCTCGGTTCAGGCTCAGTTAAAAATGGTCAGTTTTCAATTAAGTGTCACAATAAAATATTAATATTTTATTACCAATTTATATATCTAAAATTATAATGTTGGTTACTTTATAGCTGCAAGAAGGTTTTTTCTATGATATTAAATTCTTGTTTGTTTTTTGTTGTAGAAATTGAGCTATACCCTGTACGTTGTCTAGTATCTGAAGTAACAACTGTCGCATGTGGAGCTGATTTTACTGTTTGGTTGACTTCTGTTGAAGGCGCTTCTATACTGTATGGTCAACACAATTTCTTTCAATTTTGACCCGTTTACTTATGAATGTGTCAAATGAGTAAAATTAGAGAAATTAATTATGATGTTATATCTAGTTTAATTTCATTTGCAAGTTCTATAGTAAATATCTGGTTTATTTATTGGTTTTTGTAGAACTGCTGGACTTCCACAATATGGTCAACTTGGACATGGAACTGACAATGAGGTATATTATTTTTGACTTGAAATGAATTATAAATCCATACAGATGTAAGGAAATAATTAATTTTATTATTTAATATTTTCAGTATAATACTAAAGATAGCTCTGTGAGGCTTGCTTACGAGGCTCAACCTCGCCCAAAGGCAATAGCTGCTTTTGCTAATGAAACCATAGTTAAAGTGGCCTGTGGATCTAACCATACAGGTTAACTTATCTATAAATAAATTCCCTCTATTTTTTTATTTTTTATTTTTATATCATGTTTTTTTATAAAAAAATCTCTAATACAGTTGCTGTTGACTCAAAGGGCTTTGTTTACACGTAAGTTTATTATTGTTAAATTCTGATAAAATAAAATCATTTAATTTAATTTAATTTAATTATGGCCTCTCCTTTTTACTAAAACTTTGTTCATTTATACATTGTAGATGGGGATTTGGAGGATATGGAAGGTTAGTAGTTTTCAATTATGTTACAATATTCTTAGTAGTGTTCGTGGGTCAAAACGGTTTATTTTAATAGTTTAAATTATAAATATAGGCTTGGACATAGAGAGCAAAAAGACGAATTTAGCCCTCGGCATCTTGAGCTTTTCACAAAGCATAATCTTGTACCTCCTAATGCAGTTGTTTCTGCTGGTTCTGTTAACTCTGCTGTTACTGCTGGTATCTCATTTTCTTATATTTTTATCACATTATAAATTCGATATATATTTATATTCTAAGAAATAAGATCTTGAACAAGAATCTGGATGATGTTTTCATTTTCCTTTTTACTGTGAGTGACAGCTGGAGGACAGATGTACATGTGGGGAAAGATAAAAACTACTGGTGATGATTCCATGTACCCTAAACCTCTCATGGATCTCAGGTTCCTACCTTCTGCAAAAACTCTTTTTGTTTAAAAATATATAATTTTTTTTATAATTAATTAGCGTGTTAAATCAATTATGATAACTGTTAAAAGTTATATTTGTTTAAAAATAATCTAGTTTCCTGAATAAATGTCATAAAATAGCAATATAGTTTAGTAGGTGGTCTGTTTTGGTGATTATAAACTTTTAAGGTCCATTTTGATAATTACAAGTTTTTGGGCTGTGTAGTTTGGTAATTGTTGCAAAAGAAACTTAAAAAATAATTATCAAATAGGGCCAGAAAAAACCTCTTTTGGTTGGCAGATATAGACAAAGAAACTTCATTTACCAAAGTAGGCTGACCCAAAACTTGTAATTACTCAAACAGATGTTCAAAAATTATAATTACTAAAATGGACGCTAAAAAAGTAGTTAGCAATATGTAAGTAACTGATTTTTTTTTATTTTTTTTTTGTAGTGGTTGGAACATACGTTGCATGGATTCGGGCAGCATGCACCATTTTGTTGGTGCAGACAGTTCATGCATAAGTTGGGGGCATGCTCAATCTGGTGAACTTGGTTATGGACCCCACCAGCAAAAGTACCTTATTTTCATTATTTATTATTATTATTATTATTTATTATTATTATTATTATTATTATTATTATTATTATTATTATTATTATTATTATTATTATTACTTCCTCTGATTTAAAATAAGTGATACATTGTTGGTTTCACGGGTTTTGAGGCATAATATGACAATGATAATTAAATTAGATTAATTGGATAGTTAGTGGGGAATGGGTCTCACAAATTTTGAATAAAGTGAGGTTAATGATGTTTAAAAGTAAAAGTAAGGGTAAATATGTCATTTCACTTTATTAAAGTAGATAGTTAGTGGGGGTGGGTTCCACTACCTTTTACCAAATAAGGTAAGTTTTTAAAGTGTATCACTTATTTTGATACACCTAAATATGGAAAGTGTATCACTTATTTTAAATCGGAGGAAGTATTATTATTATTATTTTGTGTATGTTAATGGTTGCAAATTTATATCTTTTTTTTACTTGTTCAGGTCTTCTTCAATCCCTAAAAAAGTTGATTCCCTTGAAGGCATGCATGTTATAAGGTTAGTAATAATATCTCAAATAATCAAAATACACTTAAAACATGTGATTATTATAACACAATTTTTATTCTATTATGTGATTATTTTGTTGTCTTGTAGCGTTGCATGTGGTTTTGCGCACTCGTTGGTGGTTGTTGATCGAACAAACGTTGGTGATCAACTTGATCAGGTAACCAAAAATTACTGTAGTGTTGGGTTGTTTGTATATTATAAAAAAAAAAACCTTTTTTTTATTATTTTATAATCTGGATTCTTTTATTGGTTGGTTACAGCTAGAAATATATGATGGGAAACCTGAGGGTGAAGCGGTTGAAGAACCCGCAAGTGAACCACCAACCGCCAGACAAACTAACAAGAAACCACCTGCAAAAACACCCAACAAAAGAAAGAAAAAAACCCAAGAATCATCAGACTCAGAAGATGAAAGCATCAATGAAGAAGATGATGATGATGATAGTAGTGATTCAGAAGCTAACGGATTTGCTGAAAAGAAGAGCAAACGAGGTGGCAAATCTTCCGGTAGAGGCCGTGGCAGGGGCCGCCCACCTGCCGCCACCAAAGATGGCGGCGGTGGTGGTGCTCCGGCGAAAAGAGGAAGAGGAAGGCCAAAGAAGGCTTGAGCTGACCGATTTTGGTTTGTACTTGTATTGTTTATTTTTTTTCTCTTCACTAACTTTGTATTTGATACGTTGAGCATTTGAACAAACGAGAACTAACGGTTAGAGCATGATTTGTATTCTTGTTTTAATGTGAAGTTTATTTAACTGAAATTTGAATGGTTTTTGCAAACTTATACTCTGATTTGGTAACTTTATGTACGTTTTAGCGCTTGAATGATTCAAAACTTAATCTGAAATATTAGGGCTGTTAAATCGTGCTATCGTTTCGTGTTTCTGAATAACACGACACGAGTTCGTTCAACACGAAAACAACACGACACGAAGTCGTGTTTTATTTTGGTAACACGAACACACACGATTAAAAAACAATAAACACGACAAACACGATAACACAAAATAAATAACAAATTTCTTACTTATTACATGGTAAAAACACGACAAAATCATAACTATCGTGTCAATTTCGTGTTAATCTCTGAACACGAACACGACACGACTTCGTGTTTGTTTTACACGAACACGACACGAACACGAATTCAAAATTCAGTTTCGTGCCAATTTCGTTTTGTTTCGTGTATTTTTGTCGTGTCGTGTCAGGTTTTGACAGCCCTAAAAAATACTAATTAACAGTATATTTGAAACAAATAATTCTTCGAGACTGCTTCAAACAACGTTTAAAATGGCAGTATGTTGCGTTGATGGGTTTAAATTAAAATGACCATATTCGGAAGGGAGTTAATCTCTACACCACAACTTTTGATGTGTATATCACAGAGTACAAGTATCACTGCAAATTGTACAAGTATATGAAGCAGTAATTGTGGTGTAGGCATTAAAAGATGTGGTACATTTATCACCACCTTATTCGAAAGGATAAAATTACCCTTACGTGACCTAACTAACCAACTTCAATTAACCCCAAGGTTTCCAAAATACTGACATTGGCTGCATTTTCGGCACCATACGGACTAAAAATGCAATTTGACCCAACATTTGTATGCGATTTTTGCAATTTACTCCATTTTTAATAAAATTGAACATACGTAACTTTTTTTGGATAAAAAACTGAAACAACTCAAAAGTATTGTTGGGCTATGCAAGCAAACTACAAGTCCATTCCCACCAATATCCAATTTTGGCCCATTTCACTCAAACCCTAAAACATCTTATAAACATAAAAATCCCATTTTTCATCACTGCCGTTTTTCCAGACTTCAATTCAGCTTCCAGACATGGTGAGTCTTCAATTCAATCTCCCTCTCGATCTGCTCAAGTTAGATTGTTTATTTTCTTACATTTAGCATCAATATATTCGTAAAATTTATAATAGCTGCGAGAAATGTTTGCATAATCGTTAATTGATACAATCCGCATAAAATTTGTCATTTTTTTCACCGTTTTTAGGTTTTATTTGATTAATTCTGACTTTCTGTTCATTTGATACAATTAATTTCAGGCTCCGAAGAAAGGTGGAAAGCCAGTAGTAACTAAAAAGAAAACGGTACGATCTCTGAGTTATATTCAGCGTTTTTTGTTCGTTTAAGCATGTATCCACGATTCAAAGCTTTTCATATGATTTACGTATTTCTATGATTTCCTAATCCAGGAGAAGGTGGTTAATCCGTTGTTCGAGAAAAGGCCGAAGCAATTTGGCATTGGTGGAGCATTACCGCCAAAAAAGGATCTGCATAGATTTGTTAGATGGCCGCAAGTTGTTCGTCTTCAAAGGAAAAGAAGGATCCTCAAGCAGCGTTTGAAGGTTCCACCAGCTTTGAACCAGTTTACCAAAACACTCGACAAGAATCTCGGTGAGATATCATTTTAATTTTATTATTATTATTCTGCAAACGCAGATACATGCTAGTATTTATACTTCCTCTGATTTAAAATAAGTGATACATTGTTGGTTTCACGGTTTTTGTGGCAAAATATGATAATGATAACTAAATTAGATTAATTAGATGGTTAGTGGAGAATGGATCCCACAAATTTTGAATAAAATGAAGTTAATGACTTTTAAAAGTAAAAGTAAGGGTAAAGATGTCATTTCACTTTATTAAAGTAGATAGTTAGTGGGTGTGAGTCTCACTACTTTTAACCAAATAAGGTAAGTTTTCAAAGTATATCACTTATTTTAATACATCCAAATATAGAAAGTGTATCACTTATTTTACTTCGGAGGAAGTATAAATTAGGGCTGGCAAAATCAAACCCGACCTGTCAACCCAACCCGTTTAGAACCCAAAATTAGTGGGTTGGGTTATAACTTTCAACCCGTGGGTTGTAAACGGGTCAACCCATTTACAACCCGCATATAAACAAGTCGGGTTGGGTTTAGATTTACAAACCACTTACGACCCGTCAACCCGTTTAAATATTATATACATCTTAATTACATAACATAATATAATATATCACTATTTATTTATGTATCTTAAATACATATTATAATGTATTATTATAATGTAAAATCTAGCATACACATATATTTGTCACATATATCTATTTCTCTCGAAGTTAAAGTTGAGTTATGGAAGACGATGGTCGGGCTGCTTATTTTCGGCTTTCGGTTTGTATTTTGAACAACTTTTAGTACTTGATAACTTTTGTATGTATTTTGCAATTCATCGACTTATTTGGTTATTTAGTCTTTAATTGTGTGTGTTGTTTTTTTCTATTTTCTTTTATAAAATGATATTTTGTTGGGTCAACCCGTTTATGACCCAACCCGCTTAGTAAACAAGTTGGGTTGCAGATCTCAACCCGTTTAGATAAAAAGGTTGGGTTGGGTTAGGATCTTCAACCCGCGAACCCAAATAGTTCAACCCGTTTATGACCCAACCCGACCTTATTGCCACCCCTAGTATAAATTACCGTGAAATGATTTGGTTATAGTTCACATGAACAAAAGTGTAGAATTGTTGTTAATTTGAAGTATTAAACTTGTGAAATGCAGCAACTAATTTGTTCAAGATGCTGCTCAAGTACAGACCTGAAGATAAAGCTGCAAAAAAAGAACGTCTTCAAAAAAGAGCTTTAGCTGAAACTGAAGGAAAGACAGTTGAAGCCAAAAAACCGATTGTTGTTAAATATGGTCTGAATCATATCACTTATCTGATTGAACAGAACAAGGCCCAATTGGTTATCATTGCTCATGATGTGGACCCCATTGAGTTGGTTGTTTGGCTTCCTGCTTTGTGCAGAAAGATGGAAATCCCTTACTGCATTGTCAAGGGAAAATCTCGTCTAGGAACTGTAAGTGGTGTTATTTATTATTATTTTTATTATTATTATTTCAATTTTAATATGACAGATTTATTGGGTTTTGTTTCAGATTGTCCACCAGAAAACTGCTGCAGCTTTGTGCTTGACGACAGTGAAGAATGAAGATAAAATGGAGTTCAGCAGGATATTGGAGGCAATCAAGGTTTGCTTTTAACTAGTTTTTTAATTAGCTTTTATAAATATTTAATTTAATTTATTTAAAATGGATATTATTTTTTAGGCAAACTTCAATGATAAGTATGAGGAGTACAGGAAGAAATGGGGTGGTGGAATTATGGGATCAAAATCTCAGGCTAAAACAAAGGCAAAAGAAAGGGTTATTGCCAAGGAGGCTGCTCAAAGGATGAATTAGATTTTTATTTTTATTGTTATTGATAATGTAGTGTTTTTTGCATTTGAGTTTCTTATGTGCATTTACAAACTGTTTTTCTATTTATAAACTCTTTTTCAGTTGCTTATTGAAGTTGAAAAATCTTCTTCCACCAAAACTCATTAGTGATGATATTATCTAACTTTGGTTGATGTGGCAATTTACATGTTCAAGTTATAAAAAAGTTGCTAATTACCTATCAACCCCAGGTTTAGCAAAATTACATAAACCACCCTGCATGTCCAAATAAGTAAAAATCAGACCATGCTTTAGCCAAAATACAAAAAAATCTTGTGATAACTAATAAAAACTATATATACTGTGATAATTACATTACATAAATGTGTAAGCAACTCGTGGTAAAAATAATTCTCTAAAGTGTGAACTTATGTGTTCTGATAATAAATTTATATCTACATTTTACAATTTGGCCACCAAAATATAGCCAAAAAGTGTCGTAATATTACCAGGGATCAGTAAAAATTGTGGAAGCTTTACCGTCTTCTTTGCATCTTTTAAACTAATGTATCTAAGCTTTTGGGTCATATTGATTAATTAAAACTATACATCATATACCGGTAACCGCTCCTCAATATTAACGCGACAAATTGGGCACTTTTTACACTTTTCAGAGCACCAACTGCACAAAAGAAGTCCATAGAATTAATTAGATGTGTATTTAAATTGTATAAAATCTCCTCAGTGATTTTACTAAACAATACACTGTAAGTGTTGTAACATAGCTTTTGTAATTATATTCAAGGAAAATATCATAAAATAGCATTATACTTTTTAAGGTCTGTTTTGATAATTTCAAATTTTTAGCCAGATTTTTTGGTAATTAAAGTTTTCTTCCGCCATATTTAGTAATTAAACGAATTTTTTTCTGCCCTATGTAGTTATTAATTTATAATGCTATAATTACCAAAATTATAATTTAAAGACAGTAAATAGTGATACCTGCAAAGGACCCGATGCCGACAAGGAAGAAGTACTATGCTTATCTCTCTATCAAAGCAAACCCGACACAAAACTTTTTCCTGGCATAATATGTTCAAATTAGGTTTAAATTGCAAAAAAATTCAAACCAAAACCGGAAATCAAGAATAATGGAACCGACAACTGGATTGATCTAAATCTTTATCTTCATTTAAAGTTTGTAAATTAGAAAAAAAAATAGTAATCTACATTAATCATCCATGAAATTTGTATGAAATCATGGTTTCGTCCCTCAACTACTTTTATTACACGGACAATCCCTAATTTTGAAACTCGTAACACAAACTGTCTTTAAGGCGAAAAAGGCCATTAAGTTTTTAGGTACTGTTAATGTTACAAAAATTAGGGACCGTTGATTTACAAATTTCAATTTTAAGGAGTGTCGATGTTACAAGTTTCAAAATTAGGAACTATTCATGTAATAAAAAATGCCAGAGGACAAAATTCATAATTTCATACAAACTACAGGGAAGGATTATGTAATTTATAGAAAAAAATTCTAAAGAAAGACGATTACATTTTGAAGTGTTTCATATTCCTGTTGGCTGAATTTTGTTACTTGGGTTTGCTCACAAAGAGCAGCTTGAAGTCTCCATACCTTAAAATTAATAAAAAATAAATTTAATCAACCAAAAATCATAGAAATAAAATAAGATGTCTGTTACTGTTACCTCCTCAGCAAGATCCTTTTTGGGCATTTTCTTTACTACTTCAGGTGGATATCCACTGAAAGTCTTGTAACTGCAAATATAAATATAAAAACGTCAAAACAGTCATTGTGATTATGCCAAATCAGCAGCAAACAAATGCAAAATAAAACAATTAAAAATATATGTATTACAAACAAAATAAAAAATGATACTTACCCAAAAGCTCCATCATGATAAAGTCGTGCTTGTTCTTCTCTACTTTCTTCATCAAATGACCACCAACCAAGTAACCTAACGCATAAAATAAAATAAAACAAAAAACAAATTATGAGTAACTTTGACTTAATTTTGGTCAACACTTTCAAAATGCCACATGGTTTACCTACCTAGCAGAAAAGACAAAATATCTTCCGGTGTGGGCCCCATTATGTAAAAAGACCAATTGAGATCCTGAAATAACAACTCCTGCTCCTTGTAGTACAAGTAAAGGGGAGAACACAATGAAAATGGGGATAAAACTAGCAGCACCAGGTTTTGTCTGAAATTTAAAAGGACAATAATGTAATTTAAAGTCTTCTTATTAAGAGTTAATTACATAAAAAGGTAATTCACTTTGGTATAATTTCTATTTCAATTGTTTGCACCATAAAAAGTGGGAAAATTGCATAAATAGATTAACGTGCTTTAGACGAATTTCCACTTCAGGAAACTAAAGGTTCTTACAAAAACATTTTATACATTTTGAGGGTTTAACCCAATATTTTATAAAAGTTGAAACTTTTTTTATTGGCAAAAAAACCTGAATAGAATAACAAAATATCAAACACATTAACATACCTCTAACCGCATACAAAGCAATATCTGAAATAAAATAATGGGAATTTTTGTTAAATGAGCTTGCAATCCACAAATTCCATCTGAGGAAACATCATCTGACGAAACAACTAGACCATTATTCCAGTCAAGATATCTAATAGATGTGGATGATGATGATGAGCTGGCATCATGTGATTGGTGATTTCTGTGAATCGATGGATTAGACCACTTTGTGCAAACAAGAAATGCAAAACATTCTGCAATTCTGTAGACAATAAATTGCAATGAGTTACAACATATAAATGAGGGAAAACTGAATTATAAGATAACAAATTTTGGCCCAAATTTGTTTTGGTTTTCACTCACAAAAAGGTTCAAACTTTCAACTTTTTAGACTAAAGTTTGTTTTTCTACATGAAGAGGACAATACCCAAAGTTTATGAAGAGGTCCCACCAGCCTAAAGCACCTATATCGCCTGCTAAATATAACTAACTAAATCAGAGACTTCATTTCTTTCACAAATATAAGAAAGGATGTAATTAAACCAAATACTTGATTAGGAAAATATAAATATATATACTTATATTTACCACATAGCTTGAGAAGGGTGAACAAGGTAGCAGCAATGAAGAAAATCATGGAAATAGAAACCCAAAAATGCTGAGAAAGATCCAAAACCATAACAGAGACTTAAATTAAATAATAAAAAAAAAGAAAAGAAAAAGAAAATTGGGCAAGTAAAACTTACAGGAAGTGTTTCCCATATTTCATCATCACTCAAATTTTCTTCATCTCCAGGTAATAAAGCCTTGCACATTCTGTACAATTGTACAAATCAGATTATATGTGAGTTTAACATGTTGTCTATAGGGGTATTTGTGTCATTATTCATTTAGAAAAGCACCTGACATTGTCGACAATAACTGCTATTTCAAATGCCAACAAAGGAATAAAGACTATCTTCAAGTCAACAGCAGGAACTTTCATAACTACACAAAACAAACCAATAACCTCTCACAACCTTAAACAAAACAAATACAACCTTTTTGGTTTATAATAAACATTAGATCACAACAACTAAAACCTAATTATATAAATATTATCAGTACCATAAACACTCTCCAGAAAGACACAAAGAAGCAGTTCAAATGCAACAAGCAAAGGCATGCCAACAATTGCATGACATGGTGCCCACTGCACAAACAGAGATACATGCATATTGTAAAAGTCGTCTAAATTCTAATTAAACTAAAGCAAGTTTATAATTAATTATAATCCACAAAATATAATTAATTAATAAAAAAAAAGTATCATACATGACGATCACGGGGAGCTGATGAAGCTGGTAAAGAGAATCTTCCTCGCGCTACAAGTAAAGTAAATAGGAAAAGTGGGGAGAAGATAAACCTACATAACAAAAGAATTGCAATCTACAAAATTAAATCTAAAAAATGAGAAGTTCTATAAAAAAAATGTTACATTTATAAATATATATGTTATATCAAAATGCAAATATGCAATATAGATATTATTGCTTTAAATAGTTTTTAATGATCAAATTAGGACAGAAAACCATCATTCAATGACCCAATTAGACAAAAAAAAAAAAAAAAAACATAATATTATCACAACAAAAATAAAAGCAAGTAAAGTAGAACATTTCACTCTTTCACTGCATCTAATATCCAACTTATGAATTATATTTTATGCCATTCCTCCAACTAAATACTTGCAGCATTTTCTCAATAACAATCAGTGGCCAGTTCTCAGTTCAAATGTATTAGAAACGTAAGAAAACAACATATTTTCAAAGAAGTTATACAGTTCCTCTTTTCATTCCATAAAAAGAACCATATTTGATTTTCTATGTCAAATTTAGAACTTTACAAATGGAAAATTAATATGAACTTGTCACAGAATGAGCACCAACTTTATTCTATCTGCAATCATGATAATAATGCAAACGTAGTTACTAATTTCTTTCTCCGATTATAGACTTACAACTTCACGTCAATTTCGAAATCAAAAAGTGACTCCATGGAAGCGCATGAAGTAAACATTATGAAATCTATTAATGAATACACAGAAATTAAGTAAGGGAGAGAAATGGAAATTGAAGGAAATAACTTACCACCAAGAGGAAGAGATACGTTGATCCAATTTGAGAACGAGTAAAAGCGTAAAGCAGAAGAGTAGAGTGTGAGCAGAGAAAGCATGTAAGGACTTTGCTACTCTGCGCCAGCTCATTGTTTGCAAACCCTAGAATTAATGTTAATTTACAGGATGATGAAAGGAGGAAGATGATGATCGAGACGCTGGAGCACGGAAGAACCCTAGAAATTTAAGAGAGAGATATAAAATGAGTTTACGTGCTTATTTTCGGTTCGGTTTCGGGTTTTTTTTTCGGTTTTTTTGTTTTTCTTTAAATTTACTAATTTGTTAACTTAAAAATTAAATTATGATTTAAACTCTCAAACCTTAACACATTTCGTTATTAATAAAAAAACAACTAGTAAGTTTAATATAATGTAAAGATAAATTCAACTAAGATAACTTAAAACCATGAAAATATAAGAATAAATCACCGAAAAAATTCAATTATATACTTTATTAAAAGATAATTAAATGTCAAATCTTTTATAAGTATAAGAATATATTTAAAATTTTTGAAAGATATATAATGGCGGGGCGGGGCGGGGTTTTAGGTCGGGGTTTTCATACACCCCGAAAACCGCCCCAAACATTCGGGTTTTCCAAAAGTCAAAACCGTTGACATCGGTTTTTCAAATGGTTCGGTTTTTTCGGGGCGGTTTTTTCGGGTTCGTTTCGGTTTTTCGGTTTTTATGCTCACCCCTAAAATTCAGTTTTCAGATTTACTGGTTTAACACTAGTCCCTGCTTACATATTCATCTTAGGATTCAAACCTGGGACTAGGGCTGGTCCAAGCACTGTGCAGCCCGTGCGCAGGCCCAGCGCATCAATGGGCTATGGGGCATCCAATTTTCAGGATAGTGTTGATATACCTAGGCCCGTTAATAAAAAAAATAAAATTAAAATCATTTAGAGATTTCTTGTGTACACAGTTGCCGCCGATTAGATTTTGAAGAAAACACACCATTTGAATTTCCTATGCATTTCACTTCCCTATGCATTTAATCATATTTCCCCATTTAATTGTCCATTAAATCCTCCAATTCTCATTTGCAAGAAATCCCGTAATTTTCTTTTATGATTAGACAATTTTCCTATTGAAATTCGTAGAACATTGCCTCTGTAATCTCAGATCTGTCCCAAAAAAGTGTACTGCCTATATCATTTGTTTGATCGTTTCCTCAGCCAAAATTTCTTTAGGCTAAATTGTAGGGTTATAAAATTGATTATTTCTATGTTTATTTTAGACATTAGAAATTGAGTGATTGTAACTGATTTATTTTGCAAATTTCTGTAGTTGGAAGAATTGTCATGCTAAATCATTGGAGAAGATAAAATACGTAACAACTTACAAGAAAAACAAGAACTAGTTGACTGCTTCAGGTTCTATCCTTCTAAGCTTGATCTGTAATTTTTCATTTTGCTTGATTGGTTAATTGAATGATTGCTTAGTTGTTTGATATAACACTTAACATGTCTCATCGATCATAACCATCGGGTGCTCAAAACAGAAAACGTAAAAAAAGAGAACAAGAACTTGTTTTCTTGTTTAAGTGCATATGGCTCAATCTCAATTGAAAAGAAGGTTTAAACAAATGAAACTTTTTGAGTCTATTTTTGGGTTTACGTTTGACGGATCAAAATTGGTTTCTTTATTTGATGATGAATTGAAAAAAGCTGTTTAAATCTTGAATTAACTTTAACCAGTGGTGATGAATGTGATATTGATGGAAATTATTTGTTTATGGAGTTTCAAATTTTGCAAAATATGTCACCGAATGAAGTCTCTGATGTAGACAGGCCTTGGACATCTATTCAGATAATGGAGTTTGCTAAAAGGATGGACATGTTTCCGAATGTGTTACTCGCGTATAAAATTTTATTGACGGTACCGGTTACAGTGGCATCGGCTGAAAGAAGTTTTTCCAAGCTTAAACTATTGATGTCATATCTTCGAAGTACAATGACACAAGAACGATTGGATGGTTTAGCAATTTTGAGCATCGAAATCGATTTCTAACGGATATTGATTATGATGAAATTATTGGTGAATTTGCATCAAAGAATGCTCGTAGGCATCATTTTAGGTAATTTGTAACGATTGGAACTTTAAAAAATTATGTTACTTTTTTGTTTATACATTTATGTAGCGTATCTCGTTTGTGTGTAATTAAATTCATATTTGGGGGCATTAGTAGCTCACTTTGCCCAGGGCATAAAAACACATTGGACCTGCCCTGCCTGAGACCTCTCGCATGCAAGACAAGCACTCCACCACTAGGCTACAAAGGCTGATTGCTTCATACACAAAGCCGGCTACATTTAAAGACATAGTAACACATGTACCTTCAATTAAACTACAATTAAACGCCCAAATCAATACCCCCTCCGTTTTTTTTGCTTCACCACAAAATACTAAAAATCCATCGTTTTTTACATGGTCGTTTTGAATGACTTTAATTGCCATTAAGTGTGCTTTAATTCCCAATTAATTGAGCAGGAATCGTTTCTTCTTAAAGACAGGGATGAACTGTTTTTCTTCAATGGGGTAGCAGAAGCAGATATGAGATTGCAAATCAAGGGTGTACACCTTCCTAATGTGGCGCACGTGTTGCGTGTCGCCGCTAAATCTTTTTGAGTGGCACTGACCTTTTACGATATTTCATCTCCAAGGGTAATCTTGGTTTCGTTTCAGGGGTCAGTTTTGTAGGCTTGCGGCTGATTACTGTAAATTTCCTTTTAAATTGAGTGGTTCGTCTATGTATTTTGTTTCTTTTGGTTATATCGTTATTTGTATAACTTATGTGTAATCATGTTAGGAATTTGTTTAATTTCTGGGTTGTGATGCAAAACTGCAAGTTTCTTAATTTATTGAGCTTTTATAATATTTACTCTGTTTTTTGGTTATCTGTTGCAGGTTCCTCTTGCTGTGAAGTGGTGAACCAATGCTTTTCACTCATATTTTTTTTTGTCCCAATTCTTCTTAGGTCATTTGTTAGAGGTAATCTATAATTTTAGGTTTTACTATTCCTTAATTGCATTGATATAGGGTGTATTTGGCTACATCAAAACACTCAAAAGTGCTTATATTTAACAATGTGCAGATGTTTTTCAATATAATATACAATACGCTAAAGCTATATTTGTATGTTTTTCATATTTCTTATAAAGATTCATCTCAAGGTATAAATTGATTTACATAACAAATAGATTTAATACTCATATGGGCCACACAGGTTTGACTCGACCTGATTGATTTCAACATCTACACAAAACAAACTAATTTGACCCATGCCTGACCCGACCGACCTCCATAAATTGAATTTTGATAGAAGTTTAAAAATTAAGGAAAATTTTCAAACGTTCCATAATTGAAAGAATTTAAATTCAGTTTTGGAGACTTTTACGAGAATTCAATTCCACTTTTCAATTGATGTACAAAATTATGGAAATTCTTAAATTCAGTTATGGAACCGAAAATTCAATTAAACAAATTGAAAAGATAATTTAACAGTTCATTTCATGGATTTTCTAATAATAACAAAAAGCGTCATAATATGCTCAAAATTTCAGTTACGAATATAAGACTTTCAGTTATGGAAAATTGCCATGTGGTTTTTAAAATCACGTTTTCAACTAACCATATTTTCAGTTATGGTAAGCACTCCAAAACAACAATTAAATTAGTTAGATCTGTGAAAATTTAATTAAACTTTCAGATACGGACAATTTAATGATTGAAATTTTGCTTCAATGTAGGAGTTTAGACATCATGAACAGGGTAATTTAAATTCTCAATATCTTACAACTTTATTATTATTACTCTTTTGTTTTCTTTTAATTCTGATGCAGCTTTTCTGGTGATATTCGTGCTTATTAACTTTTTTGAAGAATGTTACTACCTATTTTACACCAAATGGTGCAAAAATCCACATGATGAAGTAACTGGATTTGTTTATTGTAATCCAAATTAGATGTGCTTAGTTTGAGTTATTTGAAAAGTTAGAAAATAGAATGATAATTGCAGATGCAATGCCTATGATACTTGCTCCGGTACTATCCTTTTTTATTTAATTTCTGATTATAGCTTTAACTTTGTTTAATATGTATGGCAGAAAATAAATGACAGACAACCATAATATCATCTTATCATAACTCATACATGGTTGTTATAAAGATATCGTTGAATCACTTTTACTTCTCCTGGTTTAAAGACATCCCCTACTAAACTGGAGGACGTGGAAAAAGGAAAAGGTAAGGCTGTTTAATTATCATTATGAAATTCTAAATCGACTAAAGAGTTTTTTTACATGTTCAGGATTTTTGCACTTGCAGAGGGAAATGCTTTAAATGCTATTCGCATGACATAAGAGATTGCACCTAACCCATAAAAAACTAACCAGAACATGCTTTTTGATCTTTTGTGCCTTAGTTTTCTTGAGCTTATTTGCTCAAATAAGTGGTGAGTAGAACAATAATATCGAATAGTTGTTATGAATTCTTTTATATAATTTGCATATCATGTAATTTACATATCATGGTGCAGCCCAGAAGCTTGAAGTATGTTGAACTTAATATTGTTGAGTTGATTTTGCTCACGCCAAGTTGGTCTGATATGGTAAAGTGCAAAAATATGTCGAAAAATTCGAAGTGTGTTGTTTTTTATGGAAGAATATCAATATCAATTTTTAAATTTTATATTATATTTATGAGTTTTGTTGATGAATAATTTTATTTTCATGAAGGATTTATAGCCCTACTAGCTTATGAAGAACCAGAAAAATCACCAATGTTTACGGTATTTGTGCATTTATGCTAATAGATTTTAATTTTTAAATATAGGAGTTAACATTTTCATACCATGAATTAGTTCCAAGCGTTAGTTTTAGCCATTGTGGCTAATACATTAACATTTCCATGTGTTTGTTTTGAAGCATATATGAAAGGATGGAGTTGTGGTTACTAATCTTTTCCGAATAGAAGTACAATGTCCTTCACTAATATGTCGCAAAATCGCTGGATTATCATACGAGATTTAATGATGTCTTCTTGTTTAAGCTGGATTCAAGATGGTCCAGTATGCATGAATGTTGGATTTCTTGTATGTTAATGTTAATGTCAATGGTAGAAACGGGTCAAACAAGTTTGTCTCTAAATGGGTAATTTTTCGTACAAGTTAAAATGAGTCAGGTCAGGTTGGCCCGTAACACACTTTGTCTAAAGTTTTTAATACTTTTAATAATAAATAAGTGGTGTGACAAATATGATTTACAAAACTTATATTATTCCAATAGTGAATTAGTGATATACGAGTAATATTTTAATAGAATGATTTTGGAGGTTTCATGCATTGAGAATATATTCTGGATGACATTTGACCCGTTTCTTTTAAGCTATTTCTTTTAACTCGTTGAAGACACCCGACTTGAAGCGACCGGTTATGAATTGACCCGTTCATAACGGGTCAAATTTGTCACCTTTAATATTGACCTATATCCATTTAGTGATAATTATTTATCATATAAATATCCAGCTACTATTGAACCAGTGCCTTACCCGGGTCTCAATTTAAACCGGCCAGGTCGACCCGGATTTCAAAACATTGCCCTACCTATTCAGATAATATTTCTATTATCACGCACTTGTTTTTGAAAAAAAATATCACCGAATAAAAGTTTAATAGCTGGCATCCGTTTGAGTCAAAGTCAACCATGATTTAAAAATCCCATTAAATAATCAAATTAGTCGACGTGTTTGACTTTTAGAACACAGAAAATTTATTTGGTTTCCAATGTATTATGCTTCATTTTCTCCTTGAATCAATCATAGATTGTCAACAAAATGAAGCCGCTTCAATATTTCCATTTTCTTATCATCTTGATTTTAGTTACAACAGAATCAGCTGAAGCTGTGAACCTTGTCAAGAAAGGATGCCAAGAAAAGTGTGGGGAGGTTGGGATTCCATTCCCTTTCGGAATCGGAGCCCGTTGTGCTCTGGACCATCGGTACGTTGTTGATTGTAACATATCAACACCGTACCTAACTGCCTTCAACAACGTGAAGGTATTAAATATAAGTTTGGAACAACAAACGATCACAATTAACAATTCAGTGATCTTTGATTGCCGGAATCAAGTCTTGAATAGTAGTCAAATCTTAGTCAACACCATCGAACCGGGCAGAAGTGTGAGCCCGTTCCTATTTTCCCGATTGCACAACATATTCGTTGTGGAAATGCTTTCATTTCGGATGTTGAGGGGAATATTGTCACCGGATGCTCAACAACTTGCCGAAATGACACTAATTTGATCGACATAAAAAACTGCTTCGGTATCGGGTGTTGTCAAGCATCAATTCCTTATTATCTTGAGCACTTCACCTTGAATCTAACAGGGTTGGAAAGGAAGGATGGAGATGGAACGTGCGGGTCTGCTTTTTTGGTGGATAAGGACGCATTCCTTAACGGAAGCTTTTCTCGCGAGTCTAATAGTATGGACCGCTATTCTGTCCCGATATCGCTTTTCTGGCCTCTAACACTCATTTACGAGCGTGATGTTGCGACTTTTGACCGCCCAGAATGTTCAAAACTCGCGTTTCATCTGAGTGATGGTTCCTTGGAAGGTTATATAAAATGCCAGTGTAATATTACAGATGAAGGGAACCCTTATCTACCAAACGGGTGCAAAAGTAAGCAACTCTAATATTGTTTTGCCTGTTCTAATTCTAACCATTTTCTTGACACATTAACGACTTTTTGTTTGATAGATTGATAGTTGAATAAAATTAAGCAAATGGTTCTTTGGGTTTGTATCATATTATTAGGTCTTTTAGTTTTATAAATTACACTGGTAATCTTTATTTCTGAAACTATTGACACATTTGGTTCTTTGCTAAAACAAACGTTTATTTAATTTTCTCGTCAAGTATGGCAAGTATTATGCACGAGGGGTAAATCTGTCCTTTTCTCTTTCCATTCACCAATTTGAAACCCATAAAAAGGCGTATGTTTGACGGAATTAGTTAACGTCTGATTAGGTAAAAGATCAAACGTGTCAATAGTTTCAGAAATAAGGATTACCAGTGTAATTTATGAAACTACATGACCAAATGTGTAATATGGTACAAACCTAAATGACCATTTGTGTAATTTACTCTTGACAGTTCTATATATATGTGGTTTTAGAACTTGAAGAATGCAAAAGATGTGAGCGTATGGGGGGTGTTTGTAGCCGTCTTACAAATAATTTGTATGATGATGCTACTTCACAAACAATGTGGATACCGTCTTGTGACATGTACTATCGCAACAAAACATCATTAGGTGTTATTTTAGGTGAGTGAATGACTCTGTTTCTAGGTGAATTTTATTGGAACCCATATATATTGGAGGGTTGGAATGTTACGTAATCTGTTCATATGTGAATAAGGATCAAGAAAGAAGCATCCTTATTTGAAGAAGTTGAAGAAGTAATGCATTTTCGTAAAATATACATATATGTATACATATACATACATATATGTATATATAGATATATATTCATACCATAGATATACATAAGTTCATATTTAAGCCGTATATATTTATATATATACACATATATATACGGTATGCATATGCATTTTCGTAAATGAAAATGCAAGTTCCGATTGAAAATGTAAGTTACGACTGAAAATGCAAGTTACGTAAAATGCATATGTATATATATGTGTATATATACACATATATCGGGCATGAATATGCACATATATATATCTATGGTATGAATATATATGTATATGTATGTATAGGTATAGGTATACATATATGTATATTTTACGAAAATGCATTGCTTATTCAACTTCTTCAAATAAGGATCATTTTCTATGGATCATTACCCTATATATTGGAGGGTTGGAATGTTACGTAATCTGTTCATATGTGAATGGGCTATGTATATATAAATAAATTTATATATATATATTGGAGGTTTTGTATATTTGTGTCGTTTCAGGTGTTAGCATAAGCCTGGGGCTGCTCTTGCTAACAACGGTTATTTATGCATTGTACAAAATAATCAAATAAACCATGGCCAAGAGACGAAGAGATAAGTATTTTAAACGCAATGGTGGTCTACTTCTTAAACAACAAGAAGCAGCTGATGCCTGTTTAATTGATAAAACCATACTTTTCACCTCCCAAGAGTTGGAGATAGCCACTGACCATTTCAACGAAAACAGAATTCTTAGTTTTGGAGTTGTTTTGCTCGAACTTCTAACGAGAGAAAAGCCAATTTCCTTAACTAGGTTTGGTGAACATAGAAATTTAGCCACATGTTTTATGTTTGCCATGGAAGAAGGTCGTGTGATGTCTATATTTGACCCAGTCATTGTTAACGAGGGCTCAGACGCCAAGCTCTTGGCAATAGCTAATTTGGCGATGCGGTGTTTGAATGTTAACGGGAAAAATAGGCCAACAATGAAAGAAGTATCTTTAGAGTTAGAAGGCATGGAAATATCACATATGCCTTTTGCGAGTCGAACTAATTTTGGACAAGTGAATGAAGGTGAGGATCTATTGGCGCCAATGGATGATGAATCAGCATCAACATCAACAACAGTTTCAATGACAACAAGAAGGAATGATTTGAAGATGTAATTTGTGAGTTATTGTGTCTTAATTTCTCCCGTCATTATCTTACTCCTTATTAAAGGGTTTAGAACTACTAAGTTTAGAAATCCTTAAACTTAATTTTATTTCTATTTTGGGTAACATCTTAAACACCACAAAAATAAAAAATATTACTTACAGGATTCGAACTCAAGACCTTTTGCGAGTACGAACTGTGTGTTAACCAATTAATCTACTTGATATTTTGCTTTATTCCAACAAATTATATATAACCTTTAGCTTCAACATAACTAAAAGTCCCATATTTTAAAAACCGTCAATTTCGGATTTAAGGAAACTTATGAGATATTCAACATAGCTAAAACGGTCCATATTTAAAAAAACGTGAATTTCGGATTTAAGGAAACTTATGAGATATCTTTATTAATCTTTACAAAATTAAAATTAACATCACCCACCATCCGCACGACCACAACCAGCATCAACTATCACTACCGTCGTCACCACTCACTACTTGATCGTCGTCAAATTTAGTCACAAGGTACCCGCCGCCGCATTGCGCGAGTAACATGCTAGTACTTATATACTTATATATCTAGTTTTTCTTTTAATTTTAGCTTTTTTTAATGGCAATCCTAATCTACACTTATATCCATGATGAGACTTGAACTCCCAACCTCAATGTTGTGAGGCAAACATCATACCGTTAGGCCAAAAGTCCTTTGGTTTTTTATTTTAGTTATTACCACGGTATCACAAGAAGTATTACATTTTTTGTTATTATCAATTAATAACGACTTCAAAGTTAGTAATTAATTATAAGCTTTGTTTTACGAGTTCCTTACTAAATTTCGTTGATAAATTCGTTGGTAATTATACAATTATCAAGAACAAGTTGTTGGAAAATCTCGTTATTTTATTTACTAATGGCCAAAATGCATTATAGTACCCTGACTCATAAATTTGATCGCATTTTCTTACTTGATTTAACTTTGTTGGAGCTTTAAACGGACTAAAAAATGTATGTTTATCTCAATATATTGATATTAGAAGCAAATGATATGAGAAAACAAGAGCAAATTAGTAAGTCAGGGTACTAAATTGATCATTTTGTTAAGTTTAGGGTACCATGGTGCACCTTTAATAGTTCAGGTAGTAGAAATTTCACTCAACCAAGTTCAGGGTACTAAAATGTATTTTGGCCATGATTATTTTGGTTGGTAAAAATTTTCTTCAACTTTACCAACGAATCTCAAGCAAAAATTTGTTAGTAAAATAGCAGAAATCTTTCCCACCAAAAAAGTATAAAATACCAACGAAATATTAATAGATCAATAGTAAACTAAAATGTTGATTTTACCAAAAAAAAATTAAAAAAAAATATTGTTGGTATTATTCATTGGTGATGGCAGTTAATCTAGTATTGACCCTCGGTAAGAATGACCGTGGTACATACTGTTGGAACATATTCACAGATCAACTTAATACTGATGCTGCAGTCAGTACTGATCACTTAGTACTGATGGGGCATAATTGATTACTACTGATGAAGTTGATACTGGTGAAGCTTCTATAACTTAGTTACTACTGATCAAGGCTTATGGAAGATACTACTGATCAATAGTAGTTACTACTGACGATAGATCTGGATTTACTACTGATCACCAGACTTACTACTGACGTTACAACTTTACTACTGGTGATTGCAGTTACTACTGATGAGCGTATTTTGAAGCGTATCAAGTCCGAGATCTTCGCAGAGATAGTTATAGAATGTAAATCAATGTATATCGTTTATAATTAGATGTAAATCGTATCCTAGAATAACTAGGGTAAATAGTTTAGCTTCAAGGACTATTATAAATAGTTCCTTACGAATTGTAAATGTACGTGTGTATTGTTAACTCGATAATATACATTGAAGCTTTTTGTGAAACTGTGTTCTTAATACTTTTGCTTATTATTTACAGTTTATCGTTCTTAATTATATTGATATAGTGTTGATCCGCTGCAACTTCTATATTCAATTAGATCTAAAGGTGTTTATTAACTTCTCTATAGTTAATCGATCCTGACAAGTGGTATCAGAGCTTATTGGTTCTAGATCTACTATTTGTTAAGAACAACAAAAAGTTTTAATCTTTAAAACACACATTATTAATCATGACTGATAATAATGAAAGCACTCAGGCCAACAAAATTCCTATACTCACTCCCAACAACTTTGGGATGTGGAAGAATCGTATTAAGCAATACATGCTTATTACAGATTACTCTATGTGGGAAGTTGTCCTTGAAGGAAACAAAACTGGTCCTGGTCAAGCAAGCAGCTCTACAACTGAAGCAGACAAACTTAAGTGTGAGAAGGAAAAGAAGGACAAGGGCATCGAACTCAAAACTCTAAGCACTCTATTACTGGCCATTCCTAACGATTATCAACATCTCTTTGTTGAGTATGATGATGCAAAAGTGCTATGGGAAGCACTGGAGAAGAGATTCGTTGGGACCAAGAGCACCAAAAGGAACATGAAGTCTGTTCTCAAACAAGACTTTGAAAACTTCAAAGGGAAACCCAATGAAACACTCACTCAAGTGTTTGACAGATTCAACAAGCTAATAGGTGAACTTAACCAGGTTGGGGTTAAGATGGATCAAGAAGATGTCAACATGAAGTTCCTAAGATCTCTGAGTGAAGAATGGGCTATGTATACAGTGGTATATAGACAAAGAGATGCTTTAGAAGAAAAAGAGTTGGATGAACTCTACAATGATCTCAGGGTGTTTGAAACTGAGGTAAACCAAAAGAACCCTTCTATTTCTTCTAATAATGCTGCATTTGTCTCTAGTACAGGTCAAGGTCAGGAAACCCTCACAGGAAAGGCTGCAGATTCTGAGGATGCTGCAAGAGAATCCTTCTTCACTAGTCATGTGCATACTGCATTGATTACTGATGACTTGGAACAATTGAATCCAGATGATCTTGAGGAGATGGATCTTAAATGGCAGATGGCTATGCTGAGCCTAAGGACAAAAAGATTCTTAAAAAGAACTGGCAGGACAAGCCTCAACTACAACAAAGGTGACAAAGCTGGATTTGACAAAACTAAAGTCAAATGTTACAACTGTAACAACCTTGGTCACTTTGCAAAAGAATGTCCTCAGCCAGATAAAAGATCAAAATCAACTGCCCTTGTATCACAACAAGGACAAGGTTATGACTGGAGCTTCCAAGCAGAAGAGCATGCTCAAAATCAAGCTCTCATGGCCTTCACTGACAACAAAACTGAGGTAAAACCTAAACCTTGTACTTCTGAATGTGCTAAAATTGTTAAAAACTTAGAAAAAGAAAACAATAAATTAAATGAAGATTTAGCAAAAGCAGTCAGAAGAAATCATGAGTTTGATAGTGTGATTGCTGATCAAGAACATCAAATAAAGGTGTACAAGATGATTGATCAAAGGATAAAAGAAGAATTACTTCAGGCTGTGGATGAGAAAGAGTTTTATGAAACAAAAAATAAAGAACTAACAAGTAAATTAGAAGAGTGTCAGCTTGAAATTGAACAAAATAAATTAACAATTAAAAAGTTTGAAAGAAGCACTAAAATTCTTGATGAATTAACTAATAATCAAACTACAGAAAAAATTGTTCATGGGGTGGGATATCATGCTGTACCACCTCCTTATAAAATCATTCCACCACTTAAAAACAGTTCAGAAAGAATTATTAATGAATTAAAAACTGAAAATCTAACTGAATCACATAATGAAACATCTGAATCAAATAATTCTTCTGATGATGATCAATCAATTGAATTTACAATATCTCAAACTGAATCACCAAAATCAATTGATACAAGTTTTCACACAGCTCAAAGTCCAAATGAATCCCCTAAATATGATGCAGAAAATATACCAAAAATTTTAACAAGGGGAAATGAAAGGAATAAAATTCAACTCTTAGATCAAAGAATACCTGAAGGTGCAAAAAGTAAGAAATTAAGATGTGTTATTTGCAACAAAATGAATCATTTAGCAAAGGATTGTCACTTCAATCCAATAAATTGTAAAGAATTTAAAGAATTTAAAACTTTCAAAGAAAATGCAAAAATACAGAAATTAAAAGATACTACTGGTCCTTCAGTAGTAAATAAAATTAAATCTCCAATTGGTGAAACTCCAAGATTTGGAAGAAGTGCACCAAGATTTGTACACAACAGAAGAGTTGGAAGCCCAAAGAACAGCAACTACTTCAAGAACAATGGAAAATCCAATCAAAATAAACAATATTTTAAATTTTCCAACACCAGTAAAAACTTTAACAATTTTACTACTGGTGGTCACCCTAAATACAATGCTGTTTGGTACCAATACAAGAATACTACTGGTAAAAACCCTAATTACAAAAATACTACTGCTCCCAAAACAACTTTCAAAAATACTACTGGTGTCAACTCTAAAAACACTACTGGTCATTTTAAACATGGTAAGTACCAAAATACTATTGGTTCATCAGTAGTAAAACATACAAAAGCTAGAAATCATGGGTACAAACCAAGATCAGTAGGAAATTCTCACACCAGTAATACTTTCAAAAGGGCAGTAGTAAAACAAAACACCAGTACTAAACAAGTATGGGTACCAAAAGTGTTTAAAGTTAAATCTCCCAAAGCTTATTTCTCAAAGGATGAACCCAAGACATATAAAGCTTGGGTTCCCAAACTTAACTGATCCTTTACTCACTTGTGCAGAGCATTCAGATCCCAGAAGAAGGAAGAACATGGCATATTGATAGTGGATGCTCAAGGCACATGACTGGAAATCTGCAAATTCTTAAAGATTTCAAGTCATTTGATGGAGGATATGTGGCTTTTGGTGAGAATCCCCAAGGAGGTAAGATTACAGGTAAAGGTACTGTTACTAATGGAAAAATTACCTTTGATGATGTATTTTATGTAGCTGAACTAAAATACAATCTTGTCAGTGTGTCTCAAGTTTGTGATAAAAAGAACAAAATTCTTTTCACAGACATTGAGTGCATCATTCTTTCTCCTGACTTTGTTTTAGATGAAAAATATGTTGTTTTAAGAACTCCAAGGAGAAACAATGTGTATTGCCTAGATATAGGGGGAGAACTCATTTCTACAAATGAGGTCAACTGTTTTATATCCAAGGCAAACACCACTGAATCAGAACTATGGCATAGAAGGATGTGTCACACAAATTTTAAAAACATGAATAACTTAGTAAAAAGAAATCTGGTCATTGGACTACCTCAAAAACAATTCATGTGTGATCATCATTGTGTTGCATGCCTAAAAGGTAAACAACACAAGACTTCTCATAAGTCCAAAACTGTGAACTCTATTTCTGTTCCTTTACAGCTCTTACATATGGACCTTTTTGGACCTACAAATGTAATGAGTATTGGAAAGAAACAATATTGTCTTGTTATTACTGATGACTTTTCCAGATATACATGGGTTTTCTTTCTCAGGACAAAGGATGAAACAAGTGAACTCATAAAGAACTTAATTGTCAAACTGGAGAACACATCTGATCAAAAAGTTAAAGCCATAAGATGTGATAATGGCACAGAGTTTAAAAATGCTAATTTAATTAACTTTTGTGATCTTAAAGGTATTGACAGGCAATACAGCTCACCTAGAACTCCACAACAAAATGGTGTAGCTGAAAGAAGAAATAGAACCATCATTGAAGCAGCAAGATCAATGCTTGCAGACTCAAAATTACCAATTACTTTTTGGGCAGAAGCTGTTAATACTGCTTGTTATGTTCAAAACAGAGTATTAATAGTGAAGCCACATTTTAAAACACCATATGAACTTTTTAATAAAAGGAAACCCTCCATAAGTTTTCTAAAATCTTTTGGTTGTCCTTGTACTATTTTGATTACAAGAGAACAAATTGGTAAGTTTGACTGCAAAGCTGATGATGGAATCTTTGTGGGATACTCTACTCAAAGCAAATCATACAGAGTATTCAACAAAAGACTAAGGATAATAGAAGAAAGTATCAATGTATCCTTCAATGAAAATGTACCTAATGAACAAGGAAATGGTCCAGATTGGCTGTTTGACATAGACAATCTGACCAAATCTTTTAATTCTAACATAAATTTCAATGCATGTAAGTCAAATTGTCACTCTCAAAAAGAAGGAACATCATCTGTTAATACTGGTCAAGAAGAGATGAGATACTTAGTAGTTAATACTGCTCCAGTAGTTAATACTGATGTCAGTAATAACTCAAATTCTGGAACCAGTACTAACTCTGAGAATGAGGACAGTAGTAATTCAAATACTACTGGTACCAGTAATAGTACTCAAAATACTACTGGTCCCAATAATAACCTAGATTCTCAAGATACTACTGATACCAGTAACAACATCAATACTACTGATCTCAATGAAAATGATAGCAGTAGTAACTCTGACCAAGATGATGATGAACCAAATATCAATGACAATGAAGGATCTCTAGAAGAACAACTACCTGAGACAAATGAGTCCAACCTTGAAAATCAACTAGTGGTTGATAAAGCTACAACAAAAAGGACTCAAAAGAACCATCCATTAGACCTTGTTCTAAGTGATGTTAACTCACCACTACAAACAAGAAGCAAATTAAACAAAAGTTTAACTGCAAATATGTGTAATATAAGTTTAATTGCTAATGAATGTATGTATGAATGCTTTCTGTCTCAGGATGAACCAAAGAAGATCCAACAAGCAATGAAGGACTCAAACTGGATTGAGGCAATGCAAGAAGAACTCCTTCAATTCAAGTTACAAGCTGTTTGGACACTTGTACCTCTACCCAAAGGAAAAAGAGCCATTGGAACAAGATGGATCTTTAGAAACAAGAAAGATGAAAGAGGGATAGTGATCAAGAATAAAGCCAGACTTGTAGCCCAAGGATACACTCAAGAAGAAGGAATAGATTATGATGAAGTATATGCTCCTGTTGCTAGAATTGAAGCCATAAGAATATTTCTAGCATATGCTTCATTCAAGAAGTTCAAAGTCTATCAAATGGATGTGAAGAGTGCATTCCTATATGGAAAGATTGAAGAAGAGGTCTATGTTTGCCAACCTCCAGGTTTTGAAGATCCAAAACATGGTGATTATGTGTTCAAATTGGATAAAGCTCTATATGGCCTACATCAGGCACCAAGAGCATGGTATGACACATTATCATCATACCTTTTGAAGAACAACTTTAAAAGAGGGGCCATTGACAAAACCTTGTTTACAAAGAAAGTCAAAGATGATATACTACTGGTACAAATTTATGTAGATGATATCATCTTTGGCTCAACCAATGATTTATTATGCAAAGAATTTGAAGAACTGATGCAAATTAAATTCAAGATGAGCTCTATGGGTCCAATGAACTTCTTCCTTGGACTCCAAGTCAATCAAAGAACAGATGGTATCTTGATAAATCAATCAAAATATGTCAAAGACATCTTGGAAAAGTTTGAGTTGAAAGACAGTAAAAGTGCAAGCACACCAATGGAAACACACAAACACCTACATCCTGATATTGAGGGGGAGGATGTAGATGAACACTTATATAGATCAATGATAGGTTCTTTGATGTACTTAACTGCATCAAGACCTGACATTATGTATAGTGTTTGTGTGTGTGCAAGATATCAAGCAAGACCTAAAGAACTACACTTGCAAGCTGTTAAAAGAATATTCAGATACTTGAAAGGCAAACCATCACTAGGTCTATGGTATCCTCATGATTCACCCTTTGAACTCATAGCCTACACAGATAGTGACTATGGAGGTGAATGTCAAGATAGAAAGTCCACTACAGGTGGATGTCAATTCTTTGGATCAAGACTGGTGTCATGGAAATGTAAGAAACAAACAAATGTATCAACATCAACTGCTGAAGCAGAATATGTAGCTGCATCTGCTTGTTGTGCTCAAGTACTATGGATTCAAAACCAGCTTCTAGACTTTGGTATCTCTATCCTTAAAACTCCAATTTTTATTGATAATCAAAGTGCTATTAGTATTGTGAACAATCCAGTAAAACACTCAAAAACTAAACACATTGAAATAAGATTTCACTTTATAAGAGATTGCAATGAAAAGAAATTAATCAAAGTAGTTAAAATTCATACTGATGATCAATTAGCAGATCTTTTTACAAAAGCCTTTGATGTAGGAAGATTCAACTTCTTGGTTAGCAGTATTGGAATGATTTTGATAACTTAAAATCTCACTTAAAATTATGTGTAAAGTTATTGTTGTAAATTATTATTTATTCACTTAAGTGTTTTACTACTGGTATTTCTGTACTACTGGTGTGTAGGTATGTGCACAAAATACTACTGGTAGCTTATTACTACTGATGTGTATTAGGTTTACATAAATACTACTGGTATGTCAGTACTACTGATATTCACATATACTACTGGTCTTGTGTGTTGGTGGTTACTACTGATGTCTATAGTTACTACTGATGTCAAAATCCTTAGCCACTACTGATGTTAGTAGATACTACTGACGTTTTACTACTGATATCTTATTTACTACTGGTCTTTCAGAATCACAATTACCAAACTAACCCCCATGAAAATAACCGTTATGTTATGATTCGAAGGGCAATTTAGTCTTTTTGCAGGATAAATCGAAAGATATAAAAGGCGGTAGTCGATTAGTTTAACATTATATTCACTTCGATTCACCAAATTCTCTCGATAAACCCTAGTTTACGATCAAGAACCCTTCGTCAGAAACAAAATTCTTGCAAAAACTCAACAACAATGGCAACTTTACAAGCTCTCGATGTGCAAACCGATCTCAAATATTCAGAATTTCACAATATGGTTGCCTTTTTAAAGAATCCCGACGGGACAAAGGATTTTCGTCCAATCGTCAAATTTTTGCGAAATTCATATATACAGTTCGCTTTAACTGTAAAACCAAAATCATATCAACAGCATTTGGTGGATTTCTGGACCAATGCTGAACGAACAGAAGGAACAACCACCTCAATGATAAAATCTAAAGTAGATGGAAAGCACATAACAGTTACAGAACAATCAATTCGACACCATCTACAATTACACGATGATTCAGGTATGTTTACTCTTCCTAAGGAATACATTGCTGAAATTTTGAATAAAATGGGATATGAGGGAAGACTGAATATAGTTACCTTTCAAAAGGGTCTTCTCTCCCCACAATGGAAATTTTTAATACACACTATACAGCATTGTATTTCTCCTAAAAGAAGTACTTGGAATGAGTTTAATAAGGCAATAGCATCTGCTGTTGTCTGTTTATGCACAGACCAAGTCTTTAATTTTTCATATATGATTTTTGAAGGTATGTTGGGAAATCTTAGTTCTACAAAATTTTTAATGTATCCCAGATTTCTCCAACATATCATAAACATTGAATTACAAAACTTGTCAACTCCAAAAAATATTTTTATAATTCCAGAGTTGAACAAGAAAGTTTTCTCAAATATGAGAAAACAATTTAAATTTTCGGGCAAGGAAACCCCTCTGTTTCCTAATATGATCCAAGATCACACACTACTTGGAGAGGGTTCAATCAAAGATACAACCCAAATTGAACCTCAACCCACTCCATCACCCCCAAATACAGCCCAAACACCACCCCATATAGCCACTAAATCACCAACTAACATAGAAGTCCTGAATGTGTCCCAGGAACTTGAATTAAATCTGCAGAGTGCTACTCTTCACTCTGTGGAAGACCTACCAGACAAAACCCAAAACATTTCCACAATATATAAAAGAAAGAAATTATCTTCAAAGGACACCAGGGGACAAATCGAGTCACACCCCAGGCTCAAAGAGTTGTCCTCCAAGGAGGAGAGAGGACATGAGGAGAGGGCTTTCACTACTGATGCCCCAAAGGTGGGTGCACAGGATAGTGAAAACATCACTAAGACCCAAACCTCGGCAACTTTAAGTGATGACTCTTTTGAGGAATTACTTAAAGGACCCCGGTGCCAAGAAACCACAAGGGGGGGCATATCTGCTTCTTCTAGGAAGAAGAGAATGTCTAAAAGACCCAATGAATCACCAAGCAGTGATGAGGGCAGATCTGTGGAATTGATGGAAAGGAAGGAAAACCTTAAAACCAATGTACCTGTTAGTGAGCCCGATGATCTTGCTAGATGGAGTGAGGGCAGTATTAAAATCAACCAATTGACGGATAAAGTGGATTCTCTTGAATCCACTGTACAAGATTGTCTCCAATATTTAACAAACCAAGGAAAAACAATGGCTGCAATGAAAAAGCATGTTAATACCATCAACAAACGGATGAGGTTATATGAGCACAGGCTTCATCAACAAACCAAAATTATAAGAAGATTGAAGAAGAAAATTGATGATAGTGAGGCTCCACCAGTTGAGCTCACTAAGGGGGAGAAGGACAATATCCAATCAATGATTGATGAATCTATTGCAGCAGCAGCATCCTCCCTCTTAAATTTAAAAGAAACAGAAGTTGATGAAGGCCCAGAAATGATGGTAACTCAAGATGAACCTGTTACTACTGCTACAATGGAAGAACAAGTTGAAAAGGAAATACCATTAGTAACCTCTACTACTGATATTATAGCAGTAGTAAATGAAGAAGAGGAATTAAAAGCAGCAAATACTACTGATGCCCTATCAGTAGTAACTCCTGAAGTCACACCAGTAGTAACTACTCTGGTTACTACTGAAGAGGAAGAACTACATTTTCCAGAGCTAATTGAAAGAGAAAGACATGTAATCATTACCAAACCACCAACACCTGATCAACCACTTATCATACCTGACATTGATGATAATGTGAATTGGTTTGAGGTTGATGAGTGCTCACTTCCTCCACATCCAAAAATACTTCAACAAGATGAACTTAGGTTATTTTCTCCTTCTGTAATGATAAGTGGAGTGCCAGACATGAAATATATTCCACCTCCACCTTCAGCACATATTAGAAAGGGTAAAGAAATATATGATGAAG
This sequence comes from Calendula officinalis, assembly GCA_963853835.1. Lineage (NCBI taxonomy): Eukaryota > Viridiplantae > Streptophyta > Magnoliopsida > Asterales > Asteraceae > Calendula > Calendula officinalis. Next base: position 99,647,852 of record OY970821.1, read on the forward strand.
ATTACCCTAACAGAGCTCTTGGTCATTACATGGTAAACAAGATAAATCTTGTTAGAGCTGATAAACAGTCTAAATGGAAGGTGAAGCAAAAGAGATATTTGGAGAAGGTAGCTAAGTATCAAGCTCTTGAACAAAAGAAAGTACAAAGTAAAATTCCTGCACAAATACCTGTTCAAACAGATGACATTCAGATAAAGGCTCAAAGGGAAGAATTCAAAAGGCTCAGAAAGATTGAAGAAGAACATATTCAATGCCTTGAATATTTGGTTTCTGAATGTAAAAAGACTAAAAGTGATTTGACTGATGATGTGTTTGAACAGAAGGCCAACATGATTGAGTATTTAAAAACAAAAGGGCTTAGTGCAAAGTCATTAGGAAGAATGAAGATGATGACTATCATTGAAAAATACTGCAATGCTAAGAAGAAAGACTTGGCTGAACAAGAAACTGAAGAATCAAAGAAAGCCAAAACTTTAATCCCAATCAGTCCAAACTTAATCAAAGCTGGTAGTGTTTCAACTATTGGTGATACTTCAACTCCCCAATCAAAGAAAAGAAAATCTGTTGATAAAGAACAAAGCTCTAAGAAGAAGTCAAAACAAATTATACCTGTTCTTGAAATGCCAGTTGCTCCATTACAGAACAATCCAATTCTTAACTGGAGAGTGTTGCAGAACAATGTCATAGAAGTCATAAGGGAAGACAAAGTTATACAGAGATTCACTGGATGGTTACCTTTAATCAGATCATGTTCTAGAAGTGATGTAATCAAACTTCTGATTATTGGAAAACCTAGAATGACAAAGAAATCATGGAAAGAATCTGGAGCTGGATACCTAACTAAAATGATAGATGCTGCATTTTATCCAGATAATTATCCAGAACAATTTACAAATCCAGGTAATGTATATGCTTGGAATGTCATTCCTACTGCCAATATGTACTTCTTTGAGAAATCAGGCAAAGTGTGTGAATTGTACTTATATGAAAAAGAATATCCACATTCTGAGAAGACTATGTATCAGATATTCATAAACACTTTGATGAAACCCTATGATGCTGTTATGTTCCAAAACAAACTGAATTACTTTACAAAGAAGAACAGCAAATATATCATTGAACAAAGGCTTCAACAGAATCAAAGAACTCTTGAGAAAAGAAGAAGAGAACAAGAAGAGCAAAAGAAACTTGATTGATTAAAAGATAATCAATAAGTTTAGGGGGAGATTGTTGGAACATATTCACAGATCAACTTAATACTGATGCTGCAGTTAGTACTGATCACTTAGTACTGATGGGGCAGAATTGATTACTACTGATGAAATTGATACTGGTGAAGCTTCTATAACTTAGTTACTACTGATCAAGGCTTATGGAAGATACTACTGATCAATAGTAGTTACTACTGACGATAGATCTGGATTTACTACTGATCACCAGACTTACTACTGACGTTACAACTTTACTACTGGTGATTGCAGTTACTACTGATGAGCGTATTTTGAAGCGTATCAAGTCCGAGATCTTCGCAGAGATAGTTATAGAATGTAAATCAATGTATATCGTTTATAATTAGATGTAAATCGTATCCTAGAATAACTAGGGTAAATAGTTTAGCTTCAAGGACTATTATAAATAGTTCCTTACGAATTGTAAACGTACGTGTGTATTGTTAACTCGATAATATACATTGAAGCTTTTTGTGAAACTGTGTTCTTAATACTTTTGCTTATTATTTACAGTTTATCGTTCTTAATTATATTGATATAGTGTTGATCCGCTGCAACTTCTATATTCAATTAGATCTAAAGGTGTTTATTAACTTCTCTATAGTTAATCGATCCTGACACATACAAACTCTATTGTCTTAGTATCAATTGTTGTAAATATCGATTTTCTATATGGTACACTTTGGTATATCTCTGAAACAATAACAAGATGATGCTGGTGAAAACATTTTTTTTTCTTTTTAATTAGGCTAAACCACGTTATGTTTATTAAAAAGGAAAAAAAGAAATCAAAATCACTGGTAAAAAAAGAAACCATTACGGTAAGCTTTCTAAGTTCTAACTGGTCCCTATTGGTAATTTGGTATCATGCGTACACAGTAATCGGCACCAAAAATTGCAAAGATTAACTTTTAGACATTGTATGATTCAATACGTTTTTAGGTACGCTATCAGTATCCGATCCGCTAACGGTAGACATATTCTCAGATTTTTGGGACATGTTTACAGTGTTAGCCTATTAGTCTTATTGGGCTTATTAGTTGGACCTTAATGAGCTAGTTAGCTGTACTATATATATTGTCTCTCTTTGTCTTGTTCAAAAACTTCATTTTTTTTGCTATTTTCTATGAAACCCTAGCCTTCTTTGTAAGTTCTTGTAAGTTCACATACAGTTGCACACTGCACACGAGGAAAAAGTCAAAGGTATAATAGGAGTACATTTGAAAAAGAGTCGAACTTGATGGGCCATTTTCATAAATTTGGAGCCCAAAGAAAATAGTCGAATACAAAAAATTTCAGAAAAACTTGTGATTATCAATAGTAAATGAGTTAATATCCACTTTTGATGTGGTGTTTTGTGAAAGCAAATATAACCAGATTTTGCACAATATTTTCAGTCTAAAACTATACCAATAATTAAGACCAATATTTATTGTTTTCTTCTTCTCCTTGATCTCCATATAATTGCAGATGGATCTGGACATACTTGATACGGGATTTTGGGTGGAGGTACTTCAGGTATGCTGCAACAATCATATAAATGAAATATAATCCATAATAAACACAAAGAAAAAATAAAAGAAAATGCAGCGTTTGTAAACTTTAAAATGTATTAACAAAAGTGTATATTGGTAAGAGTTCAAAACTTTTCCATAAATGAAACCAAGTCGAATAGTTCGAAGGTGTTTAACATATAGAAATTTTGAAACTTAAATCACTATAAAAAAAAAAATCATTACCTTAAACATATATTTATGTAGTCAGTAATTTTTACAAGATTCAATAACTACGCAAAAAAAAAATGTAGTGGATCAATCAGACTCTACATTCCCCATGATCGATCAGAATCTACATTCCCCATTTTGACCAGTTACCCGATCTGGTCAACAAATGCATTTTGACCAATTACATCTCTAGATCACTTAAAAAAACCCATTGTTTGTTTTAGGTAAAAAGCTCCTATAATATACCAAAGTGTTTTCTATACGTAAATGAAGATCGGACACTATTAGAAAAATGTCTTTTTCTAATACCTTTTAAAAAAATATGGGTCAATAATAACACCTTTTAAAAAATATGTATAAATTGCCTGATTTTAGTTTTTACTTGCACTCTTTTTGAAAATATCGATTATAAAAGGGTAATAAAAATCTATTAAAACTCTTTTCGTTTCGCCAAAATATAGATTTCACCAACAACATTTTTATTGGCACATTTTATCTACATGTAAAACGCCTGGTCACTTTTGAACTACTTTTTACCTAGCGACACTTTTTTCAATGTGCCACGAAACCCCATAACGAATTCCTTCGTTTCAAAATATGTGATACACAATCTGTTTTGAGGTGTTTTAAAATAAGTAACACACTTTGAAAATTTATCATATTTGATAAAAGGCAGTGGAATCACATTCACTAACTATCTCTTTTAATAGAGTGAAAAGACACATGTACCCTTACTTTTACTTTTAAACATCATTAAACTTACTTTAATCAATATATGTGGGACCCGTCATCCACTAACTATCAAATTTAATCTAATTAACCTTTATTATCATATTTTATCTCAAAAACCGTGAACTCTAATTTATATCACTTATTTTGAAACGGAGGAAGTATGATATAACAAGAAATTAAAGTTAGCAAGAAAAATGTACCTCAATGTGGAAATATCGATCTGAGAAAAGTCCATGCTAGTTGAGCTATCTGACAAAGTGGGCCTACTCGTTGTTAATGGTGAAGTAGGTTGCTTGATGGCAAGAACTTTGCAATTGGCAATGTTTTTGTGGGCCATTGCTAACCTATTCCATAACAAGTAGAATTAGATTACTACACGTTGTTGGGACCATGATGTTTTTCTTTTTTCAGTAATGCGTTTAAATATATAAACATTGTACTCATTTATAATCTGTTGTGAACGGTTTAAAGTCTACATCGATACAGAGAAATTAGATAAAATTTAATTTTGTTCCAAGCTGTTCGCAGCTGGAAACCTAGCTTTCACTCATGTCCGGTCCTAAACATGGGTTACTAGCAGGGGTGTCTTTAAGGAGATGTAGCCGCACAGGGCCCATATTTTATAAGGGTCATTTTTATATTTATCTTATATATATATATAATATTAAAATTTAGGCTAGCTTAATAATTTAATAGAAAAAAATAAATTAGAAAGTCCATTTTTTTTTATAAAAAACTTGTATTCAGGGGCCCATTTTTGTGTTTTCGTACAGGGCCTTCAAAATCTCAGAGACGCCCCTAGTTACTAGGATAACTAGGCCCCACAAAATATAGGTGTCAATTTTTAAAAGATTAGTCGATATATGTATGTAAGTTCACTTAAATCAAAGCAGACTCAATGAGATATTGAAAATAAATGGACTAGATGGACCAAATGAAAAAATGAAACATATAACTTGGGATTTGAGCAGCACTTTTAATTTGGCTTAAACTTTTTACTTATTTAAGAAAAGTTTGCTTTAAGATTCTACTAAGGGCTAAAAATTGAATGGGTCAAGCTGCTTTCAGTGATAGTATGATGTATCAAATGGGTTAATGGGACCATTTTAGTTTTGATAGAATATTTAATGCATAAGTATACGGGTGATTTTCATTCATACCATATTCGTTATTCGGAATCTTTTCTTTAAATGTGACAAACAAATGCATACGTCCTATAAAAGACAAGTGAGTTTAAATCTGTTATGAATAACATAAATGCAACAATACCATTATCTTGACACTTCTTAAGAACTTTAAATAGCTCAAATTAATATAAAAAATAGAAGCTGGTTTGCCCACTTGTAAAATTAGTTGGGTCTTAGGCGGAGGTTTCCGTGTAAGTGTAATTAATGTTTTAAAACCCGATTGAATCGTCCAGTTGAACTGATAATGAGAAGGTAGCTAGTGCAAATGAGTTTATTAGATTAATGATTATAGCTCGGTCGAAATAAGTTACTTATACATAAAAATCCAGTTGAATGACCGGTCGAATTAATAAAAAAACTAATTTTTATAATAAAATTAGATAAATAAAATAGAAATATGGATTTTGTTAATTATGTTTCGAAACTAAAAAAATGATAAATTTAGTTGAAAAATAAGTTTTAATTTTTTTATTTTTTATGGTATTTAATTAATATTTTTTTTAGTTTTTTTACATTTGTAAATTATTACTTCATCATAAATAATCAGCGGCTAATCTAGTCCAATTGATTTAATCTATTTAGAATATTGATCTATTCAATTTAAAAATCAATTTTTTTTAAACTATTCAATGTAACATAAACTAGGGGCACGTATGTCATTATGCAATAAAGTTTAGTGTCCCAACCAATTTTATATGTGGCTAAAAAGTAAAAATAGAGGTAAAACCATTTCACACTTTTGTAATCTACTTTAATTTGTCCACAACAGGACTTTAACTATAAGTTATGATTAAGACGTTACACAAAACATCATTACTATTAGACAACAACCATCGGATAAAACAAATTTAAATTCAAGTTCAAATTTCACGAAAATATCACAATAATGATTTCTATTATTAGATCAAATAATTGGACGAAAGATGATTCACGTATTGTATATTTACATGTGTAGTGTCTACCAACACTATGCACGATGCACCCATAACTTATTGTTGATGTTTGTTTTTGCACCCACATATTTACATGATCAACATGCACAGAAATCAGATTATTAGTTTTCATTTTAAATTTGGGGTTCGACTTTATTTTTGACCCGATTAATATCAGGGCAACTAACAGCTTACAGGTAACCTAGAGTCGTGTAAACCTCCATGGCAAAAAAAAATCACTTTTATATAGATTAAATTTAACCACTAAACCATCACATTTGTGGTTATCATAATTGACTCCTAATAAACTTAAGGGTTTTGATAATGACAGCCCTAAGGGCTGTCATAAGACATGCATAAATGATTTGTATATCCATCTATAACCGACTCCTGAATTTTAAGAATTACTCATCTGTACAATTTTTAATGCACTTAGAGACAGTCCTTAGGGCTGTCATTATCAAAATCTTAAACTTAAAATAAATCATAGAAAACAAGGAGAAAATGCTTGAACAATCATCCCATTACCTCTAATAATATTTATTTATGAACACTGTATTTTATCCCTAATGTAATATTTTCTTAAACATACTACTATAAATATTATTTTATAAATATAATATACTACTATATGTTTGTAAATCTATTGCGCGACTAATAGATACATGCTTCTTGTTCATAATGTAATTTATATTTTAATCAGCTACGTGTACAATATATGGCATGATTTGTACGTGAATTTAGTCAATTAAGTTAACCTTAATATTTTACGAAAAGAAATCCCAATTTGTCCTTATTTGCCATTAAGTTATTTCTTTTCTAATCTGACGCATTTTAATAATTAGAAAAGAAAACTTCATAGTCCGTGATGAAGCAGAGATGAATGCCGTTGACCAAACAACAACTCCGGTCTATGAAATTTTCAAATTAAGCTTTTCATTTACTAGTAATTGAAGAACTGATGATCCTAAAACTGAATAATATATGAGAAAAATTAACGATCACTCAACTAATTGGATGAAAATACACAAAATTTACCTGTAGAGAAAGCTCTGATCATGGAGGCCAACAACGAGAGTAGAAGCCCCAATTTGCCGAACCAAATCAGTGATCCGACCGCCTTCTTCATCACCTTCCGTCACAACAATATCAATTTTCGTCTGTTTGCGTTTCCAATTGCGTAATTCAAATTTAAACAAAAAACATGATGAATTAATCGATTGAAAACGATGATGAAATCAATCGATAAAACCAATAGAAGTTAACTTACGTTAGGGAAACTATGAATGCAGATATCCTTGAACGAAAGCGCTAACTGAAATCCTTTCAATCGGAGCAACCGAAGCTTCTTTCTGTTACGCGATTTGCTGCCAGCGGCTGTACTCGCCGGAAAAACATGGAGAAGAGTGACTAAATCGCCGTACCGGAGAACATTATGAAGCGCCCATAGCAGAGCTGTTCTTGCTACATCCACTTCTTCTACCATTACCACGATCTTCCTCACTTCCATTTCCATAACTCCTTTTAAAATTACTGGCGCAGATATGTCCACAAATCCGTAAATTGCATTTATTTCGCTGTCACTATCGAGAAAATCGTCGGAGTTATTTTGGTTTCCGTCAGTGGTTTAGCCGAGAAATAGCCAAATAGGTGTGGTCGTGTGAGTGCCGATTGTCTTGACTTATTGTATGGCCCAAATAACTTCGAAGGCCTACAAGGCTATAATGGTAAATTGCTTTAGTTTAATTCTTAGCAGCTGTTTGGTTCGCTGGAATGTAATGGAATCCGAAGGAATTGTAATCTAATTCCATCAGATTCCAGTGTTTGGTTAAAAAAAAAGAATGGAATTGGATTCTTAAATGATGGAAACATTCCACCAAATTAAGGAATCTCAATTCCATCCAAATGTGGATGAAATTGAATTCCAAGGTTGGATGAAATGTTCTTTTACATGTATACCCTTTATCCACCACCATCAACACCGCCGCCACCACCACCACCCACCGCCGCCGCCACCACCTACCGCCACCATCCACTGCTGCCGCCTCCACCACCACCACCTACCGCCACCACAACCACCACCTACCGCCACCACAACCACCTACCGCCACCCTCCACCACCTACCGCCACCGCCACCATACAACTATTTATTTGCATTAATTTACCACTTAAGTTTGTTTAAAATTTAAATACGAGTTCCGCATGCTCGTGCGATAAACGTGTTAAAATTTCATTTCCTTTACTTTGATATTCTAAAATCTTAATATACTTTGAGATGAAAGTATTTTGAATTTTGACAGTACAATTAAAATCTTTAGCCGAATAAAATCAGAGAGTTCATCCGAACATAGAAATTGATTGTTATGTTTGATATACCAAAAACAGAAATAACACGGGATATACATCCTGTCAGCAAACAACCAACTGCCATAAGGCACTTAGAAAACCGCCATAAAACGAGTCTCATTCTTTGGGTCGAAAAACCGGATTTGAATTCAAATTCAGATGCCTTATTCAAAACTTTTTTTTTTGAGGGATAAACCTCACTCACAACTAAAACCTTTTAAAGAAAACTTTAAAAAATATCCTTACCCCTAAATATTTGAAATGCATATACATAAAATGTTTGGATTTGCAAGGAAGTGAGTGCATTGTTAGGAGAAGGGTCTTAAAATAATAAAATGGGGATGTGTCATGTGTGACCAGGGAATAATGGTCAGTGTTGCAAGCGTGGTTGTATGCGTATTTCTTGGATCTTTATGCCTTGTCTCTTTTTACCTTTCCCCTTTTATTTTATTTTTTCTCTTATTTTTACTTTGCTTTCAAAATAAGATTTATATATACTTCCTATTTCTAAATTTATATTATTTTATATTTTATTAACAATTATTTACTTTAAATTTTGCATTATAAGAACTTTTTATTCCACATGTATAGTTTTCTATTTCTAATTTTTGAATACAAATGTTATATAAAGATCGAACACAAATAAAACGTGATTTTATTCTTATTCGAATCTTTTTGTATTATTCATTTCAAAGTTTTATTAAAGGTGTATTCAGATAGAGTCAAATAGTGCTTGTGTTTAAAGCATTGGATGTGAAACCATCAAAACTTCACCAAATGAGCTTTGGCAGTGGCAAAGCACGCCAAAAGATATCGTTTCTTGCGTCAATTGTTCATACGTCATGGGTTTAACGCATGGTTAAACGATTTTTCTTTCTTTATTTTTTTTTTCTAAATTGTGATTGGTTTTGAGTATTTTTGTCTAAATGAATCATGTTATAGGAATATAAACGAGTGAGGATAATTTTGAGGTAGACATTAAAGACGTAAAAACACATTTAACACGAGTTTAACTTGGCATAACATCTTGTTTTTTTATACTGAGTATTTCTTAATGGTGTGTATGCCATTAATTATTTAAAAATAATTTTTATTTTACATGTGAAACATATAAGTATTTCTTAGTGGTATTGTACAATGAGGTAGACTTCAATATCATGGGCAAATCTGGGCTCCCTCCTCCAAGCCCATAATTGGCTGAACAGAATTTCGTCCCTAACTTAATGCCGTTCAAAAAGAACAAAACTTAACTTTTTTACCACTTGATAGTGATTGTTGTATTGATCTCTATTTCTACGTCAATAACCAAATTCAGTGACCACATCTTTTTGGTGACTAAATAAATATGTTATTGACTAAGTAATGTCTTCAATAAAACAATAGGCATTAACGACCGTTTATCTTGAGTGTATCAAAGTTTTTTATTTTTATATTTTAAAATAACAAAAGAATTCTTTTAATAGATACATGTTTCATCTTTCTATATTTTAATGTAAAGGCACTACTTTATAATAACGAGTCGGGGTTGTCGCTAGAGGATTAACGGCATGTCGTTAAGTTCCTAAATCTCGCGCTCAAATTTAACGGGCCTTTTCCATGTCCAAAACGGATTATTTGAGTTTTAAAAGATCATTATAATTTTTTATAACAAATTTAAGTTTTAGTTAAAAATAAGCGAGCCACTTATTTAAGTTGGACTTAATTGGTTATTGTTTATTGAGCTTAATACAAATTTTAACTTTTGGTTAAATATAAGACCACCCGTAAAGGGTGACCGAACTTCCGGTCGCGACCCGCCACCTATACAGGGCCGTCGCGTCGACCCCGTTACGAGCTCGAGCCGAGGACGCGTCCCACACGTCGAATGGTCGACTAGTCGACCGTTCACAGGGACCTCTTCTTCCTCTTTCTCCTTTATACATATATATATATATATTGATAATTAATAATTTAATAATATATTATATATAAAATAAATATTATATTTATATATATATGTTAATAAAACAAAACTTCAAAAAAAAATTAAAAAAAAAATTGGTCGCCGATTCGGTCACCCATTACGGGCATTTGGTCGCTGTCTGGTCGTGTGTTTGATCAGGAGAGAGAAAACTGATGTGGCGCAGATGTGGCAGAGGTGACCAAACTGGGTTTGGTCACCCATTACGCCCAGTCTAAGTGGGCTAATATGACTTGAATTTTATTTTGGGCTAAAAAACATATTTCTTTCATTTCAAAATAAGTACTGTAAAATAAAATTTTATAGTTTTTTATACAAAATATACAATGAGAGTTAAGATGAATTATAATGGATAGTTAGTGGATGATGACTGAGTCCCTCTAATTTTGAATAAAATGATGTAAATAATGTTTAAAAGAAAAGTAAGAGTGAAATGCTCATTTCATTATACTCCCTCCGCCCCACAAAAAACTTCCCATTTCACTCTAAATTTTTGTCCCACAAAAAACTTTTCATTTCCCATATTTGATGGGCTCCACATAATAAAAAACTATTATTACTAAAGATCTCACCACTAATATCCACTAACTATCTTTCTCTTCCAACTCAACCTTATATTTTAATCAAAAGTATTATCAATGACCACACCACTAACTATCACCTAAAAACTTGTGCAAAAGCCATGTAACGACCCGAAATTTGTAAATAAATAAATTGGATAAAAATATGATAAATAAGGATAAATCGTTTAAAGAACGTAGGAATTGGTTTCGTGTCGTTTGGACACCGTATGAGAAAGTTATGGGCGAAACCGGGTCGAGACAAAGATGAAAAAGTGCAGCCCAGCTGCCTAAAGGAGTTCGCGTCGCGAACTAAGGATGGCGATCGCGAACTAGCTCCAGGGAGTTTGGCCTTTTATCGCGAAGAAGTTCACGTCCGATTAACGATCGCGATCTATGAAAATCGCATAGTTAGCGACGCGAACTATTGTTCGCGTCGTGAACTATTGTCGTGCAGCATTAAAATCGGGTTGGAGCTCATTTGATGAAATAGAAAACCCTAGTTCTTCCTTTTGGCGATTTTGGAGCTCAAGTGCAGATCTTGGTTGATTTCTTCTCAAATCTTTGTTAGATTTCACTCCTAGTCGAAGATTAAAGGTATATCTTCACTCTTTGATCTTTGTAGCTTAAGATCTATGTATTTGGGTGTATGGCTTTGAAACCCTAGCTCTTTGGGTTATGGGTTATGGTGATATAAGTGTTGTATACACTTAATAGATGGTGTATTAACAAGGGAAACAAGTGTATGATTCTGATTTGTAAGAATCTTAAGGGTTGGTTAAACCTAGGGTTTGGTAAATCACCATATTTGGGGGAAATGGATTGTTGGGTGTTATCTAGAGATAGATGAACACATTGTTAGTAGATTGTAATGTTGATCATATTGTGATAATTGTATTAGGCTTTTGGTGAAGTCTTGGGAAGTTGATTGGTTTGTGAAGCAAGAGATTGGGTGTCAAGAACACGATTTGAGCATCATATTGCTAAGGTGAGTACGTGTGGAATTTACTGAGTACATAGCCCTGTTAAATATTTTCATTACTTGTGTTATGGTCTATTTGCTTAATTGTGTAGACTAGTAGTTGATAGTTAGTTATACCTATGATAGTATTGAACTAACTTGATGATGATGAAAGTGCTAGCAGAGAGCTAGATTTGCATAACCATAGGGTTATGATGAGATTGAGATGATGTGATGATACGGGCTACTCCCGATCATGAGTTGTGGATTGAGGGGCAGTTGGGCGTATTCCCATCGACCCTTCCACGTTAGTCATGAGATGACACGGGCAACTCCCGGTCATGAGGTGTGTAGTGAGGGGCAGTTGGGGTGAATTCCCATCTACTCATCCACGTTAGTTATGCGATGTCACGGGATACTCCCGGTCATGAGGTGTGGAGTGAGGGGCAGTTGGGTGAATTCCCATGTGAATTCCCATCGACTCATCCACGTTAGTTATGCGATGTCACGGGATACTCCCGGTCATGAGGTGTGGAGTGAGGGGCAGTTGGGTGAATTCCCATGTGAATTCCCATCGACTCATCCACGTTAGTTATGCGATGTCACGGGATACTCCCGGTCATGAGGTGTGGAGTGAGGGGCAGTTGGGGTGAATTCCCATCGACTCATCCACGTTAGTTATGCGATGTCACGGGATACTCCCGGTCATGAGGTGTGGAGTGAGGGGCAGTTGGGGTGAATTCCCATCGACTCATCCACGTTAGTTGTGATTGCTAGGTAAGCAAGTTTGATAGGGTCACACTAATGTGACTAGACTGGATAGTTGGATATATATATGTATATTGATTGGTTATATGAAATGTGACATTCATTTTATTATCGGGTCTAAACCCATGTAGCTCACGAGACGTTTTTGTCTCACGTACTCCTTGTTTGTTTTGCTATGTACTCAGGTTCGGGATCGAAGGTTTAGGTACGCATGGATAGAGATGCGGGGCCTAGAATAGAGGAACTTTAGATTGGATTTATGCTTAGCTTTGGTTTTGATCTATTTTGTAACACCAAACTTTATACTCTGATTTTCATACCAAAGGTTTTTGTGAATCCATATTTTTTGGAATAGTTCTTCTATTTATGAAAAAATGTTTTATTTTGGCCACTATTTGGCATTAAAATTTGAGGTGTTACAACTTGGTATCAGAGCTATAGTTTAAGTGAATTAGGTTGGATGACCATCCTAGTCTTAGACTGTAGCATTAGGAATGTAAGATTCCTTGAGATCGATAGGTTGACCTTGAGACTTTATATTAAGTTTAGGGTTGAACCTAGGGGGACCGATGAGAATTGATATGATTATGGATATTGAGTCTTATGAGGCTAATGGGTTATACACAAGGTACTAAATGTTTAATGACTTTCGTATAGTCGTGACTGAAAAAAATGGTGACCACGCATAGAAGTGGTAAAGCCCCGGAGGGCCGGGAGGAAGAAATACCTCATGTCGAGGTGGTGGTTGAACAGGAAAGTCAACCGTCGATGCATCAAGTTGATGAATCGGAGGTCGGAGCTAATAGAACTCCGGTGACCATGGCGGACCTCCAAGCTATTATTGAACAACTCAAGGGAGTGGTGGCCGATGAGGTGCACCGCATCATTGGGGACCGTGAGAGGTCGGGTGGAGATCGTGTATCCGAGGCTAGATCGGATGAGAAAACCAGGGATGGTGGCACTCGAGTGGAAAAATCCTCCACAGGTGGTTGTAGTGATGCAAGGGCGAGACCCGATGAAAATTATGGTTGTTCTTTTAAGACATTCATGGCTTGTAGGCCAAACACGTATACGGGTAGTTCGGACCCGAAGGTAACAATGAGGTGGATCCGAGAAACCGAGAGGGTTATCGGTAGTAGTAAGTGTAAGGATGCCGATATGGTGACGTATGCGTCACAACTATTGAAAGAAGATGCCATGGTGTGGTGGGATATCGTGTATGAGACCCTCGGGAGGGAGGTGATTGAGAAGATGTCATGGGACGACTTTACCACGAAGTTGAAGAGAAAGTTTTGCCCCGACGGGGATTTGGAGAAGATGCATGAGAGGTTTGTAAACCTAAAGAAGGGTAATAGGTCGGTTGAGGAGTACTCAAGGGAGTTCACGGGATTGCTCCCGTTTGTTGCAAGAACTTATTTTGAGGAAGGATCGAGGGTAGTCCGGTATGCTTGTGGGCTACCTTGGGATTACCAATTGGAGGTAAGGAGAGCGGTCACACTCGATGAGGCCATTGGTGCCGCCCGGGGTGTGGAAGAGGTAGATGCGACAAGGAATGCCGTGAGGGCCCATGTGAACGAGAAAAGGAAAGCCGAGAGTGGCTCGGGAACTTCTAAAAAGGGGAAGTTCACATCAAATTCCTTCAAGCAAGGAAGCGTTGCCCCGTGCAAGAGATGCGGGAAGAACCATGCCGGCGAGTGCCGAGGAGTTTCGAAGGTGTGCTATATTTGTGGAAAGACGGGGCATATAGCACGGGATTGTAGATCCAAGACACTCTCCGAGGTGGAGTGTTACTCGTGCCATGAAATGGGACACTATAGCAATGCGTGCCCGAAAAAGAGGATCGAGCCAAAGGTGCCCGCGGCTCAAAAGAAAGAGGAACCGGCTCAAGTAAGGGGACGTTCCTTTCAGGTGACTCGAGAGGAAGCAAGAGAGGTGCACGATGTAGTATCAGGTACTTTATTCATTAACTTCATGCCATCTTCTATATTATTTGATTCGGATTCTACTTATTCGTTGTGTCTTATGAGTTCGGTTGTAAATTGAATGTGCCGTCCGAAATGTTAGATGAGGTTTATGAAATAGAAGTAGCCGACGGGAAAACGTCTATGGTTGAATGTGTTTATAGAAATTGTGAAATAGAAATAGACGGTAGAAAGTTTAAGGTGGATTTGTTGCCCATGGGAATTAGGGTGTTTGATGTGGTTATCGGTATGGATTGGTTGGGTATGCACCAAGCCAAGATATTGTGTGGATATAGCTTAATGGTTGGATTATCGCACGGATTGGTGGTTATAGGAATTGGAGGAAAGTTGTATGACGTGGATGTTTATTTGGGGAATGATTTTCCCGGTTAGTTATGTGTATGGAAATTATATTTTTAGAAAGGAATATGGTTCGATGTGTCGCAGATAGTAAGGATATAGGGGTTGATGTTATTATATGGTATCAAAAGAGGAACCGCAAGGACGGTAAATGTTTCCAACAAATGGATAGTAGTACAATGAAGTACTAAGTTTTGGTAAGAATTGTAGTAAGAATGGAAATTTGGAAATGGAAATCTTGGAATTGAAACTTGAGTATTTGGCGGGAATCCGGATAAGAAATGTAATGCTAATGTATGTAAATGGGAAAGAAAAGAATGAGTAAAGGTATAGTGATGCCTTGGAACTAATAAATGTAACATAGGTGGAAAAGAGTAAGTGTCAGGAATGGCATATTTTAATTGGTAGAAATGGTTGAGTAAAAAAAAAAAAAAATTGGCATGTAGCCATAACAAGTTTCGGGGCAAGGGATGATCGATTTGATATTAAGGGTAAGATGACGAGTATGGGCAAGATGTCATAATAATGAGGTGATATAATATGACATTGTGTGTGTGAGGCTACGACTGGGAAATAAATATCTCAAGGTATCGCGATGTAGAAAGACGGGAACATGGAATGTTGGGCTAATGTGTGCCAAGTCATGGGTCACAAATGTAGACCGGAGTCGATTGGTTGACTCAAAGGCGATCGGGTTGGCCGGTGAACTTTGGTTAAAGGAATAGATTGGTGGTTACCCCGGTGGTAATAAAAGGATTGGAAATCGGTAATAAGGAAATGGACCGGTCAAGGATGATTGATGTGTAAGTGAAACGGTAAACGACAATCGGAGATTTTATTGGTATACCCACGGGGTGCAATGCATGTACATTATATGATGGCCTTGGAAGGCATATAATAATGGAAGGATAATATTATATGAATTGTGCTAAGTACTATGTTCGATGGGAGACTTATGAATAGGGAAGAAAAAGATAATGCGATTTTTTTTATGGGAGAGGTGCTAGAACGCACGATGAGCGATTGGATGATCGAATGGGTAAGATAGTAGCAAGGCTACGCGATGCGAAAGGATGGATGTCAGATGACATTGGCGTGACATATACATATGGTTGTATATGCGCATGATGATGATGCTTGGATGGTATTGGTGACATATACATATGATTGTATATGTGCATAATGGATACGTTCAGATTGAGTTGGCGTGATATATATATGTATATATATGTAGGTGTGTATGCGTATGTGTTTATATGACGAAGATAGAACCAAGGGGTTAATGAGTATTGCTATTATGTTATGGTAAATGAAAATTTGGTTGGAAATGCGGGTGGCATTAGGTCATGTATAGGTATGGGATGCCTACGACTTCTCGAATATGAGAAAAAGGATGCTGTTAGAAAGCAATTGTCATTGGGAACCAGGATATGGTCAGCTTGTGTGAAATTATGGTATGTGAGGCGAAGATGATTGAAATGGTACTAAGAAATGGTATAGGTGACCAAATGAAAGTTAAGAAACGGTAAAGGGTTGATGTGACCATAAGGGAATGTGAGAACTTGGGGAAATTTGAAAAGGTTTGAAATTTTGGAAATATGGACGATTGTTAAGGAAACATTAATGGGTGTAACCGGAAGTGATAAGTCGAGAATGAGATCTCGAGGGTAGGGAATCTGTTAATTGGAAAAAGTATGGTTGACTTTAGGCAAAAGTCAAGTTTTGTCAACATATGATTAGTTGACTTGGTTAAGGATGGGTTTTGACTTTCGTTTCGAATGACTCGCAATGATAGTAGTATAATGTATTAGTTGTGTGTATGAGAAAGAGGTAATGACGTAATTAAAAGAGTTATAGACAAATTATGTCACTTTGACCCGTTGGGCGTTTTCAAGTCGAATTTGGGAATTGGGTATCTAATGGTTGATAAATTATAATTAGAGGTCGATGGTAAAGGAAATTGTTAAAGTGTAGTTGACTTTGTTCGTAAGTCAAGGGTTAGACGAGGTTGGAATGTGGTAACTTGGTCGAAGCTAGACTTTGACATTGGTGTTGGTCAATTAGTTGATTATAATGCGTGGGTCATGTCATTTCTATATGTATAAGATGATTGGTTAAAGGATTGAAAGTCTTGTGGTCAAAATTGTGCAAGTTTGGCCCATTTGGGCACTAAAGGCTTAAGATTGATTTTTGACCGTTTGGATCTAACGGGATTAATTGAATGTTTACATACATATTGTTGACTAATTCGGGATGAGAAAAGGTTGACGGTAATAACCGCGGGAGAATGAGAATGGATACTCGGTAGAATGTAAATTGGAATTTCTTTTGAGTGATTCCGAGGACGGAATCCTTTTAAGGGGAAGATAGTTGTAACGACCCGAAATTTGTAAATAAATAAATTGGATAAAAATATGATAAATAAGGATAAATCGTTTAAAGAACGTAGGAATTGGTTTCGTGTCGTTTGGACACCGTATGAGAAAGTTATGGGCGAAACCGGGTCGAGACAAAGATGAAAAAGTGCAGCCCAGCTGCCTAAAGGAGTTCGCGTCGCGAACTAAGGATGGCGATCGCGAACTAGCTCCAGGGAGTTTGGCCTTTTATCGCGAAGAAGTTCACGTCCGATTAACGATCGCGATCTATGAAAATCGCATAGTTAGCGACGCGAACTATTGTTCGCGTCGTGAACTATTGTCGTGCAGCATTAAAATCGGGTTGGAGCTCATTTGATGAAATAGAAAACCCTAGTTCTTCCTTTTGGCGATTTTGGAGCTCAAGTGCAGATCTTGGTTGATTTCTTCTCAAATCTTTGTTAGATTTCACTCCTAGTCGAAGATTAAAGGTATATCTTCACTCTTTGATCTTTGTAGCTTAAGATCTATGTATTTGGGTGTATGGCTTTGAAACCCTAGCTCTTTGGGTTATGGGTTATGGTGATATAAGTGTTGTATACACTTAATAGATGGTGTATTAACAAGGGAAACAAGTGTATGATTCTGATTTGTAAGAATCTTAAGGGTTGGTTAAACCTAGGGTTTGGTAAATCACCATATTTGGGGGAAATGGATTGTTGGGTGTTATCTAGAGATAGATGAACACATTGTTAGTAGATTGTAATGTTGATCATATTGTGATAATTGTATTAGGCTTTTGGTGAAGTCTTGGGAAGTTGATTGGTTTGTGAAGCAAGAGATTGGGTGTCAAGAACACGATTTGAGCATCATATTGCTAAGGTGAGTACGTGTGGAATTTACTGAGTACATAGCCCTGTTAAATATTTTCATTACTTGTGTTATGGTCTATTTGCTTAATTGTGTAGACTAGTAGTTGATAGTTAGTTATACCTATGATAGTATTGAACTAACTTGATGATGATGAAAGTGCTAGCAGAGAGCTAGATTTGCATAACCATAGGGTTATGATGAGATTGAGATGATGTGATGATACGGGCTACTCCCGATCATGAGTTGTGGATTGAGGGGCAGTTGGGCGTATTCCCATCGACCCTTCCACGTTAGTCATGAGATGACACGGGCAACTCCCGGTCATGAGGTGTGTAGTGAGGGGCAGTTGGGGTGAATTCCCATCTACTCATCCACGTTAGTTATGCGATGTCACGGGATACTCCCGGTCATGAGGTGTGGAGTGAGGGGCAGTTGGGTGAATTCCCATGTGAATTCCCATCGACTCATCCACGTTAGTTATGCGATGTCACGGGATACTCCCGGTCATGAGGTGTGGAGTGAGGGGCAGTTGGGTGAATTCCCATGTGAATTCCCATCGACTCATCCACGTTAGTTATGCGATGTCACGGGATACTCCCGGTCATGAGGTGTGGAGTGAGGGGCAGTTGGGGTGAATTCCCATCGACTCATCCACGTTAGTTATGCGATGTCACGGGATACTCCCGGTCATGAGGTGTGGAGTGAGGGGCAGTTGGGGTGAATTCCCATCGACTCATCCACGTTAGTTGTGATTGCTAGGTAAGCAAGTTTGATAGGGTCACACTAATGTGACTAGACTGGATAGTTGGATATATATATGTATATTGATTGGTTATATGAAATGTGACATTCATTTTATTATCGGGTCTAAACCCATGTAGCTCACGAGACGTTTTTGTCTCACGTACTCCTTGTTTGTTTTGCTATGTACTCAGGTTCGGGATCGAAGGTTTAGGTACGCATGGATAGAGATGCGGGGCCTAGAATAGAGGAACTTTAGATTGGATTTATGCTTAGCTTTGGTTTTGATCTATTTTGTAACACCAAACTTTATACTCTGATTTTCATACCAAAGGTTTTTGTGAATCCATATTTTTTGGAATAGTTCTTCTATTTATGAAAAAATGTTTTATTTTGGCCACTATTTGGCATTAAAATTTGAGGTGTTACAAGCCAAATGGGAAGTTTTTTGTGGGGCGGAGGGAGTATTAAGGAAAATGATAATGACAGCCATTAGGGCTGTCATTAAGAAGGCGAAATACACAAAAGACAACCCCCTGAATTTTAGGAATATTATTTTTTTAATCAATGTAAAAGCTTTTTATGCATGTTAGTGACAGCCCTAAGGGCTGTCATTAACAAAACCCTTGTATTAAAGGTGATGGTTAATGAGAGATAGTTAGTGAGTGTAATATCTGCTACCTTTTATTAAGGGCATGTTTGATTAAGCTTTTCAGAAGGGTTTATTGACTTATTTGCTTTTTGAAAAGCTAAAATCAAGAAGTAAGAGACTCCTTACTCTTGATTGTGGCTTTTCAAAAAGTCAATAAGTTAATAAGCCCTTTTAAAAAGCTTATCCGAACATACCTTTAAACGGTATGATTTATTTTGAAATGAAACATTGTTTAGGTAATTAAACTAAAAAATATATAGGTGGATCCTTTTTCCAAAATTTTGGTAGCCCGGTAACCTACTAAATTCATCCCTGCGCGAACCCATTTGAACATTATAAATATGGATTTCACTTGTTTGGTTGGGGTTGGATTAATTATAATCAGTGTGAATGCGGTCTAGAAATCAAATTTAATTGAACTGAAACCTATAGAATCGAAATAAATAAAAAATGATGAATTTTCAATACCGAAAACATAACCAATTACATGTTTTGGTTTGGTTTGGTTTGTAGCCCAAATGCTCATCTCTATCCGAGGACCAAAACGAAGCGAAACCGAAAATAATGATTTTTCAAAACCGAAAATCAAACTGGTTATATGTTCTCTGTTTCAGTTCGGTTCAATTTTTTCGACCACGATTTTGTAAACAGCCAATAAACTTCGTATGCATTTTGGGGAATAAACTCCACTTTCTTTTCGCCACAAATAATCACCCCCCCTAATATCTCAAGACGCGTGGCCTACATGGCGATCTTGAATATTTTGATGAGTCATGGATTTGAACACCAATGAGTCCACGGTTCTCGATTGTCTCTTTCTTCAATATATCGTTTACTAGATCTAGTACCTTTATCCTCTGAAAAATACTACTAAATTTGCTGGCAGTGTACGTTGTTGGCCAAACGCATGTTTTCTTACCCAAAAAGAAATAAAGAGCCACCGAATATCATCTCGAAATGTGGATTGATCATATACTTAATCCGTTTCAAAATAAGTAATACACTTTTCATTTTAGGGTGTCTCAAAATAAGTGATACACTATGAAAATGACTATATTTGGTAAAAGGTAGTGATGTTCACACCCACTAATTATCTCCTTTAATAAAGTGAAAAGACATATATACCCTTACTTTTACTTTTAAACATCATTAAATACACTTTAATCAATATATGTGAGACTCATCCTCCACTAACTATCAAATTTAATCTAATTAACCTTTATTATCATATTTTGCCTCAAAAACCGTGTACTCTAATTTGTATCACTTATTCTGAAACAGAGGAAGTATGAATCTTTGATGCATGAGGTCTCAAGTCGAACACGTAATCAAAAGGCCAAGGCGGTGCATGACGGTTTGTTCGATCTCCTGCTCTTGTCTCTGACATCTAGTGACCGTTTTAATTTATCCCTAGTTTTGATCATGCATGACGTAAAATGAATAATTCTCATACGTATTTATAAGAGTACGTAGGACCCTATTTATTTCATCTTCATATATTCTCGCCACAATTTGCGGAGATATATAAAACAATGTTTTCATTCCTCATCACATTATTAGCAGCCGTTTTCTGTTTCTTTTCCATCCTTTCCAAATTTAGAATCTTTCAACGGAAAACCGTCCTCCCTTTACCTCCTGGACCTCCGGGACTTCCCATAATCGGAAACCTACACCAGCTTGAAACCTCGGACCTATCAGACTACCTATGGCGGCTTTCCAAACATTATGGACCGTTGATGTCGTTGCGCCTCGGTCGTGTCCAAACCCTAGTCGTTTCTTCTGCCGAAATGGCAAAAGAAGTGTTGAAAACCAAAGATTTGATCTTCTGCAATCGGCCCGCTTTAACGGGCCAGCAGAAGTTATCATACAATAGCAAAGACATAGCTTTGTCACCTTACAATGAGTATTGGAGACAGATGAGAAAAACTTGCACTCTTCATCTCTTTTCGATGAAACAAGTGAACTCGTTTCGTTATGTTCGGGAAGAAGAAGTGTTTGATATGATTGATACGATAAAGACTCGAATTAGTTCGATGAAAAAACCGACAATAGTGAATTTGAGTGAAATTGTGATGCTTTTAACTAGTAATATCATATCTAAAGTGGCCTTTGGGAAGAGAACGGCTGGGTATGATGATGATGAACGGAAAGAAGTGACACGATTTCAAGAGCTTCTGTTACAATGTCAAGATTTGTTTGTTAAGTTCTATTATAGAGATTATTTCCCTTTAATGGGGTGGCTTGATAGACTAAATGGAAGCATTGCTAGACTTGAAGATAAGTTTGAAGACATGGATGGGTTTTATCAAGAAATCATCGATGAGCATTTGAATCCAAGAAGACCAAGAGAAATGCAGGGTGATATGGTTGATATCTTGCTTAAACTAAAGCAAGATTCAGATTATGGCCTCACTTTTGATCACATCAAAGCTGTTCTCATGGTGAGTACCAAGTTCACTCGGTCACTATTATATTTTTGGTTATGTTGGCTCTTTAAATACATAAAAATATCTACATTAATTTCTGGAGACACAGTTCCTAAATATCCCGGGGTTAGTTATAGGTTGATGTACAAGTTTTTTGTACATATTTTAACATTTTAATTTGTTATCAATTCCTTATTTTATACTCCATCCATCCCACAAAAAATTTTTCATTTCTCCTAAAGCTTTTGTCCCACAAAAAAGTTCCAATTTCTCATATTTGGTGGGCTCCACATAATAAAATACTATTTTTATTAAGAACCTCATCAATAATATCCACTAATTATCTTTCTCTCTCTAAACCAACCTAATATTTTAATCAAAATAATATCAATGGCGTTACCACTAACTATGACCTAAAAATCTTGTGCAAAAGGGAAATGAGAACTTTTTTGTGGAACGGAGGGAGTATATATACTTCCTCCTTTCCATTTATAGGTGTTTCACAATAAGTGATACACTTCAAAAATTACCTTATTTGGCAAAAATATGGGACCAACCTCCACTAACTATCCACTTTAATAAAATAAAATTACCTTTATACACTTACTTTTACTTTTAATACTAATTAATATTACCCTATTAAAAAAAGGGTTTTGCTAATGACAGCCGTCAATAAGCGCATTAAAACTTGTAAATTAATCAACAACCACCTCCTGCATTTTAGGTATCACTCATCCGGTAATAAAAGTACAACATTTTAATGCATGTTAACCCTAAAAAAAAATGGGACCCAGCATCTACAGACTATCTACTTTAATATATTTTAACCTTACTTCAATCTTTTGCCTCAAACTCCGTGATCTTCCAAATGTATCACTTTACGGAGGAAGTATATCTATAGTTGTCGACTTGTCTCAAACATTAATCGGTTTGCCATAACCGTGTTTAATTTACTTTTGCAGAATATCTTATTAGGTGGAACAGAAACAAGTGCTTCAACAGTAGTATGGGCCATGACTTTGCTTATGAAGAACCCAAAATCTTTAAACAAACTTCAACAAGAAGTGAGGCACGTGATAGTAAACAAAGGCAAAGTACACGAAGAAGATTTACACAATCTACACTATCTAAAAGCCGTAATCAAGGAAACCCTTAGATTATATCCAGTCGCACCACTATTAGTCCCACGTGAGTCAAGAGACCGATGCGTTTTACAAGGATACGAGATACCCAAAAAGAGTCTAGTATACGTGAACGCATGGGCAGTTGGGAGAGACCCCAAATGTTGGGAGAGACCCGAGGAGTTTGACCCAGAGAGATTTGTTGGCAGTAAGATTGATTACAAGGGTTCGGATTATGAGTTGATCCCGTTCGGGTCGGGTCGGAGAGGGTGTCCCGGGTTGTCGATGGGGGCTGTGACGGTTGAGGTGGCGCTTGCGAATCTTGTTGACTCGTTTGACTGGGAGTTGCCGGAAGGGGTGACGGAGATCGATGTTTTGACGACTCCGGGAACGGTTTCACATAAGAAGAGTGCGCTTCGGCTTGTGGCTAAGCTTTACGATCATGGCGGCATGAGTTAATTAGGTTATAAGATGGATGTTGGGCTGCTTTGGGCATATGTTTGGTCCCAATTTAAGCCCAAATGTAAGGGTACTTACTAATGAGTTGTGACAAGTTCAAGTCTTTTTTTAGTGATTTTGTCAATCCAATATTTTACTTTTTAAATAGAGAACATGCTTGATCCCAATTAGTTATTTTTCTTTTAACTGGCCAAGAAGTATTTAACTCGCAAAAAGGCCTACGGATTAATACATAATATTTTGAAAGATATAACCATTGTACAAGAAATTGATCTTGTCCAAACCTTTGGCGACGACAGGTATCGTCGCTGCTACAAATATCTCTATGGCGAAGACATATCGTCGCAATAGAGTTAGACCATAATTTAACTTTGACCAATACTATCGTGACAACATGCCGTCGTCATATAGTTAGCTTGAAACCAAAAGACTAAGGTGTACTTTTGAAAACTTTGACCAACTTTATGCTGTCGACATATCATCATTATAGAAGAAAAGATTTTTTTTTTTGATTTTCTTCTATTATCGTTTATGGAAAGACAAACTTGCGATAATTATATTATTAGCTTAAATGTGAATTTATAAGAAACTAGTGATAAAAGAAAATCATTTGTGACGATAATCTTGGCAACGGAAATTATAAGCTATTACGACAGCTTTTTGGCGACTACCTATCATCGCAATAGAACGAAAATTAAATGGCTATGGCAAGGACATGTCGTCACGATAGGTTGACATTGGTTAGTCACCAGGGGCGGTACCAAGGGGTGGGCAGGGTGGGCATCTGCCCACCCCAAAAATTTTCCGATTAGTATAAATTTTTTAGGGGTCGGTTCATTTTTTGGCTTGGTTTATCCAAATATACATAATATATGAGCGATAATTAATACAATTCATATATGAGCTCAGTGGCTAACTCATGTATCTTAAAACATATAACATTTAGTTTAAATCTCTTCCATATGCATATATATTTTTTAAATCTTTTTTCTCTTTCCCGTTTTAACATTTATTTTACTCTATTTCCTATTAAAATTTTCTTTTCTTTTTTGATTCATTTTCCCTAGGTTTATTGGTTTAAAAATATGATGCTCGAATTAACTAACACTTGAATTTTGATTTTGAATAATTTAGTTTAGGTTTAGACTTTTTTCAAACTGAAACTGATTTGATTTGGTTTACGATATGACTTTAAATAAAACCTCACTCAAAGAACCTGACTTACACTCTAAAATTTTGTCCACCTTTAAAATTTTGTCTAGTACCGCCCCTGTTAGTCACAATAGGGTGCTTTTGTTATAGTGAACCTTGAATTCGAGTTCTTTTTATATGGGATTTAACAAAAAAAAAAAAATTAACATGAAGAGAGGTTACGATATGAATGTTACAAAGATTTAGCATTATAACGATTATGAATGTTACGATGATAACGGGCCTAACACCTTAGGATACAAAGATTTAGCATTATAACGATTATGAATGTTACGATGATCTTGATTTTGTATCATTAGAGATTTGGAGTATATATTTTAACCTAATTAGAAGGTATTCTTGAATCATTTAATTGGTCATAACAAAATGTATAATTTCTCATGGACACAAATTTTTATGGGATAGTTGGTGGTGAGGTTATTGGTAATATTTTTGATTAAAATATAAAGTTAGATTGAAGAGAGAATGCACTTTTAGGGAATAGACCCTTCAAATTGGAGAAATGAGAATTTTTTTGTGGGACAAAATTATAAGGAGAAATGAAAACTTTTTTGTGGGAAGGATGGAGTATAATTTGTAAATAAAACCCACCTTTTTAGAAAACATATATTCACACGTGTCACAATGAGTTTAGGTTACAAGTTCGATTCTTTCTCTAGATAAACATTATTAGATAACAAAAGAAAAAATCAAAAATATTCACGACAACAGTTAAATCGTATACATTACAAACAAAATTCAGTCACCATATGAAAGCCCGAATACCTTTAAAAAAGTAATTAATTATCAATTCGAAAATCTAAAATACTAAACGCATTCACTGAATCATTTTGAAATCACTGCCCCTTCATGTATATTGATGATTCATGTGATTATTAAAATCAGAAATTAATAAATTTAATTATCATACTGGCTACTATCATAATGATGAAAGAATTAAAAAATAAAACTAATTAATGATATACGATCCGAATTGAATAAGATATTAAAGCAAAAGTTTAAAAATAGGCCCGACCCATTTAAATAACAAACCCTTTAGGCTTCTTTAAGAATATGCCAAAAACTATTTGACCGTTACACCCATTCCTCAACTTCAAATTTGTAAACCCTTTCCCTCTACGAGCCCTAATTTCTCAAAAAGTCAAAATTGCTTATATTCAGCTACATAACGAGATCAAGAAATTACAGATTTTGGAGTACCATTTCGCATCGTTTAGATCTGCTTCTTTTCTTGTGTTCAAGAACTACAAGGTTTTCCTTTTTCCCAGATCTTCGAAAAAGAATTGATTTTTTCCTTCAATTTCATCTGTTCTTGAGCTTTCTTTTGTTGGGTTTTCTTTATATCAAAAAGGGTATGTCTTGAAATTGTGTAATTTTAGCCAATTTTGTAAAATGCCGGTTTCAACGAGGTCTCGTGTGAATGTAATTCAAGATCGAAGTGATCAAGAAAACACCCATTTGGGGAATCATCATCAATTAAGAAACCCACATCATGGATTGAAAGAAAAGATGAAAGCTTTAACCCAATTGTACGAACAACAGAAACAATCGTCAATTTCTTCCAGAAACCCGTCTCCCAAACCGGATAAAATCCGATTTTCGACCCACCCGAGTGTCGAACTTTCCAATGGTAACGGATCCTGCAGAAAAGAATCAGAAAACGAGAAGAAATCAAGAGTTGTAGAGAATCACGTAATGAGAGAGAATTCAATGCCGATTTCTACCGTCACAAAAACTTACGTTTTACCACAACCACCGCCTCCGGCAGGGGAGGATGCCAAAGAGAACATAGCTGCGGCGGCAGGTGGCGGCGCCGGTGAAAAAGTCGTCGGATTTACTTGTCCCCCAAGAAAAGCGGTAGCATCTACTAATGTGGCAAGAAAGTTATCAATGGGGAACACCACCGCCGCCACCACCTATGTGGCGGCGGAGCAAAAACCGGCTGCAGGTGGTGGCGGTGGAGAAGTGGCGGTGGAGGAGAAGGCGGTGAAAGTGGGAAATGTGAGCAGTAGGATTCTTGTTTTTGTGAGATTAAGACCGTTGAGTAAGAAAGAAACAGAATCTGGTTCAAGATCTTGTGTACGGATCGTGAATGAAAAAGAAGTTTATTTGACAGAATTTGCAAACGAGAATGATTACTTGAGGCTTAAGCGACTTCGAGGAAGACATTTTACATTCGATGCTTCGTTTCCAGATTCATCTTCACAACATCAAGTTTATTACACTTCGTAAGTATATCTTCTAAGAGCATCTCCAATGGTAGCTTTTTCTAAAGCTTATTACTATTACAATAAGTTTTGAAAGACTTTTTACCATTAGAATACCTAGTTTTTTGAAAAGCTTATTGCAAAAACTTATTCTCTACTAAGCTTTTAACCATCTTTCAATGTTTGTCTTTTTTAATCCTTCATGTTTAATAACATTTCATTTTAAACTTT
Organism: Calendula officinalis; assembly: GCA_963853835.1. Taxonomy (NCBI): domain Eukaryota; kingdom Viridiplantae; phylum Streptophyta; class Magnoliopsida; order Asterales; family Asteraceae; genus Calendula; species Calendula officinalis. The sequence goes on from OY970821.1 coordinate 99,674,849, forward strand.
AGATATGTTATATATAAATTATTTATTATATTTTTATTAGTTAATAAATAAATTATATAATATTTAATGTCAATTATTATAATATTTTTATATGAGACATTTTAAAAAATATTATATTTAGTAAGATGTTAAAAAAATTGTCAAATTATATATAGGGGGTATTAATAAAATATTTGAGATAGATAAAGGTAAATTAGAAATATTATAAAAGAAAAAGCTTTTGTAAAGGTTAACCATTAGAGATGTTATTTATGAAAATGTTTTTTGTTGGTGGAATGTTGATGTGGCAAAAGTAATAAGCTTTTGTGAGGTTAACCATTGGGATGCTCTAAGTTAAGTTTAATCATCAAAAAAATTTAATCTTTTTGTTATTTTCCAGAACATCGGATCTTGTTGAGGCGGTTTTACAAGGAAGAAACGGTTCGGTTTTCTGTTACGGTGCGACAGGTGCTGGTAAAACATTCACAATGTTGGGAACGGTTGAGAATCCAGGTGTCATGGTTTTAGCAATAAAAGATCTTTTTTACAAAGTTAGACAAAGAAGTTGTGATGGGAATCATGTTGTTCATTTGTCATATTTAGAGGTTTATAATGAAACTGTGAGAGATTTACTTTCTCCAGGAAGGCCTTTGGTTCTTAGAGAAGATAAACAGGTTCATATTTCCCCTCAAATTGTCACCAATTTGCCGTTTAGTCCCTTAACTTTTTTTAAAAGTCATTATCTTTTTTTTTGGTTATTTTCAGGGGATTGTGGCAGCAGGGCTCACTCAATATCGAGCTTATTCTACTGATGAGGTGAATTTTCTAAAGTTTAACAGGATATATATTTTAATAAAAAATACTTTTTTTAATTGTGTGATTATTATTATTATTATTATTATTATTATTATTATTATTATTATTATTATTATTATTATTATTATTATTATTATAGGTAATGGTGTTGCTTCAACAAGGAAATCGTAATCGGACTACAGAACCAACTCGATGCAATGAAACTTCTTCGCGCTCCCATGCCATTCTTCAGGTACATTTGCTAGCAAATGTTTGACTTTGACTTTTAAGGTCAAACAGAAACCAAAGTCAGTTAATAACAATGTTTGATCTTACTAATCAATAACTTTTATAAATTTGCAAATGTAGCCATTTGTAAAACCAAAAAGTCCAGCTTGACCATAAGAAATCAAACTCACTTCTTAACAGTGTCTGAGTTTGACTTTTAAGGTCAAAGTCAAATATTGTTATTGTAATGCAATTTGCAATAATAAACTACAAATGGAAAATCAGTCATTAAATTTTTAACCATTTCCATATTCCTCTCAACTGTAAATTCAATAATTAAGTTTGACCATAAGAAGTCAAACTCTACTTTCGATCTTACTAACCAACAAGTTTTTAAATTTTTTACAACAGGTTATGATTGAGTATCAAGTGAAAGACGAATGTAACAACACTATAAAGAAAATCGGGAAATTATCATTAATCGATTTAGCCGGTTCAGAACGAGCAATTGCAACCGATCAAAGAACATTAAGATCACTTGAAGGAGCAAATATAAACCGATCACTACTCGCTTTAAGCAGTTGTATCAATGCACTTGTTGAAGGAAAAAAACATGTTCCTTATAGAAATTCAAAACTAACACAACTGCTTAAAGATTCTCTTGGTGGCAGTTGTAATACGGTTATGATTGCAAATATTAGTCCGAGTAATCTCTCATTTGGTGAAACCCAAAATACACTTCATTGGGCTGATAGAGCTAAAGAGATTCGTACTAAGGTATCTTTGTTCCCAAAATACCCTTCATTAATGTTAATAATAATCATTTACAGTTGATTATAGGGGTGAGCATTTGGACCGAAAAAACCGAACCGAAAACCGACCGAAACCGAACCGAACCGAAACCGATAACATGTTATCGGTTCGGTTTCGGTTTTGAAAATTCATCGTTATCGGTTATCGGTTCGGTTCGGTTTTCGGAAAAGGATGAACATTTGGCCTAAAATAACCGGAACCGAACCGAAACCGAACCGAAACCGATAACATGCTATCGGTTCGGTTTCGGTTTTGAAAATTCATCGTTATCGGTTCTATCGGTTTGGTTCGGTTCGGTTTTGGCCCGATAATCACCCCTAGTTGATTATATGATTCTGATTCTAATTATGATTAGGCGTATGAAGCAAATGAGGAAATACAAAAAGTACCCAATTCAGAAACCGATCAAGCGAAACTACTACTCGAATTACAAAAAGAAAACCACGATTTACGTGCACAATTAGCTCGCCAACAACAGAAATTGTTAACGATTCAAGCACAATCTGTAGCAGCTGCAACACCAACTCCTTCAACAATATCATCAATGTTAACAACGCCGCCAACTTCCTGCAGAAAAAAGGAAAAAAAGCCCACAAAATCGTTCTTACCGACAAATTGTTTCACACCCAAAAAAGGACCCGAAGAAACCATTGAGGAACTTAAACGAACTGTGAAGATGCTAGAAACAGCTATGGAGAAACTGAAGAAAGATTGTAGCTTGCAAATCAAGCAAAAGGATGATTTAATACGGGAAATTACGAAGAATGGGAATTCTAGGGTTTTGAAAAGGGGGGATTTGAGACCGAAAGAAGGGATTGCAGGTGAATTGAAGAGTCCAAGTGGGCGGTTTTTGTCACCGGAAATTAGAGATAAAAAAAGAAGCTTTTGGGATATAACGGCTGCTAACAGTCCGTCTGTTGTGACGTTAAATGGGAGGAAAACTAGAAGTCATGTTGTTAAAGAACCTTTAATAGCTCCTTCAATGCTTCTTCAGGTATGATTATATCATGTTTCTATGTTTTGGTAGAGGTGGAGAAATGGGTCGGGTCGGGTTTGTAATGTGTTTGGGTCTAAATGGGTCGGGTCAGGGCGTCATTGTCCATTTTTAGTTGAATTACCAAAACAGTCCACAAACCTAAGTATGCGATTTGAAGTAGATTGTCTGCTTATTGCGTTTTGAAAACGCAGATAATCTAAAACTAGTGTTTGGCAAAAGGTATGAAATAATCACTTATTTGCGTTTTAGAGCTTTCAAAATGGAGTTTTGTAAAAGTAGGTTGTTAGGTAGCTACTTGTTTACGTTTTGAAAATGGAGTTTTGAATATTACCTATGAACTAAATAAATAATCAGGTTTGTCAAACACTAAAAAACAGATTATCTAATTATTGCGATTTCAAACAGCATAATCAAATCCAAACACTACTTTTCAGAATCATGTTTTGTAAACCGCTGATTATCTGATTATTTATTTTCAAAACACATAATCTATTTTCAATAGGTGATGATTTTTACATCACGTATTTTAAGGTATCTACCACAATAAGTGCATTATATAGTTGTACAGTATGCAGAAACATTTGTACTGTGTGGTATAGACATCAAAATTTGTGGTACATAAATTAATTCCCATTTTCAATAAGCAATCCCAAACACCCCTTAGGACATTTTAAGTACTTTTGTCCGTTATTATAAAGATACAAACTGAATTGACCTCTTCTCATACAAAATTGATTTACATTTATAATACACCCATGATTATGGGACTAAAGCAGCTTGCTAATCGTTATTTTATGGTTTAATTTGCACTTTTCAGCCAGGTTTTGCTCGTAAAAAAACTGAATCTTTGAGGTAGTGAAAGAGATTGAAGCTGGAGTAGAACAACAATTTAGAGATTGGTGATTTATGTCAAATAAGGTTTCTTTCATTCAATTAAGTGTGTGTTGCACTAGGTGTTGTCTTTAAAGATTATTACGTTCATTAAAAGTTTGCACTTTCATTAATGGTAGGATAAATTCTAAAATGTAGGAGTGGTTATTGATTAATGTACAAGTATCAGATATAGTTATCATACTTTCCTTGAAAACTCTAACTATTAATGTTTTTTTCAATAAAATCTTGGATTCTTGTGATGTCCACTGAATCTATGAGATCTTTTGGTTATGTTATAATCATGGAGTTTTGTAGTTGTATTAATGATTATTTACAGCCAAACTACAATTAGTGGTAAATAACAGCTTCATATTGTAATAATCAGACAAAAAATTGTGGTTGGTATATAAAATCTTAACCCATAGATCTATATTTATCTTCTACAATAATGCATGATTACACCAAACATATAAACAGATAATTGGGGTGCTGACTACACACTAGCATTCAAACTGAAAAACTAACTAAACTTTGTACAATATAAAAAAAAAAAAAAAAAAGCTAAATAGGAGCTTAATTAATTGCCTAATTAAGATTAATAAATTTAACTAAGAGTTGGCTTCCAAACTAGGATCCACTTGTGGTGGTTTGGAAACAGTTGCAACACCATTCATTCTTGCACGTGCTTCTGCAAACATCCTTTGTTGTTCAACTAATGCTTCTTCTTCTGTCATTTCTGCTACATTCAAGCATTTTCCACTTTTCACTGTGTCCTGCAAAATTATTTTCAAAAAATATATATTTAATAATTAACACTTTTAAGTTTGAAAAATAAATAAATTTAGAAAAAACCATTCTAGTTGCATACTAAAAACTGATTTAATTTGACCCATTTAAGATAAAATTATAAAAACAAAACTGAAAGAAATGAAGAAATACCATTGTTTCAAGTTTGTGTTGTTCAAATGCTGCATAAACTTCTTGAATGTATTCCCCAAAACCAAGAACCTAAAAAATGTTTGCATACTTATTAATCACTACAATAGTAATATTAGTATTATATACAGATTACTGAGTCTAGATACAAATAACAGAGCAAAAAGATAAATAAGAAACCTGTAATGCCTTAAGTACATGTTCCGGTGCAATTGTTTTTCTATCTTCTCTGCTACACACTTCATTTGATTCTGATGAAATAAGATTAATAAACTCTGCAAAATAAATCATAATCAGTTGACCAAAATGGTTGAAGGGTAGCTAATTGCAACCTCACCTACACAACACTCAATTAATAGATCTTGTGTATCTCTTGCAACACGTACATCTGCAGGCAACATTTCCTTGATAATCTTTGTCATAGTAGCTGTAATATAATAAAAAAACTTTGCATTAACATCTACTCCATCAACAAATAGATCAAACAAAAGATCTAGTAAGAAGTAACAACTGTATTTCAACCAATTTCTTATCCAATTTCACAAAAAAGTACAAATGGTATGACTAAATGATATACTCCGGATCAGTTGATTTTTTAAACCAAAACACTGCAGATGATGAATAAAAAATCCATTTTTAATCCAGGCAATTATTCCAATAATCCAATATAAATTACAAAATCGCACACTTGAAGAAATTCAATCTGCAGAAGTTCAATGTAAATTACAAAACTACAAATTTGACTAGAAAAACAAAATCAACCAGCAACAAGAAATCAAAAGTTGATGAACAGATGCATAACAACAAAGTACAATCGAACAAACCTTTTGGAAGCGAAGCATCCTCTTTCGCTTTGCCAACAATATCCATAGGATCCATTTTTCACCCTACAAAATCAGCCAATAAAGCTCGTAATCACCCGATCTAAATCAAATTAATCATAATCACATCTCGAACAATGAAATTACATATCTAACGGATAAATGAAGAGATACAAAATGTCACTCTAAAATTAAACAAAAAAACATGCATAATCATCAGATTTGAACATAATTAACTAAAAATCGAATCTCTCGGTCATTATGCATATTACATATCTATACAATTCATAGAAACCGAAAAAGTAGGACGATGAAACTCACAGAAAGGATCAAAATCGCGCATCAAGGCAAGGACGTATGGTCGGAGGGACTCAAATCAATTGAATTTGAATCGGAAAACAAGGATCGGAGGTGGAAACGACGAAGCATGATGGTTGTTCGATATAGAGGGGGAGGTTCGCAGGCGACTAGGGCAAAATCTCTCCAGGCGTTGATTTTCCACGCGCGATGAAGGGAGTTGTTAATCGAGACAGCTCGTGAGTTACCCAACACCGACTCAAAAAATATTCGGAATCGACTCGTTGTGAACCGAGTCGAGCTCGAGCTCGAGCTACTCGAGTAAGGGGGTGTTTGAGAAGTTTATTAAGGGAGCTTATTAGCTTAATAATCCCAAAAAAGCTTTAAATTTTAAGCTTAATAAGCTAATAAGCCCCTTAATAAGCTTTCCCAAACATGCCCTAAGTCTTTGAGTTGAGTTCGAGCTAGGCTCGCGAGCCTTATCGAGCTTTTATTTAATTATAGTTTTACCCTTTTCCATATACATAATTACCTTTTTATCCTTTTCCATATACATATTTACAACAAAAACGTGAATTTTTAAAAAAATTAAAAATTTTCGAGCCGAGTCGAGCTTGAGAGTATCGATACTTTCACCGAGTCGAGTTCGAGCTTCGAAATTGAAGCTCGTCGAGTATCGAGTCGAGTTTCGAGCTCGAGTTTTGGTTGTCGAGTCGAGCTCGAGCTTGGCAGAACTCGACTCGGCTCGACTCGTTTACACCCCTAAGACCCACGGGAGTTAGAGGAGGATTCGTATCGCGTGGAAGATACGCGAGTAGGGGGTGAGAGTGAGATTGCTTGACGATGAGATCCATGAGGTTGCGTTTTATAGTTTTTGGTGGTGGGAATATGAAATGAAACAGGTGAGTTGGTGTTTGATGAAGTCATGAAACGGTGGGAGCGATAAAAACAGCCAAGTGAGTGGATCCTTCGAGTTTGTTCCATTCACCACGAGCTACCCACGATCATTCGGGTCGGGTAAACATAGTTGAGGGGTCAATTAATTGGATCTAGTCCATTTGTTTTAGCCGATTAAGAAAAGAGATTTAGGTGTTGTTTGGTACCATCTGAATGATGCACAGGTCTGAATGATTTAGGCTTATCTTGACATCTATCTGATTAAGAACCAGAATATGTTGAATTTTTTATTCAGAGGCTGATTAAGAGGTCTTACCAAACGCTCTGAGTCTGTCCGATTAAGATGTTAACATCTTAACTGAATCATTAAGAGGTTAACCAAACAACACCTTAATATATCAAATTGCGCTAAATATGTCATTTTTTTAACGACAACTGAATCTACTCTTAAATCCACCTATGTCCACTATGAGACTTGAACCCTCAACCTCAAAGTTGGGGGCAAACACCTTTACCGTTAGGTCATTGGCCCTTTGGTGCAAAATATGTCATTTAGTGTATCAAACTACCAATGTAACATCCTAAAACCGGCCTAGTTGTTTTAGGTATTTATGGATATTTGATAAATGTCTATTTGACCTTATGTGGAATAAATTGTTTGATCTTTCATCCTTTTGTGATATTTTAATCAAGGGATTAAAATATCCAGTTTCTGAAATGTTTAAACGATTTTGTGATTTTTATATCTTTAGAGTCCTTGTCGGATTTCGTTTCCGGAAATGCTTTCGTTTTTAAAATTGGAGTCCGTTTGCTATTTTAAATTAATTATCTACGAAAGGGACTTTTATATTGTATTTCTAAAAGTAGAAAAAAAGCCAAAAGTGGCCCCCCTTGGAGTGAGTTCGGCAGCCAAAGGCGAGGGGGGCAACCCCTTCTTCCTTTCAACCTCACTTTTCTTCATCTCTCTCCCTCTCCATCGTATCTTTCTCTTTCTCTCTCTAGAAACTCCATTAAAACCCCTTTTGAGTTCTTGAGCTTTTGGTGAAGATCTCTAGCTAGTTTCTTATTGAATCATCATTCCGATCTCATTTTTGGATAGCTCTTGAGGTAAGCTTTAACCTATGGGTGTTCGTTTTTTATTCCATGCTAGTTGATTAAACTAGGGTTTATGATTCTTAGGGTTTTGTTAGTGAATCTTGTTGTGGATGGTATATTATGTGTTCTTGCAAGCTTTGACATGTATTGTTGTATGAGTACAAGTAATTTAGCACAAGGTACAACCATTTTAGCAAAGTGTACAAGTTAGTGTGTTTATGTTAAAAGTAGGTTTTATGGGTTTTGTTGCTAGAAATGTTAAAAGAACACTTTAGAGAGGTGAGTTATGATTTATGTCATGTATTGGTGAAATTGTTAGATTTATGGTGTTTGGGTGGGTTATATTGATATATGATCTAAGTAATTGTATTGGTGTGGCTAGTTGGGCTAAAATGTCATTTATACGTTTTATGGATGTAAAGTCTATATATGTTAAAATGTCATGTTAAATGTGTTAGTTGTATTATTATTGGTGAGATTGATGAAATGCTAACTAGTGTTTGGATGTTTTTGGTTAAAACGGTTAACTAGTAATTTGGAAGTAAAATACATGGATTGTTGGTGACTATGAACTTGATGAATTGCTAAATGATTATGACTTGTTAGTTGTAGTAAGTGGTGCTAGATGGTGGAATTTTGGTAAGTATATAGTTATGTTCGAGCTTTGACCCGTTTGTGCCATTTGGTAGTAAAGTGACTTAAGAAACTTGGATTGTGCAAGTATAAGTGTTTTGTAGAAGGTATTATTGTTTAATAATCCGGTTTTGACCCGTTCGGGTGACTAAGTGGTGGAATGACTCAATTGTTGAATTGTGTATGTATAAGTGGCTTTAATATGCTTATGTGTTAAAATAGTATTTATAACACTTGGTGAAAAGTTAGTGTTCATTATTGTTAATATTGGTGATTATTGATAAGTATCGCTTATTAACTCGGTGTTCTTTGGTGTACAGGATCCGAGGAGGAAACTCAGTGATATTAGCTCACTGAGTTACGGGAATTGAAGGTTTCGGTGAGTGGATTTAACCTCCTACTTGTGTAATGTACAAAAGGGTGGAAATGGTGGAGACCATAAGAGAAATTGCAGGATTTTGTCTGACTGGGGAAGATAGCGGCGCTATCTGTAGATAGCGACGCTATCTTGTTGTCGTTTTTGGAAAACTTGAACAGAAAACCGAAATAGCTAGGGCAGGGGAAATAGCGACGCGATTTTCGGGAAATAGCGACGCGATTTTCGGGAAATAGCGACGCGAGCCTTAAGTTCGCGACGCGATCTACCTGAGCAGCGGGTGGCACATTTTCTTACTAGCTTGTTTGTTTGGTACCGGTTTGATCGGGTTAAATGAGATAGGATATGTGCACATAGATGGAAAGGTTTCTACTTGAATAGTAGCAACAACTCGGTTAATGGCAATCGAGGATAGGGAAGAGGTCAGCGTCGGATGGATAACGGCTGGGCATAGTGTATCGACTAACAGGGTATACGAGCCTTACCTGTATTTGTTGCATGGTTAAGGGGGGTTTACCCGGGGTGTTGGGTGTAACGACCCGAATTTTGTGTTAAATAAATTATGAAAAAAATATGATAAATAAGGATAAATCATTTAAAGAACGTAGGAATTGGTTTCGTGTCATTTGGATATCGTATGAGAAAGTTATGGACGAAACCGTGTCGAAGGAAAGGTCGAAAAGTGCAGCCTGGGCTGCACAACCCATCTTGGATAGCGACGCGATTTTTGGCTGTTTCCACAGAAACCCGAAATAGCGAAGTCTTGGATCGCGATTTTGGATCGCGGGCAGAAGATAGCGACGCGATCTATAGATCACGGCGCGAATTTATTATCTGATCAGCATTAAAGTCGGGAAAAGCTTATTTAATGCATATCAAAACCCTAACTTCTCTCCCAACGACTTTGTATACGTTTTTGAGTGGAAAACACCATTTGGAGCCGATTTCTTCATCAAATCTCGTGATTCTTTACTCCTAGTTGAAGATTAAAGGTAAATCTTCACTCCTCCATCTTTATAGCTCAAGATCTATGGATCTTGAAGCTTGGGTTTGAAACCCTAGTTCTTGGGGTTATGGGTTATGGTGAAATAAATGATGTATACACTTAATAGATGGTGTTTTAATAGGGAAACAAGTGTATGGTTAAGATTGGTATGAATCTTAAGGGTTGGTTAAACCTAGGGTTTGGTAAATCACCATAATTGGGGTAAATGTGTTAGTAAGTGTTATCTAGAGATAGATGGACACATTGGTAGTAGTATGTGATGTTGATCATCTTGTGATTATTGTATTAGGCGCTTGGTGAGGTCTTGGAAGGTTGACCGAATCGTTGGAGCAAGAAATTGGCGTAAAAAGTACGGTTGGAGCATTATTTGCTAAGGTGAGTACATGAGACTTTTAAACTGGGTACATAGCAAATAGTTTTGAAAGTACATATGATATTTTATCAGTCTTTATTAATAAATATTTTGATAAAGATAGTGATTGAAAATGTATGAAAGTATGTAGAATGTGATACTAGAATAGGTCTAGTATGATTGATGAATTTGAAGGTAAATATGATAAATTAAAGTAGTTATGGAATCTCTATTAATGAACCATAATAATGAAGTAATTGATCAAAAGAATATATATTGAGCCTTTATTAAATAAATATGTATTAGTAAAGCGATTGGGAATTATTTTATAATAATGATAATCTATTGGTAAGGATTACTACTAAAAGTAAAGAATGAATACATATGAGAATGAAAATGATGTGACTAGTAATAAGTATGTATTATAGTCAATAAAGAGATAAAAGTAATATGACATTGATGAATGAGAAATGTATCTTATGAAATATGTAAGTGTGGACCTTCTAGGGTCATAGATGTAGAAGTAGATGTGAGTTGCTTATGATCGAGTCCATGGGACTATGCAGGTATGTTCATACCATATTGAACTAGTATATGTAGTTATTATCGAATAACTAACTTGTTTGATGATCTATGTGATAGCCGAAAGTTTTGATTGAAATAACCGTTGAGTTATGGTAAGTATGAGATGACGTGATGATGCGGGGGACCCCCGATCATGAGGTGTGGAATGAGGGGCAGTTGGGTGGATTCCCATCGACTCATCCACAGTAGTAGTCTTGCTAACTAGACGTATTCCGGCGAGTAAGGCAGGTATCGGTAGATTGGGCGAATCCCTCTTGCCGGTATCTTGAGGCTTATTAATGGCGATGGATTTCGGTTAATAAGTTGATGTGAAGCTTACTAATGGCGATGGATTTCGGTTAGTAAGTTAATGTGATTCTAGTACATATATGTTTATGTATTAGGTATGTTTGTTCTTCTAACTAGTTCGGGGGCAACCCGATAGTTAGATATGGTTGCTAGTAGAGCATAGATTGATAGAGTCACGATAGGGTGACTAGACGGTAGTGGGATTGTATATATATATATATATATATATATATATATATATATATATATATATATATATATATATATATATATATATATATATATATATATATATATATGTTTATATATTTATGAAATGATGATTATTATTATTAGGGTCTAAAACCCATGTATCTCACGAGACTATTTTGTCTCACGTACTACGTTTGTTTTGTGGCTATGTACTCAGGTACAGGTTGAAGTGATAGAAGGTTGCACTAGAAGTGGCCTAGAGATGTTTAGCTCGGGAGCTCATAGGTAGATCCCGTTTGCCTATGGTTTTGATATACTTGGTGACACCGTATTTTTGTAAACTCTGATAAAGTTTTTAAGTTTTTGTTAAACGGTATTTTGGACAACATGTCAAATATTGGGAAAAATGTATTTTAAATGATTTAATTGATGTTTTAAAAATACGAGTGTTACATTGGGTACATGCCAACGGTTACTGTGGTTTTGGCCAACCACGGGTTAAGGCCGCAAAGCCGCCGTTCCTCAGTGATAGTGATTACCCAATGCGGAGATGTAGTAATACTTCCGTGTTTAGCAATCGGAGATGTAGAAATACTTCCGAGGTTAGTAGGCGGAGATGTAGAATTACTTCCGTGCTTAGTGATTAGACAGTTAGTGGTTGCTGGATTAGTGGAACAGTGGTTCGGTGGAACAGTGGTTAAGCGGTTACGAGGAGTATCAGTCGTGGAGATGTTGGTGCTTGCTTGTCGAGTTTTACATAATTTGTAGTTTATGTTCATTTACTTAGCTTTGTGCTAATCCCTCCCTCGTTGAATCTTTTCAGGTTGATCGGTGCTTTGGACGGGATGATTGACCAAGCTCAATGGATTGTGTTTGTAAAGTGAGCCATGTCGTTTAAGTGACACCGTTATTGTATTGTTTAAGCAATGTTTATTTGGAAGCTTATTGTGGGACCTTGTTTGTAAACTAAACTAAACTAAGATAAACTAAACTAACCTAGAGGATAACCTAATCGCCTTCGGACATTTAAAAAAAAACGCTTTCTAAATTTTGCGGTGTTACAACCAAAAAGTGTTACTGTATGTAAGTTAAAATATTTTTATCTATACTATATATAATGTATTTAATATTTTCCCAAATTAGCGAAATTTAATTTTCAGGCAACACAATTATTATTTCGTGACAAGTTTGTTTGCAACACTTGATAATGTACTAAAGCCACGTATATCAAACCTAAAAGCTTAACATTCCCCTAATAATATGATTAGGGATTCCTCCTCATTTACCCGTTAATATATAATGTATTATACTTCCTTCGTTTCAAAATAAGTGATATAAATTAGTTTTCACGTTCTTTGAGGCAAAATATTGTAATAAATGTTAAATTAGATTAAATTGGATAGTTATGAGTGATGAGTCTCACATATTATGATTAAAGTGAGTTTAATGATGTTTAAAAGTAAAAGTAAGGGTAAATGAGTCATTTCACTTTATTAAATGAGATAGTTAGTGGGTATGATCTTAGTGTCTCACTATATTTTACCAAATAAGGAAAGTTTCAAAATGTATCACTTATTTTGAAACACCCCAAAATAGAAAGTGTATCACTTATTTTGAAACGGAGGAAGTACGTGTTTCTTTGTCATTTTCCAATAATAGTGTTTAACCTTATGCATTTATTCTTTATTATAATTGTAATAATATTAAAAAAACATTAATTAAGAAAATCACCTGTCTATCATCTTATAATTTGAGAATAAAAACGTTTGTGTAAATCTAAAAACAAACTTTTGTCTATTTTGGAAGATGGCTTCAAATACTCACATGCATGGAATTTTAATCGTCCAGTTTTCTTTGTCATTGCAACATTCTCTGTCAGATCCTTTTAATTATGTTATACGAGAAGCTTCTTTGCGATTCATGATGGGTTTGAAAGGATACACATTATATACATAAATTAACATATTCATAACACAACATTATTATAACCAAACTTTATTTATTACATTCTTATTACCATGCTTCATTATGAAATTAAAGATATTACAAGGCTTTCAAGGCCAACCTTTTACAAAATCCCAAGTATCATTAGGCCATGGGTTGTCATACGAACTCTTATAAAATCCTTCTGGCCTTACTAACCAATAACACGGTTGAAAACCAGGCGACGAAAAACCACAACTATGTGCGATGCCTTGATCGAACAAGTGCAAGGTTTGATATTTTAAACCCCACCAAAATTCACTCGTAAAGAGCGTTGCTCCATTATTACAGAAAGACCAATTATACATCCCATTGTACGGAAGTGTATGATTTCCAAGATCGTCGTCTTTTGATCTAACATGAAACACGATATTGTCGGTGATGTCGTTCCTTACAAAGATATGCCATCGCCTAAATATGATACAAGAAGAAGGGTCTTCATGAGTGACTGAAAATGTTGGGATGAAAAAGAAAAGAAGGATAATTAAAATTCTACACATTTTGGTATTTCAAATGAGTTCTGAAACGAACACAAAGTTCGTTTTCATGTTTATGCAAACATTTGTATGCTTAACTTATAGGCAGGTGTTATCCTGCTTAAAGTATTTGTAATATTATTACATTTTAAATAAAGAATAAATGCTTAATATTATTACAAAGACTTAATACATTACGTGTATATATAACATTTACCAATTTGTGAACATTAAGGTTGCCTAATATGAGCATGTAACCACGTTGTGCTAGCCTCGTTAGCACGCCCTCCACGCCGTGGAGAAGGGACAAAATCCAAAATTTTATAAAACCACAAGGATGATATTCATGTAATTTACTCAAGAAATGTCATTAAGTTAATAGGCATCGGCGATGTTACCGAGTTTCAAAATTAAAGACCATCAATGTTAAGAGTTTTAGAATTATGGACTATTCATGTAATTAAAAAGTTCGAGAGATGAAATTCATGTGAATGATATGTGTAATAAATAAAGTTGATTGACGAAATCTATAATATCATAAAAACCTCAATCACGATTTATGCAACTCAAAACTACACATGATGTTAGTTGAAAAGTATGGTTAAAAGTTTCACTTTAAACTTTCTAAATTAAGATATAGTAAAACATGAAAAATATCACATACAAAGGGAACCATCGATTTTATACGTGGTTTGATTGTTTCGGTTTGGTTTTAACTATTATTTCGATTACAGTATAGTTCTAGTGATTTTTACCTCATCGTAGTATATTTTTTTTTTTTTAAAACGGGCAAATGAAATATGGAAGCCTACTCGCAATTTTTTCAGCGAGCACCTGAGTTCGAGCTCCGCATAAACGGGCAAACCCAGCCCCCAAAGGAATTTTCAAGGAAAATTCTTTATATATGTCCGTGTGAGGTGTGAGTAAAATTATTCACATGCAACGTTCCTAAATAGAATCGAACTCACAACCTGCAGCCCATATGAGTATAAATCCAGTGCCGGCGGATCATGATTGGCACCTCACCGTAGTATTAGAAGTGAAAAATGGGTCGATATAACAATTTACGTAAATCACACTTGAATCTTTAGGAGTCAATTGCATAAATGATGCCAATTCCACCTACAAATTACAAATAATGCTCTTTTTGAGCTTTTGCAAAAATAATGTTATCCCACCTTCAAAATCCCGGATCCCCTAGTATCCCCTCTTTCAAATCCCGGATACTACCTTTTTACACTGTTTTCTGTACTTGTGTACTTGTCTGACGCATGAAGCTTCACACACTGCAAATCCCGGATACCCTAGGGGTATCCCACACCCGAAATCCCGGATCCCCTAGGGGTATCCCACACCCAGAATACCGGATCCCCTTCATGCCTGATCGATACCAGCTGTTTGCTTATAAAAACGTTATATGCATAAATCACACACTTTCTATCCCCATTTTCTTCACATTTTGTGTGGTTTTAATACAAATATTTTCAGAGCAAAAAAATAATTAAATCATGAGTTATGTATATAACGTTTATGAGCAAAAAAATAATTAAAGTGTGAAGAAAATGGGGATAGAAAGAAGATGGAGGATTGTAGTGTGTGTGATTTATGCATATAACGTTTTAGGTGCTTATATTGCGGATACGTATCTTGGCCGATATTGGACTTTTATGGGAGCTTCTATTATTTACCTTATGGTGAGGAAACTTGTTTTTTGGTAATTTGGATGACACAATTGTCGGCTTTTATATGTGTAAAATGGATTCATGCCAAAAACATGTACTTTCGAGCTAGTATGGTCGGATTGGGCCGACCCATAAATACTTTCTCATTATTTTTCTTGGAATTTTATATGTAATCATAGTGTTAACTATGATTAAAAGGGGGTAATTTTTGCACCACATCTTTTAATGTTCATAACACAATTGTTATTTTATACAGCATACTTGTAAACTGTGGTATATACATTAATATTCGTGGTACAGTAATTAATTCCCATGGTTAAAACTCTTACTATTAATTTTGTTAAAAAAAATGTCAGACTTTCATCATTATTTATTAAGGTTTTTTATTTTAGAAACCCTAGAGGCATCACGTTGCTACAACGAATGGCAATCGGGCTCGTTCTCCATGTTGTTATCATGGTCATTGCTAGTGTAGTAGAAAGAAAACGACTAAGTGTCGCTAAAGATCATGGAACTTTTGAAAATGACCAAATAGTCCCTCTTAGTATTTTCGTTCTTCTACCTCAATTTGCGTTGATGGGGATTGCGGATAGTTTTTTAGAAGTCGCGAAACTTGAATTTTTTTATGATCAAGCGCCTGAAGGAATGAAGAGTCTCGGGACTGCTTATTGGACAACGAGTATAGGGATCGGGTATTTTCTTAGTAGTTTTATCTTATCGACTGTGGCTGATGTCACAAAGAAGAACGGGCATGAAGGTTGGGTTCTAGACAACTTAAATGAGTCACATTTAGATTATTATTATGCGTTTTATGCGATCTTGAGTTTTGTGAATTTGTTGTTTTTCGTTGTCGTCGCGAATTACTTTGTGTACAACGTTGAATTGAACGAGTCGGAAAACGAGCTGCAAGAAAACATTGCTAGTTGATTTGGCCTCGATGAAAACAAGAAAGTTGTTCGAATTTTCTCTGTACAAGAATTTTCTTTTCAAGTATGACAATTTGTTTATGTACAAGGTATATTTTAAGGGAGATGATTTATGTAAGTATGTAACACATAAATTACTTACTCCACCACAATCTGTATTTCAATATGCTTGTACTGTCTGCTTTAATTTTTGTATTAATGATTAGTGAAGTAATTTATTTGCTATATAAATCATCTCCCATATTTTAAGTGTAACAATTAGATGATGAATTCATTTTCATTCTTAATATGTATATATAGGATGAATTTGTTTTAAGCAATGCTTTTAAGATCTAAAGTTATATTTTCAAACTCCATGATATCATTATCAGACTATTATTGGCATGTTATTAAAAAACAATTACTCGCAAAGACCATACATGTAATTTGAGTTAAAGGTTGGGGACCATCCTCGTAATTTACTCAAACAATTCTTACACAGATTCTAAACTAAACACATTACACATCGTTACAAGATTAAGAAAAAAATACATAAACATTTGTCAATGTATATAAAAGAATGTGAAGAAAATGGGGATAGAAAGAAGATGGAGGATTGTAGTGTGTGTGATTTATGCATATAACGTTTTATAAGCAAACAGCTGGTATCGATCAGGGGATCCGGTATTCTGGGTGTGGGATACCCCTAGGGGATCCGGGATTTCGGGTGTGGGATACCCCTAGGGTATCCGGGATTTGCAGTGTGGGAAGCTTCATGCGTCAGACAAGTACACAAGTACAGAAAACAGACAGAAAACAGTGTAAAAAGGTAGTATCCGGGATTTGAAAGAGGGGATACTAGGGGATCCGGGATTTTGAAGGTGGGATAGCATTATTTTTGCAAAAGCTCAAAAAGAGCATTATTTGTGATTTGTAGGTGGAATTGGCATCATTTATATTGACTCGAAAATACATAAATATTACAAAAACTGAAAATAAATATTTCTAGTCAAAATGATACACATCAAACATCGGCTACATAACTGTATAGAATAGGCAATTGTATAACATCTTTGATAACGATTATGAACCAAAAACAAAGTTCAAAGCACAAATTTGGTGATCAATTTGTCGACATGAATGATGATGTCATCTATGTGAGGTCGAACAGCAGGTTGAGGTTGCAACATCCATGAGATAAATTGATGAAGTGCATCTGGATACGACGGTTTTTGGGTGGTTGGCCATTTTATTTGTGCATTCATTACAGCCAATTGCAAACTTCCACCAGACTCACCTAATGCATACTCAAACGGAGAAACACCATACCTGTCAAGGGTATTTTAGTCATTTAACAGATAATGAAGTTGCAAAGAGAAGTAACAGTCTTACTTACATGATAGCATAGAGAGTGCAACCTAAAGACCAAACATCAGTCCTTTCATCAATATCTGTTTGACTCGAGCAATCCCACAATTCAGGAGCTCGAAATGGTGCTGAAACGTGCTCAGATGCCCATTCCTAACCAACATATTAATATTCAATATTAATATTAAATAAAGAGTTAATTACACGAATGGTCCTTTAACTTTATACCAAATTTCACCAATGGTCCTTTAGTTTCAAAAATTACACTGATGGTCCTTATTTTTGAAACTTATTTCACCGATAGTCCTTTAGGCTTAACGGTGTTAAATTTTTCTGTTAAGTCTCCCATGTGAGATGCACATGGGTACGGGTGTGTGCAAGTGGTGTGGTACTTTTTGCCTTAAAAGTTGTAAATAAGCTTGTTTTTTAAAAAAATTTGCAAAAAGTGAAATGGGAAAAGACTATAATGCCCTCATGTGCATCTCACATAAAAAATCTAACACCGTTAAGCCTAAAGGACTATCGGTGAAATAAGTTTCAAAAATAAGGACCATCGGTGTAATTTTTGAAACTAAAGGACCATTGGTGAAATTTAGTATAAAGTTAAAGGACCATTCGTGTAATTAACTCTTAAATAAA
Source organism: Calendula officinalis (assembly GCA_963853835.1). Taxonomy (NCBI): domain Eukaryota; kingdom Viridiplantae; phylum Streptophyta; class Magnoliopsida; order Asterales; family Asteraceae; genus Calendula; species Calendula officinalis. Next base: position 99,693,065 of record OY970821.1, read on the forward strand.
TAATATATTACACAAATTTATTAAAAACAGAAAATTATAAAACCTGCAGTTGGAGAGCTTCTGATCGTGAACGAATCTGTTTTCTAGCAGGCCGAGCACTCCCAAAATCCATCAAAACAGCCAATGGCGGCTGTCCTTTTCGATGTTTTAAAAGGACATTTCCGGGTTTTACATCGTTGTGAGCATATGGTGTTTCAAGATTATGCATGTGTTGAAGTCCTGCACAAAGCTGTGTAATAATATAATATTATATTAAAAATCGAGACTTTTTCACAAATGGATCAAAAATGCCAGCTGGATTACCTGACGGAAAATTTGGAGAACGTCAGAGGTAGTGAAGACTTCCTTCTTAGCTTTCATAGTTTTTGCATTATCCAGTAATGTTCCATCTAAATGAACTGGAAATAACAGGTATGCTTCATGTGTCCAATTTTGTTCTGGTGTGCCCTAACAAATACAATATAATTTTGTCAATTAAATCGAGCAATTATAAGTAACAATCCTTATGATCACTGATGAGTGATGAGAACTTACCTTTACTGAAATAATGGCATGATCAAGTAAGGGAAGCAGATTTGGGTGATTAAACAGTGATGAGATTCGGATCTCTTCCTTCACGAATTGCAGCTGTTCATTGTTCTGGATCAACACTTTCTTCATAGCATAAGTTCCATCATCTGCAAATCAAAATCACTTCTTTCATAACTTCATGATGTCAAAATTAAATGATAAATTTCATGATTTCCTACAATTTCCAGCCTGATTAACATTTAAATCACCATATTTCACACAAATATACGAATCACAATGCGCAAATATATGAAACTGAAATAGAATCTGCATATATAAACCATTTACGCCACAATCTCACTTTTATCAGTGATTAGTATGTGAATCACCGCATTTTGCACAAATAAATGAATCGCAATGTGCAGAATTTGAAAACCTAATTATAATAGCAATTCGGGATCTATGTTCATACCAGAAACGTGAGAGGGATCTTTGAATTTCTTAGAAACGCCACCATCGGAAGTCTCATTGATAGCTTCCTTCACAAGATACACAAACGCGAAACCACCTTCACCGAGCTGCCGGACAATTTTGAACCGGTTTTCGTTGATCCAAACATCACCGGAGGCAGAATCGTATAAGGCGTTGAGTCCTGAAAAAGAGCACCCCATTTTCTCACTTGTTAATGGCAAATGGCAATGCTCTCTGTAATACGAATCACCTTCTCTCTCTACCTTTATCTCTCTCACACACACACACACTTCAACTGATTTTCCGTTGGAATGAAAAATTGAAACAGATCTGCCACCGGTATCGGGTTTCTCTCTCTTCAATTAACGAATCTATGGTTTCTCTCTCTAGAAATACTGAGAGATGATAGAGATTGATTGCAAATTGTGCAAATTGAATAAAGCAATTGAAACCATGGTTGAGATTTGTGTAAGAACACAAGATCCAACGATGACGCAATAATGTTTCAACCAAGCAAATGTCAACTCTGCATTTGGGCACCGACTAAAGATTGAGTCAATTGCATAAATGATGCCAATTCCACCTACAAATCACAAATAATGCTCTTTTTGAGCTTTTGCAAAAATAATGCTATCCCACCTTCAAAATCCCGGATCCCCTAGTATCCCCTCTTTCAAATCCCGGATACTACCTTTTTACACTGTTTTCTGTCTGTTTTCTGTACTTGTGTACTTGTCTGACGCATGAAGCTTCCCACACTGCAAATCCCGGATACCCTAGGGGTATCCCACACCCGAAATCCCGGATCCCCTAGGGGTATCCCACACCCAGAATACCGGATCCCCTGATCGATACCAGCTGTTTGCTTATAAAACGTTATATGCATAAATCACACACACTACAATCCTCCATCTTCTTTCTATCCCCATTTTCTTCACATTCTTTTATATACATTGACAAATGTTTATGTATTTTTTTCTTAATCTTGTAACGATGTGTAATGTGTTTAGTTTAGAATCTGTGTAAGAATTGTTTGAGTAAATTACGAGGATGGTCCCCAACCTTTAACTCAAATTACATGTATGGTCTTTGCGAGTAATTGTTTTTTAATAACATGCCAATAATAGTCTGATAATGATATCATGGAGTTTGAAAATATAACTTTAGATCTTAAAAGCATTGCTTAAAACAAATTCATCCTATATATACATATTAAGAATGAAAATGAATTCATCATCTAATTGTTACACTTAAAATATGGGAGATGATTTATATAGCAAATAAATTACTTCACTAATCATTAATACAAAAATTAAAGCAGACAGTACAAGCATATTGAAATACAGATTGTGGTGGAGGAAGTAATTTATGTGTTACATACTTACATAAATCATCTCCCTTAAAATATACCTTGTACATAAACAAATTGTCATACTTGAAAAGAAAATTCTTGTACAGAGAAAATTCGAACAACTTTCTTGTTTTCATCGAGGCCAAATCAACTAGCAATGTTTTCTTGCAGCTCGTTTTCCGACTCGTTCAATTCAACGTTGTACACAAAGTAATTCGCGACGACAACGAAAAACAACAAATTCACAAAACTCAAGATCGCATAAAACGCATAATAATAATCTAAATGTGACTCATTTAAGTTGTCTAGAACCCAACCTTCATGCCCGTTCTTCTTTGTGACATCAGCCACAGTCGATAAGATAAAACTACTAAGAAAATACCCGATCCCTATACTCGTTGTCCAATAAGCAGTCCCGAGACTCTTCATTCCTTCAGGCGCTTGATCATAAAAAAATTCAAGTTTCGCGACTTCTAAAAAACTATCCGCAATCCCCATCAACGCAAATTGAGGTAGAAGAACGAAAATACTAAGAGGGACTATTTGGTCATTTTCAAAAGTTCCATGATCTTTAGCGACACTTAGTCGTTTTCTTTCTACTACACTAGCAATGACCATGATAACAACATGGAGAACGAGCCCGATTGCCATTCGTTGTAGCAACGTGATGCCTCTAGGGTTTCTAAAATAAAAAACCTTAATAAATAATGATGAAAGTCTGACATTTTTTTTAACAAAATTAATAGTAAGAGTTTTAACCATGGGAATTAATTACTGTACCACGAATATTAATGTATATACCACAGTTTACAAGTATGCTGTATAAAATAACAATTGTGTTATGAACATTAAAAGATGTGGTGCAAAAATTACCCCCTTTTAATCATAGTTAACACTATGATTACATATAAAATTCCAAGAAAAATAATGAGAAAGTATTTATGGGTCGGCCCAATCCGACCATACTAGCTCGAAAGTACATGTTTTTGGCATGAATCCATTTTACACATATAAAAGCCGACAATTGTGTCATCCAAATTACCAAAAAACAAGTTTCCTCACCATAAGGTAAATAATAGAAGCTCCCATAAAAGTCCAATATCGGCCAAGATACGTATCCGCAATATAAGCACCTAAAACGTTATATGCATAAATCACACACGCTACAATCCTCCATCTTCTTTCTATCCCCATTTTCTTCACACTTTAATTATTTTTTTGCTCATAAACGTTATATACATAACTCATGATTTAATTATTTTTTTGCTCTGAAAATATTTGTATTAAAACCACACAAAATGTGAAGAAAATGGGGATAGAAAGTGTGTGATTTATGCATATAACGTTTTTATAAGCAAACATCTGGTATCGATCAGGCATGAAGGGGATCCGGTATTCTGGGTGTGGGATACCCCTAGGGGATCCGGGATTTCGGGTGTGGGATACCCCTAGGGTATCCGGGATTTGCAGTGTGGGAAGCTTCATGCGTCAGACAAGTACACAAGTACAGAAAACAGTGTAAAAAGGTAGTATCCGGGATTTGAAAGAGGGGATACTAGGGGATCCGGGATTTTGAAGGTGGGATAACATTATTTTTGCAAAAGCTCAAAAAGAGCATTATTTGTAATTTGTAGGTGGAATTGGCATCATTTATGCAATTGACTCCAGATTTTCAACCAGAAGTTGGTGGCCACCTCAAATTATCATTTTTAACATCATTTTTATGAAACTAAAACCTTAAAAAAAGACATAATGTAGATCAAACTTGTACTAAAAATGACGAATAAAGCAAGCTTTATCATTGAAGCCGTCCTCTGCTTCTTCTACAACTCTTTTGACAGATCTCTTCATTTTTCGTCCAATCTTTGAAATTTAGGTTGTTATATTTATGAATCACAACCGGGTATACATAAATAAAATAAAATTATATGCATTTTAGCATACTCATGTTCAGTTCACTAAATCCATTTAGTGAAATATGTGACAAAAATAGAACCATTACTTTTTGATAAAAAAGTATAGTTCAGGGGAGAAAAGTGTCAATATCTTAATTTTCTCATATGAAAACAGACTAACATAAATAGGTATACCTGCCCCAATTTTAAATACTCCTGGTATATAAAATACCAATAATATCTTCTTTTTTATAAGCAAAAATCCATAGAAGATCTAGATGGGCCATTACAAGTAACTTAAAATAAAGCAAGTGCACTCTATTAATATTAACAAAAGAGTTAATTATACGAATAGTCCTTTAACTTTACACTAAATTTCACCAATGCTCTTTTAGTTTTAAAAATTACACCGATGGTCCTTATTTTTGAAACTTATTTCACCGATAGTCCTTTACGCTTAACGGTGTTAAATTTATATGTTAAGTCTCCCATGTGAGATGCACATGAGGGCATTATAGTCTTTTCTCATTTCACTTTTTGCAAAAGAATTCAAAAAACAAGCTTATTTACAACTTTTAAGGCAAAAAGTACCACACCACTTGCACACACCCACACCCATGTGCATCTCACATGGGAGACTTAACAGAATTATTTAACACCGTTAAGCCTAAAGGACTATCTGTGAAATAAGTTTCAAAAATAAGGACCATCAATGTAATTTTTGAAATTAAAGGACCATTGGTGAAATTTATTAATTAACTCTTGACAAAAAGATTAACCACCTTTTTGGTGTCCTATATATCTTCTGGTTCAAAAGCTCCAAATCTACCACCGGCGGCCACCAGCCATGTCGATCTCCGGCAACCACATTTTGGTGTTTCCTTACCCTGCCCAAGGCCACATGCTAGCTCTTCTTGATCTCACCCACCAACTAGCCGTACATGGCCTATTCATCACCATACTAGTCACTCCAAAAAACCTCCCCACTTTAACACCACTTATCTCCGCCCACCCCACCACCGTCACCACCCTCGTCCTCCCTCTGCCGCCACACGCCGCCATCCCTCCCGGCGTGGAGAATACAAAAGACCTTACCGGCGATGGCTTCAAATCCATGATGGTGGCTCTAGCTGATCTTTACCACCCCGTCATTGATTGGTTCCACAACCACCCTACTCCGCCAACATCCATCATCTCCGACATGTTTTTAGGGTGGACATACCACCTCGCCTGCCAGCTCAGCATCCGCCATTACACGTTCTCTGTGACGGCTGCTTTAAGTCTTTCCGTTATATTCTCCCTGTGGCGCTACCAACCCAAAAGGATTAATCACGAAAACGACAGTGAGCTGATATCTTTGCCGAAAATACCAAATTCCCAAGAATACCCTTGGTGGAAGCTGCCCATTCTTTATCGAACCTACGTACAAGGAGAACCAATCTCGGAATTTATCAAAGATGGGTTATGTAACAATATGGCGAGTTGGGGAATCATTGTCAACTCATTCACTGAGTTGGAACGAGTTTATATCCACCACTTAAAGGAGGAACTCGGTCATGACCGTGTGTTCGCAGTTGGGCCTTTAATACCTAACGGGAATAAAACAACAGGCCGAGGTGGGCCCAGTGGGCCCAATTCGAGTGAAGTCCTATCATGGCTTGACACGTGTGACGATGAGAAGGTGGTTTATGTTTGTTTCGGAAGTCAAGCTGTGTTGACCAATGATCAGATGGAGGCGGTGGCACTAGGGTTAGAGAAAAGCGGAGTCAACTTTGTATGGTCGGTCAAGGCACCTACCGTTGGACACGTGGCAGGAAAAGAAGGCACGATCCCAGATGGGTTTGAAAATCGTGTGGCTGGAAGGGGTCTTGTTGTTAGAGGGTGGGCTCCACAAGTGGCGATACTGAGTCATAACTCAGTGGGTGCCTTCTTGACTCACTGCGGGTGGAACTCGATCATGGAGGCAATGGAAGCAGAGGTCCTAATGCTGACGTGGCCATTGACAGCTGACCAACACACAAACGCAAGAGTATTGCATGAGTTAAAAGTGGGAATCAGTGTATGTGCAGGCGCAGAGATCGTTCCTGACTCAGCCGAGTTAGCAGTGTTGTTGAGTAACTCAGTGAGTGAACAAACACGAGTTGAGAGAGAACGAGCAAAGGAATTTGGGAGGGCTGCAAAGGAAGCAATAAGTGAAAACGGCACTTCATGTAAAGAATTGGATAGATTGGTGGCTAATTTGTCACTTTAAACTAATTAATTAATGGGCAAATTGCATAAAATAGCAACGAATTATGAAGTGATTCCTAATTCTAGGAACAAACTATAAAAAATTTCAAAAATAACAACGAACTTTTAAATTTTTGCAATTTAAGAAACGTTTTACCAAGAACGTGAGTAATCGGTATTTTCTATTGACATAAGTTATTATAAATATATTAATATTTATTATGTGGACCAACAAGCGGAAAAAAGAGAAAAAATAAGTAACCGACCACGTCACTAGAATATATCGACTACCATTATTTAAGGTGAAATATTACCCAAATTACAAATATTAGAAAGTTTGTTGCTGTTTTTGAAAATTTTGATAGTTAGTTGCTAGAATTATGAATCCTTAATAGTATGTTGCTATTTTTGAAAAATTTGATAGTTGATTGCTAAAATTAGGAATCACTTAATATACGCTATTTTATGCAATTTACCCTTAATTAATTATCGTCTATTACTCATTTGTTATTTAATCGTGACACAAACATTTAAGATAAAAAATATCCATTTAATGAAATTTGTTATTTTCATTATGAACTAATATGTACTTACAACATTTTTAGACAAAAAGTTATCAAAACTCGCAAGACCTCCCAATCCTAGGATTATTTCTCAAACTTAAACTTGAAACTTTCCTAGCACACAAAGTAGGCCCCACAATTTCCTCAAACTTCTTAACAAACAACCCCCATTCACCATCATTCATATCCCCAATCTTCACAAAGCTTATGGGCCCACCTACCAACTCCTTAGCACTTGACCGGACCCCCACGGGCCCCATTTCCACCCGCCCGTTTCCTCTGCCCAAACCCGATTGCTTATAATGTTCTTCACAATCATTCAGCCCGATTACTTGACGCATAGCTTCTAAACACATAACTTCAAGTTCACTCGGTTCTTGATTTTTAGCCCGATATTCCCGACTCATAATTTGCCCGATTTCGGCTAAACAAAGCCCGAAAGCCGCTGCTTTTTTTAGAAAAATTGTACAGAGTGTTAAAACCCGTAAGCATGCTTCCCTAATCATCGGTAATTCGGTTCTCAACATTTCGGATTCGCGTTTCGGGTCGAGTTTTTTTATATAATCGAGTTCGGTTTCCGAAAACGGGATAGATGCTTGAGGCCAATGAATCCATTCAAAATACGGGTCTTCCAGACATTCAGGAAGACAAAGACCATGATCGATAGGAACGAGTTCGAGTTGACCAAATTGACCATCGTTGACTTTTCTCACGAGCAGGTTTCCACCATGTCTGTCTGTGTTGAAGATTCTAACATCTAAGATTCCTATTCTATGTACATCAGCAACAGGAAACCTTGAAGTACCATGATCACTTGCATCAAAATCATGGGGAATAAATTGTTGTACAGAAGCAATTTTACTAAAATTGTGATTATTGTTATTAATATTATTATCCCCTGTTTTGTTCATAATCTTGTTCCCGTTTACACAATCGTTGACATTGAAGATTGAGTGTGTGATTTTGACTAACGATGTTAATGGCACACGGGCAAAATGGTCATGATCTAAAAGATAGGCTGCAGCTTCTCTAAAGCCCGTTTCGCCGACCCGAACCGAATGTTTGAGGCCCGGTTGACCAAGAACTTTTCCTGTGAACCCTTTCGGGTTGTTTGGTGCAAATGGTTCTTCATCTGTAGGCTTAACAATGGCTACATTCTCACCCTTTTGGTTTTTGAAATAATAAGCACCACCTAACCCGCCATTAACGGGAACAGGGTCAAATTCGGTATTTAAACCGTTAATGATCTCTTCAACGAGCTCGTTTGTTTTGGTGAAATGACTAGAATGCCCAATGATTTCCACTATGTTACTTTGATCTTTTTCTTGGAGAGATTTTTCTGTTGGTGACAGACAAGGAGTCGAGGAGCTCCTATGGATTGACTTTTTGGTCAACAGAAGTGCAGAATCGGTTCTAATAGCACTAAGATCATTGGTTAAAACCATATCACCAAATGTTAAACAAGTTCCGTCAATTGGAATGTTTAAGGTTAGTTGTGTTCTTCTTTTAACCATGTGAGCGTTATCTTTTCGTGCTAATTCAATCCCTAAAACACAGCCATTTTCGGTTTGGACAAAAACACGCCTTTTGTTGAATCTTACATCTCCTTCATAATCAGAATAGTGACGACCTTTTACATGTGAGGCAGTTAGTTCAGTTTGAACAGGGCCTTCCATTTTAAGAGCCATTAAATTTAAGGAGAAACAAGATTCTGGTCTAATTGATAACCACAGTTGTCACATTGGGTAAACTATTAACCCAATTATAGCAGTAGCTGGTTCGCTACATCGGAAAAGTTCTCTGCAAGTAAAATAGATCATAAAGCTTGCATAACAATTTACATTTCATGAACAATGCAATTGAATATAATCTCAAATACAGAAGTACATGAAGAAAATAAAAATATTACAGAAGCATTTCAATAAGTCAAAAAAGGAAGAAATAAAAAATTGAAGAATTAATAGAATAATGATTCAGGAAAACAGCCTTCATCATACAAAAATAATAACATTTCAAGTAACATAAGCATAAATCGATTTTTATCAATAATCTTCAACAAATTCAAAAACAAATCATGAAATGTATCCCTACGATCTACAACATACACGCATACTCAGAACGATCAAATGTATTCGTGATTAACAGTTGCGTTCGTAAGGTTCGTATTCGTTTAAACTTCAAACCGTACGGATTACTATAAACGTAACTAACATCATCATTTCTAATTAAAATCGAAAAATACATGAATCGCGATGAAATTCACAGATCAAAATCAACGAAATCGTAACAGAAATACAAATTGGCATAGAATTACACGAGTTAATACGAAAAAACGAAAGAAAAATCGCTGGAATTAACGAGGGAAAACGAACTCACTGGTAATAAGAAGGATCTGAATCTGGTTGATTCGTGTGGGATTGAAACGATGAGAGATCGGGGATCATGAAAACGATGAACGGAAAAGAAGAATCAACGGCTCGGCAAACCGCCCTTGAAATTCTTCTTTTCTTTCTCCTCTTCTTCTCCTCCTCCCTGTTTCTCGAATCCCCCCAAATTGTGTACGGATGTCTTTGCTTTTATAAAAACAGTTATAAAATTGTTCGAATTAACCCTGCTTATTATAATAGTGTTTATTTAAGACCCTAAACAATTTTTGAAGGTCAATATGTTGCCATAGTTTTCCTAAAAGGCAACAAATCCAATAGATAGTTATTTAACAAATCTTACAAACCTAACTAAATTTAGAAGATAATAGTGCACAACAAGTTTGTCTACTATCTTCTAGAAAATATTAGATAAAACTTTGTGACATATCTATTCGTATAGATCGTATGTGAATATTTGCGCTTATGTTATTATTTATTAAATTGAGAATTGTTTTCCACAACAATTCTTGAGTTTTACCGTAGTGTTAATGAATCGTTCAACATGTTGAGCTTATTCATTTTTTCTTAATTATTCATATACGGAGTACTGGAGTAGTATTTAATATCTAGGTTTGTTGTAACCCTGCAATTAGTATCAGAACATAAAATATAATTTTTCCGGTTTTAATCATAACCATAGATCTAATATACGTCCAATGAAATCAAGCCTTTTCAATATGTCTACTCAAACAACCCAGCCAAGGTCATAGTAGTGACTAGGGGTGTTAACGAGCCGGGTTTTTAACGAGCTACTCGAGCTCGAGCTCGTTTATAGCGAGCTCGAGCCTATACTAATTCGATCTCGATCGAGCTCGAACATAAAACAAGACTCGATTAATTTCACGAGCCGGGCCTAATAATTTAATACTCGACTCAGCTCGTTCGATAGCTCGTTTAATCTCGAGCCGAACGAGCCAAACGATCTTCACGAGTCGATCCTAACGAGCCAAACAAGTGTTTTATACAATAAGTACAAGTGTTGATACAATAACTACAAGAATATACATATATTAATAGGAGTGTTAACGAGTCGAGTAATTAACGAGCTTTTCGAGTTTCTAAATTAATTATTTTCAAAAAATATGGAATCATAAACGAGTATCGAGCTCGAGCTCAAACACTATATAAAGAGCTCGATCTCGAGCCCAGTTTTAAAAGCTTATTCGAGCTCGAGTCGAGCTCGAGCCGAGTAATTACTAAACGAGCCGAGCTCAAATTTCCTGATATTTAACTCGACTCGAATCGTTAACACCCCTAGTAATGACTAATGCTCAAGAAAAAGATCTATATACTCATTTTAAAAACATTTAAAAAAGCTGAAAAAATGAGTGATCACTCAAGTTTCAAACTAGAATTCAATTAGCTCGGACAAGGTGGAGTAGCTTTGCTCATTATTCAGATAATAATTAGAAAATAAACATGTTGAATTATTTGTTTAATGATTTTAAAGTAGCTTTTCAGAAATTAAAATATTTTAAATACAAAATTCCAAATTCCCAAATGCATATTAAACTTTTGATGGGCCCAACTAAGATCCAACAGTAGCTTCGATTGATTTCATATGTCATAGCCCACATGTTTAGACACAATGAGAAACAGTACCGGCAAAAAGTCTTCAACGTTCAAACGGTTTCTTCAACAATACATGTATTTTTTTCGTCTAAAAGATGTATTATAACTAGGTTGTAACTTCTAAGTATTTAGATATAATCTAGACTAGTTATTAATATACTTTAATAAATAGAAAATATCATAATAAAGCAATATATTTTAGACAATGGACCATTTGTTAACTAAATGAGGTTTTTTAAATATCAAATATTTACATACTTATACAAACTAATAATTATAAATTTATGTAAGTAAGGAATATATGATTTACTAGCTCAATTAGTTAGTATTGTGTTAATAATAGATACGTTGAAAGTTAGGCTCTCCGGTCGGGGAGGGGCTTGCTATCGTAACCTTTTTCCCGGTGAAGTAGAGAGCAGGCAGCAATGGTGAAGCCGGATGCTCGAAGCAATTTTAATTTTTTTTATTAAAGCCAACAAACAAGAGAATTAGGGTGTTAAAAAAAAGAACCCCAAACCTGCTTGTTTAGAGAATAAAATTGTTCCTGTCTGTTTTTTTTATTATTCTATTTTATGACCGATAGAAATGGAAACTTTTTTATTAGATGCCCTATACCCACCCTCTTTGGTAGATCCTAACACGAATTATGTACACTACACAATGAGGATCACAATCATTGATACTGTTTGGATACCAAGCTATCTTATCAATATATTTACAAAAAAGCCTTCGATGTAGTGATGAAATTGTGATACATAATCAATCCTATTTGTTTTGTTCATTACTAAAGAATCCTATAAAAGCTTTCTATTTATCCTTTGAATTACTCATATATATATCCTATGAATTTCATTTCGCACCGGAAACTATTCTAGGAGAAGTTCGAATCCGTTCCGTTCGGATATTGATCGGTCTTGCTTTAACATGGTTTACGCGTTACTGATTCCCGGAAGAGTTAATATCTCCATTAGACATAAGTTTATCCTAAAATAACAAATATATCAAAATAAAAATATTGAACATTTTCGTAATTATAAAGGGTAAAAGTGGACGGGTAGTATACAATTGCAATGGACCCATGTGGCAAACTGTTCGATAGCGGGCCCAAAACTCACGTCAGCCACGTGACAACGTCACGAGAAAGATATGGCAACGCACCGTCTAGGACTCTTAACGCACGTGCTCTCTCACTGGCCCATTCCGTTCTTGTGGGGACCACGAAAACTACGTCCCCATGCTTAAGGGTGGCAATTTAGGTCGGGTTCGGATTGACGGGTTCGGGTTCGCGGGTTGGTAGGTCAGAAATGTTCAACCCGAAACTGAATATAAACGGGTCAGATATCTCAACCCTAACCTGTTTAACTTCAACCCAAACCTAACTCATATAACCCATTTAATAAAACGAGTTAAACAAGTTATCAGGTCAAAAAGTTAAACATGTCAAACAAGTCAAAATGCTGTTATTATTATACAAATTTATAACAAAATACTAAACACCAAATTACTAAGTAATCTTTTTAATTTTTATCTAACTATTTTATGTTTTAACTAGTAAACTATAAATTAAGTATAAATATATATATTTTTAAATATATTTTAATAATTAAACGGGTAGGCGGGTCGACCTATTTAAATTATCATTGACCTGAACCTAACCTGTTTAATAAACAGGTCAGCTGACTCAACCCGAGACTGACCTAATTATTTTTTACCTCAACCCAAACCTATTTATTTCTGTGTCAGTTTCAGGTCGGTTTCGTGTCGGGTTAGAAATTGCCACCCTACCCATGCTTTGCTTTCAGTTTGGAGTTTGGTCCAATCAGATCAATCATCCGTCACCGTTAAAGTTTTAAATCCTACGTCTAATGCTACTTGGTGACATTTAGCTAGCGGTCACAAAGAAAAAAACAATTAAAAAGGTAAAAATTTAATATTTAATATTGAAATCTAGCCGTGCACAAAATACCCGAAATCGAAACCGAAACCGGTACCCGAACCGCAACCGAAACCGGTCAAACTGGTTTTGACCATAACCGGTTCGGTTTCTCAGTAACCGACCGGTTCCTAACCGGTTAGACCATTTCGAGCAAAAAACCGGCAGAAACCGGTTTCTGATATCCGGTTTCCGGTTATTACCGTTAAAACCGGTTTTATAACCGGTTCGTAACCGGTTTTCTCTGGAAAAGCAGAAAAAGTCGAGGGTGGGTGCAGCAGACCGTTAGTTAACGGTCATATGACCGTTGGAGGGGTATTTTTGACCGTTAGAAGTGTATTTTTGGACCATTTTGCCCCCCTAAACTCCCCTATAAATACATATCTTGTATTTGGTTAAAATCACAACTTCAAAACACCCAAAAACACTCTCCAAACACTTTCGATTACCAAAAAAGTCAAAATGTCGCACCCAAACCAAAGCCAAAGTAGTCAAGATTTCACCGGCGTTGGTTCTACAAATGAAGAAACGGCAAGTATTGCTAGAGTTTTGCCGACTACACGAGTTCCCGAACTTTTTGGACCAAATGGGTCGTTCGACTTAGTCGAGTTAACCAATGGTCTTATAAAGGCGCATTGTAGAAATTGTGGTCAATTCATGGGACATAGTTCCAACTCAACGATGAGGACACATGTCGCAAAGCATTGTCAAACGATAAGAAGGGGTTCACAACAAGAGGGTCAAGCGACTATGGCACGAGACGGTGGTATCTTTGCGTACCAAGCGGAACGATGTCGAGAACATATGGCCAAGTTCGTGATTCAACAAGGTTTGCCGTTCAACCACTTTGACAACCCAAGATTGACGCGCCTCATCCAACAAGAGCTTCAACCACGTTATAATCATGTAAGTCGTACTACTCTTAGACGAGATTGTTTAAAACTTTGGAAATTGGCTAAAAATGATCTAGTAAATGGTTTTGAAAATTTAAATACAAGTGTAAACCTAACAACGGACGTTTGGTCGGCTCCTCATGGTTCGCCCAGTTCGTACATTTGTGTTACCGCACATTGGATCGATCCAAGCACATGGCAAATGATGAAGCGTGTGATCGCGTTTGAAGATTTTCCACATCCCCATACGGGTGAAAATTTATTTTATATGTTAAGTCACGTAATAAATTACTTTAAATTAAATGGAAAAGTTTTTGCAATCTCGTTTGACAACGCATCTAATAATACAAATGCGGTTGCAAAGCTAATATTATCATTCAAACCTCCCGTGAATGGTCTTTTCTTCCATAGTCGGTGTCTCGCACACATTATAAATTTATTTGTGCGAGATGGGTTGAACTCACCGGAGATTGGTGCTATAACACATGACTTTTGGTTGATGCTAGTGGATGTTTTTAAAAAGGGTCCAAAACGAGTTAAAAGATATATTCGTTTGTGTAAGCAAACGAATTCACTTTGTTTATCACCTAATTGGGACATTACCACTCGTTGGAATTCAAGTTATGACATGTTTGTATGTGGTGTTCGTCAACGTCAAACTTTACAATATTTCCATGACAAACTTTTTACAAAGAAACGTGTTAAAAACAAATTTAGTGACGAAAAATGGGAGGTTATTAAAAAGCTAACCGAATTGTTTAAACTTTTTAAAAATGTAACGGTTTTAGTCTCCGGTGTTTACTATCCAACAAGTCATTGTGTACTAAAACAACTATATTTGATGGCTCATAAAATTGATACTTTTGATTTGGAAGGTGGTATTTATAAAACAATGGTCGCGCCAATGAAAACTAAACTAAGAAAATATTTTCGCAACATAACACTGGCAATTACATGTTCGGCCATGTTAGACCCTACTTTAAATAAAATCGGTGTCGAAACCACTATTAGTGCAATTTGTCTTGATTTGGATTTGCATTTGGTAAAGCCTACATATATTAAAGATGCACAAGATCATTTTTGGTCAAATTTTAAATCTTTATTTGTGGTTTATTTTCAAAAGTATGGTGCACCAAATGCTTCTTCAAGTTCGTTTGCCCCAATTTTTGGTGATGTTGATGTTCCCACGACCCATTAGCCCATTTATTTAATACTATAAGAGAGGAAACAACTAAACGGCAAAGGGGGGAGAGTAGTGAAGAATCCGCTAATGGCGAATTGTCGAGATATACGAAAACAAACTTTTTAGGCAATATGACCACTCGAGAAATCGAACATTTTGATATATTGGCTTGGTGGAAAGAAAGGGAGCCTCAATTTCCCATTCTAAGCGCCATGGCCAAAGATTTACTAAGTGTCCAAGCTTCTACGGTAGTTTCGGAATCGGCTTTTTCTGTTAGTGGCAGGATATTATCTATTAGGAGAACAAGACTCACGCCGGCGTCTTTGGAGATGTGTATTTGCTTGAAGGATCACTTGGATGCGGCGGACCGGATTCAAGACAAACAAAAGCTAGAGAAGGAACTTGACGTTGAAGAAGAACTTCTCGACATGGAAGTTGCTCAAGGTCTTGCAAACTCACTTTCCGATGACGATATAGCTCAAGAAGGTGAATCGTCCCGAGCATCTAGCTCCGATGGTTATGAGTATGAAGATAATGACCCACAACAAGATAGCGACGAAGAGTGAAGATTTGTAGTCTAATCGTATTTTTAGTAGTAAATCTCGAATCTCGATGATTTTAACGTTTCTATGCTTTCGAACTTTCGTATTTTTATGTTTAATTATGTGTACTTGAATGTTTTTAACGTTTCTATGCTTAATGAATGTTTGTGTTTTGCTAAAACGTTTAATGGTTGTGTTTGATATCGAATTGCGGCAAAAAAAAAGGGTATTATAGTGTAACCGGTCAAAACCGATTTTTTTACCGGTTACACCGGTTGGGGTTTTTGGAGGTGGAAACCGGTTACTAACCGAACCGGTTTTTGGCATAACCGGTTTCTTCGAGCGTTGACCAAAACCGGTACGGTCAAACCCGAAACCGGTTTTTGGCCTAACCGGTTTTTGTGCATCTCTATTGAAATCCTACGATTGCATAATGTGAATTGATTTGTATATTGTAAAAAAGAAATTATATTTAATGAAAACTTTTAAAATTACTAGAAGCACTATCATCATAAGAAAAAAGAGGATGACATAGTAATATTAGAAAAGTTTATTATTATTTGGATATTTGCATCCAGTTGGAGATACTCTAGCTGATAAAATATTCGTACAATTCATTAGTTGGTTAATACTTTGTTCAATAAAAAATTATTCACTTAAGCTTTGGTCTAACATTTTTAATCCACTTTTTTCACCGATGCATCACAAAACCTAACGATATCAAAACCATAGTCACATGATATGCTGGTTAGGGTGCAGGGTGCTACTGCGTACCGGACGACACGTACCGAAACACGATACGTTGGTGTACCGAACGCTACCGGGATCGCTCTTTGATACGCCAATTTGGAGTTCCGGATACAAAAAGGTAAAAAAAATTGGTACGTGGTAATTCGCGTTCCCAATAGGTGGGAACCTCGTACCCAATTAATATGGAACGCGTATCCCTCGAAGTCAGTAATATATTGGCATAATTTTTAAATTCAAGATCGATTGTGTATATCTTTTTATTATAGGAACTAGTTTATAACCCGTGATAAATCACGGGCGACTTATTGAAATTATCTTAATATTTTCATAATTTTTATAACTTTCTACTTCCTCCGATTCAAAATTAGTGATACATTTTCCTTTTTTGGTGATTCAAAATAAGTGACACAATTTGAAAAATTACCTTATTTTGCAAAAAATTGTGGGGCCTTCACCCACTAACTATCTACATTAAAATAATGAAATGACCATTTTACCCTTACATTTACTTTTAAACATCATTAAGCAATAATAATATACAATAAGCAATAATCATAAAGTTTATTACTTCCTCCGTTTCAAAATAAGTGAATCACTTTAAAGTTTACGTGTTTTGAGACAAAATAAGGTAATAAGATATTTGTGAAATTAAATGGGGTAATTAAAATGGATGGGCCCTGCACATTTTATTGTTTTGTTGCTTAGTCTAAATGGTGTAAAGTCAAATATAGGAAGATGACAAAAATGATGAGGCCCAACACCTTTAGTAATGTTTAAAGAGGGATAAGTAAGAGTAAATGAGTAATTTTAAATATAAAAACTTACCAAATAGGGTAAATTATTAAAGTGATTCACTTATTTTGAAACACCCCAAAAGGAAAGTGATTCACTTATTTAGAAACAGAGGAAGTATTAACATCTTTAAAAAAATAAAAATATTTAAAATGTCATTTTTATCTCCAACAATATCCCTCAATCATTGAAAAAAAAATAAAAATTTAAAAAATATCAACTCAAAGCACATGCAACTGCTTCTAATCCTTTATTACTTGAGAAATAGCAATCACTAAACATTAATAGTGAAAACAAATAATAAAATATTTAACATTACAAATAATAAAAGATTTAACCTTACAAATAATAATAGATTAATGTTATAAAATGGAATGCGGTTGATTTTCAACTTGTTCGTCCCATTTAACTCGTTCCCTTTTTTTTCTAATTTCCCATTTGACCCCTTTAGATTAAAGCATAACCTAAATAGACCCATTTATGAGTAAATGTGTCGAAATTGTCACCTCTACTCAAAAAGTAACACATCTAACGTTGTTATGCATCTGATTCACAATTAACGGGTTCTAGCCTTTGTCTTGAAATACACCTACCAATCTATTGAACAAATGTAGAAAAATAAATCAATAAACTGATATACTTCCTTCGATTCAAAATAAGTGATACACTTTAGGTTTCACGGTTTTTAGACAAAAGATTATAATGATGGTTAAATTAGATTAATTAGATGGTTAGTGGGGAATGAGTCACACACTTTTTCAATAAACTGGGTTAATGATGTTTAAAAGTAAAAACTAAGGGTAAGGGGGTGTTTTAACTTTGTTAAAGTAGATAGTTAGTGGATATGGGTCCCATTTTGTTTTGTCAAATAAGGTAATTTTTCAAATTGTATCACGTATTTTGATTCACCAAAAAAAAGTGTATCGCTTATTATGAATATGAGGATGTATAAATAAAAGATGAAAAGAGCTATGTGTTTGTCTATTTAACTGCAAAAAGGCCACTTAATCTTTTTTCACCAATTAGTGCATCAAATTTTCAAAATTGTATGTAATACTGCCATAATGCTAGCTGTCAGCATAACTGCATAAGTATCGGTTTCTGGCATAAAAATATTTTAATGTGTATTTTGTTAATTTGTACTTGCTTGATAATTTTTTATTAATATTGAACTTATTCATCAATAATTAATTAGAGGATGTAATATATTTGCACATCCACCCAACTATATAGGAACTAATTACTAATTAATAAATAGAAGACATATGAACATTAGAAAAGTATAAAATATTGATAATATACAACCTTTTCATATGCACAACATCTTGAGGAGCTTTTCTCCTTGTTTGTAGCTTTTTGTATTTTGTTTGACTCTCAATATCAGTATTGATATCAAATGGATGTGTAAATAAAGTTAACACTTTTGAATAATAAAAAATCTGACGCGTGATGCTTTTAGTGATTAAACAGAGTTAACACTTTTGAGTATATGTATAAAAATGACCCAAAGTAATAAATTGTTGATGCGTAAAACTTCCATGGCTAAATATAAGATTGGTAGGCGTAAAACTTTTTAGAAATTGATGCGTAAATTTTGACTAAATCAGAAATTGATAGGCGTAAAACTTATGGAAATTGGTGAAGACTTTTAGTGATAGGCGTAAAACTTATGGAAATTGGCGTAAAACTTATGGAAACTAAATAAGCAGGATTGGTAGGCGCAAAACTTCCATGGCTAAAATGTAAGATTAACTTTGACTCCAACGTAGCAATAAGGTGGCATCTAATTGGGAATGAGGTGACATCTAATTGGCTCTGATTAATGACGTCATTATGACGTGGAAAGAGTTACGTGGCGTGATTTCAAAAATGCTTTCTTTTATTATATATAAAGATGATTCAATATTAAATCACCCCTATAGTTTAAGAAGATTACTAGACAAGTGTTTTTGTTGGCTTTATGTGTTTCATTTTTTTGGTATATGCTTAAGTATTTTCGTTAATTTCTTTAAAGTTTTATTAGTTTTATGCTATGCTTTTGTTATTTGAAATTTTGAACTTTGAACTTTTAAATATAATTATATATATGCAAAAAAAACTTAATTTTAAGGGTACATCATATGGTACATCGTTCCAAAACGTACGGTACACCGTACCGGACACGTACCGAAATGAACCTACCCTCTTACGTACCAGATACACCTAAACTAGTGAATCGCGTACCCGTACCGGAGCGTACCGCGTCCTATGTGAGTATGATCAAAACCACTTCCTTCATGCTCAAATGAATCAGAAACACCAAACTTTGTGGAAGAAAAGAAATTTACCAAAAGAAATATTATGTTACACGGACAATTTACCAAATAATAATTGCCAATTTGACACCAACAACAAAGTTGTTGATTATCCAACAAGGTTGTTGATTATCCTATGAGTCTATGACCACCTTTACCTTACTCAAGCAATTAGGCATAGTTATGAATACGATTTTTAACTGTTTTTTGTATTTTATTTCCACAAAAACAATGATACAAAATTAAATAATTAAAAACAACATAAATAATAGATGCTAACACTGATGTACATTTCTATGACAGACATCAAATTATAAATTGAGCTTAAAAAATATATTCTGATCTATCAAGATCATTTCAATGCTTGCAATTCGATTTAAAATTGTTCCTACAAAACTGCTTTCATAAGAACAATAACTTAACCATAATTGACAACCTTCTTTCTTACCATTTACTGCATCAATGCATCATTAGATACTAGCAGGGTACCCGCGCAATACGGCGGCGGGTACCCAGAAACCATATTTCGTGGCGAGCAAGTGTTGTTCGTTTACACGGTAATAATTGTTGCTAGAAATAAATAATTAAACGGAAATGTGAATTTTGGTAAGAGTTGATGATTTACAGCGTCGTATATTTAATGTTATTGGGTAAAATGGTTTTCGAGTAACAGACTTTTGTTATTAAGTGTGGTGGTGTTACCAAAGTGTAATGTATAGCAAGTGGTTAACACATAGTGATAAGTTAGGAGAGGTCTTGGGTTCGAATCTTACTAGCCGCGATTTTTTTTTTAAGGTAGAGAACTAACAAAAGTGGAAAAGTCTTTAAAATTAAGTTTAAGGAGCTCCTTATACTTATTTAATGGGATAGATATAAATGCTTTATATGGTAGTAAGATTAAAATAAACGGTTACTATTTTCTATAATAATATGTTGTATTCTTATACTTTTAGTCAACTCGAAAAAGAAAAGGGGGAAAAATGTTTCACCCACCTTGTGGCGATCATGATTAGACGTTTGAAATATGCGTTGTCAACAAGGCGTTGGAGAACGTCCTTCCGTAACCACATGGATGTTGGACGGTACAAAGTACAAACATACCTCAACGCCGTTTCCTTAAACCTAACGTCCGTTAACTAACGGACATATGTTGCGCCGTATTAAAACAGACGGAGTCGGGAGTGGGACCGACCGCACGCGAGACGGCAAGCGA
Source organism: Calendula officinalis (assembly GCA_963853835.1). NCBI lineage: Eukaryota > Viridiplantae > Streptophyta > Magnoliopsida > Asterales > Asteraceae > Calendula > Calendula officinalis. The sequence continues at coordinate 99,713,682 of OY970821.1, forward strand.
AGTTGGCAGTTAAACTGCAGGGGATGGACGCACGTGACTGCATGTTTTCATCCTCCCTCTCACGTGCTTAACTTACTTTTTATTTTATTTTAATGGGAGAATCTAAGACGGGAGTTACGGCAATGTTATCACCTCATTAGACACCCCAAAAAAATTCACTAGCGGTTGTTTTACAGTCCTATGCAAACTAGGGGAGACAATTCAATTTGGATTCACGAATTAGCGTGTCAGAATCGTTCAACTGAAATCGACATGTTTATATAAACATGTCAGATATCACAATTTTCACATGTTTACCCTCAACCCAAACATAACTCTTATAACTCGATTAAATAATCGTGTTAAACATGTTAGCATGTCAAACAGGTTAAACGGATCAAATAAGTCAAAATGTTGTTACTATTCCACAAATTTATTACAAAACACCAAATTTCTAATTAACCCTTTTAGATTTTATCCAACTATTACTTATATTTTAACTAGAAAACTATGAACTAAGTATAAATAAATAACTTTTAAAATATAGTTTAATAATAAAATGGTTAGCGGTTTGATCCATATAAATTTTCATTGACCCAAACCTAACCTGTTTAATAAATGAGCCAGTTAAGTCGACCCGAGACTGGCCCAATTTTTTTTTACCTCAACCTAAATCTTTTTGTTTTCGTATTGATTACAAGTAGGTTTTCGTGTCGGTCTGAAATTGCCAACCCTGATGCAAACAAACAAAAACACATGTATATCATGCAAGAATGCATGTACCATTCACTTAATTCAGTATCTTGTACAAAATACGTACCTATAAGTATTTATTTTAAAAGAAATGCTAATAATCGTCATTAAGATATTATTTAAGAAGAAAAAGCTAAATTTTTGTACAACAACTATATAAAAACCACTCAACAACTCATCCTAAAAATCGATAACATCTAAGGGTGTTATCAACCTTTTAAAACCAGGGTTTTGAATCAGACGGTCCAAGCCTATAAAAAACAGTTGAACCCGGTTGAATATATTATCCATCCAAATATGAAAAGAATATTTCAGACCTAGAAATCCAACTCTGAACAAAATATACAATCAAAGAATATTACATAACAATATTACACTACAATATTTCAATTTCGAATCCAAATCCGAATCTAAAAAGAATATTCATCCAAATATTAGTAATTCACGTTAATAGGAAAAAGAATATAAATCTTACCTTTTCCATCCCACGTCAAATTAATAGGAAAATTAAAGAAAAAAAACTTACTATCTCCATCTCACAACGTTATGGGAGGAGAAAACTTAGTAGATAGGAACATTATATATTTTTTCTTGTCACAAAGGATTCATGTAGCCACTTCCCACTTTAGTCGGCCTACTTGAATATGGTGCACCACATGCTCGTCTATATATGTAACAACGATCCCACTTATCTAAATGAATCATTCGGTTGTAAAGGCTGATCCACAATTACTTGTATTTTCGTTTCCTCGTTACTCCCATTTGCATTCTAATTGGAGTCACAATGTAGATATTTGATTTTCTGTTTGATGATCAACAACCCGTTGTCTTCTAAAAAGCCTCCACCACTTCTTCATAACGCTATTTAGCTCATCCGCCATTTCGTAGATTAGCATGAGAGTGTCAGCTAAAATCAGGCACCTTGGAAAGTTCTCGTGTATCCCTTGTGACAATTCATCCAAGATCAAGGTAAATAGGTATTAGCTAAATGTTGATCCTAGTATAAAACTACTTTTGTTGGAAAGAACTATGTATTTCATACTTAGATTCTTATGCAAATTTTCGCTCCTAAGTACATATCTCTTATCCTAAAAGTTGTGTAATGTTTAAAGATTAATATAAGATGGCAAAATTGTTATTAGAGAAACAGTAACACAGGAGCGGTCACCGGCCAAGACAACAAAAATGGAATAAGAAAGATTGACAATCAATGAAATGTCAAAATCGGGCATCACGCCCTAACTTAAATAAATTAAATTAATAAAAGAAAATAATAAAGGGTCGATCGACAACGACAACCACATCGCGGTGTGAGTTGACCACGTGATATTTGGAAGAACAGGTTTCTACTTGGTAGTGGTAGGCAAACATTTTTTATTCTTCACGTGCCTCTCCCCGCGATTCACGCTCCATTCGACACGTCTCCTCAATAAAGCATTAATTTATTTTGTTTTTTGGAAACGACAAATGATAACAATGGAAGCATACTCACAGTATTCCAACAAGCACCCCGGGTTCGAGCTCATTTATTGGGCAAACTTAGCCCCTATAGGGATTTTCAGGGAAAAATCCCTCATATTTAGCACCACAAGAGGTGTTTACATGATTCGAACTTCAAACCTCACACCTCATATGAGAGTAAAACTCATGTATCAATTCAGCTGAAGCTAGACATCATCTGCAAGATTAATCTATTCAATAGCTTAAAACACACATCCACTTCACTTTAATATAATTTAACTTAATTAAATTATTCTCTAATAATTTTTATTATTATTCGCAGATCATAAACCAGGGAAAATAATTGTTAACTGATCCCTAAGAGGATACCTTGGAGAATTAGAATGTCATGTTACAGAGAACCTTCCCAATTTATTTTTAAATTAGTTGGTTAAATTTAAATCTAATACGAAGTAAATTAATTAATTAATCCAAAAAAAAAAACAATTACTACTTCTATAAGTTGAGGATATTTCCGATGTCCTTTTGTTTTATAACCATCGACCGTACGAGTAGATGAGAGTTTGAAACAGAGAAAGACGGGTGAGTTACAAATGACAGAAAGAGGGGTAACATCTTTTATATTTTGACTTTTGACCCAACTAATTGAAAATACTATTTTATCTTCGGGGTGTTTGGGAAAGCTTATTTAAAGGGGCTTATAGCTTATGAGCTTATATAAGCTTAAATAATCCCTTTAAAAAGGGATTATTAAAGCTTATATAAGCTTATAAGCCATAAGCACCTCTAAATAAGCTTTCCCAAACACCCCCTTCATGTGTGCTATGTCTATGTGTATGAGAAAAGTTATCAGGAAACTTTAATGCTCTTTAGTATAAACTAGTAAATTGCACCCGCGTGATGCTGCCGGAAATTTTAGAACGACGTTCAAAAGATTGTTTACATAAGTAAATATTTTAGTTGTGCAATGTCTAGTTATATGCATGGTTTGAGTTATTCGACTAATTGTATCAAATTTGTTTTAATGTTTAGTTATTATGTAGAATCGTATCATTTAATATAGATAAAATATATTTATTCAAAATAAAAATTATAATAATGTTAATAATAATAACTAAAGTAAACTATTCTTTTTAGTTATAGGAATTCAGTAGTTATACAAAAGTATAAAAGTTTTGTAGGTAAAAAATCATTATTTAAAAAAAAAAGATCTAGATTTATTGTATTGAAACTAAACATTATAATAACAACAATAATATAGGGTGTCAAATTTGTACCGAAAACCAACCAACATGCTACCAATCATACCAAAAATAGTTGGTAGCCAATATATTGGTAGCCAACATTTTGGTTGGTAGTACCATACCAATTGTGTAATCATGGCACGGTAATGGTACAAAATTTTTAAATACCATGGTATACCGTACCAACCAAGATATATATATTATATGATTATTAGTTAAATATAATGTACCAAACTATCAACCTATTTGTTCAGGACTCCAATTACGACAAGATAGCTACATCTTTTGTTATTTTATCGTACTAGATTATGTTTATATAGCACGTAACATATTATATCATTTTGCTTATTTTGTTTTCGTGTTCGGAAAACTTGTTAATATGTTTAACTAGTCGATAATGATAAAACATCATTGTTATTTTGTTATTAATTGTTTTAATTTAATTAAAAGTTTGTGATATTGGTATATACCATTACCAATTTGTACCAACCACGATTGTTGGTACGGTACACGGTAGCTAAATAAGTGTACCAATTATAGTTGGTACGGTACATGGTATGAAGAAAATATACATGGTACCGTACCATGTTCACCCCTACAATAATATTAAAGTGAAGCTATCATTTTAAGTTATATATAAATTCATCAATTAAATAAAAATATAAATGTTATGTGAGTAAACTATTATTTTAGGGGAAAAAAATATAGAGATTGAATATGAAATTAAATTAAAGCTATCATTTTAAGTTATATATAAATTCATTAATTATATATAAATATAAATGTTATGTGAGTATACCATTATTTTAGAGAAAAAAAATATAGAGATTGAATATGAAAGTACAGGGTAAAAATTGTAATTTAAGTAAATTTAAAGTTCAGGTGTGTAAAATGTAATTTAGGTAAAGTTATATTATAAGAAGAAAAAATGAAAGGGGCAGCCAAGATTTGAACCTGGTACCCCTTGTTCAAGAGGGTATGACCATAACCACTCGAACAGAAACACAACTGCTTATTAAGTACGCCTAAAACCAATATATACCAGAAAAACACTAAAAGACAAAAGTTACTGTTCAGCCCATGATAAATGTTATATATAGAATTACCGTTGATGCAAAATGTTTCAGAAATAACGATTATTAGTATAATTGTTTAAGGTAAAAAAGTACTGTTGATGCAAAATATTTTCCAGAAATAATGGCTATTAGTATAACTGTTTAAAGTAAAAAATTACAAGTATAAATTTAAGTAAACTATAAGAACTATCTATATAATTTATAGTAACTAATCATCAATATTTTCCTCATACATAAATAGTTAAATACATATACTTCGTATGTGTTTATATAAGTCATGCAATAATCAACAACGTGTTCGAATATAATAAACAAAAAAGAAACTTAAAAAGTGAATATGATAATCAGTGCAAGATGATTTGAACAATTTGAGTAAACCACATACGAATTATCCGTATAATAATCTACTCTTAACAACCATCAACATTTCCCTCTTACAAACACAGTGACATACATATATGTGTTCATATAAGTCGTGCAATAATCAACAATGTATTCGATATAATAAATTAAAAAGAAACTTATAAAATGAATGCTATAATCATTGCAAGATGATATGAACAAATTTTATTAATATTCTTTAAATATGTGTTAGCTAGGTTGATTGTATATTAATATAATCCAATGTTCCCATGTTACATAATTATTCTCTTCAATAAACTACTTACCTAAAGCTTTTGTCCTACAAAAAAATTCTCATTTCTAACATGTGGTGGGCTCCACACAATAAAATACTTTTATTATTAAAAACTCTATCAATAATATCCACTAATTATCGTTCTCTCTCCAAACCAACCATATATTTTAATCAAAATAATACCAATGACCCCACCACTAACTATCACCTAAAATCTTGTGTCAAAGGGAAATGATAACTTTTTTGTGGGACGGACGGAGTATTATATAAAAAAAAACAATATAAATAAAAGGGAAGAAGGAGGAGGTGTATTCATAACTAAACGTAATTGCCTTCTGTTCATAATTTATAATTTATTTCATAATCATATTTGACACAAGGGTGGATTAAGTCATTGTTTTCTAAACTTATAATTTATGGACATTTATATATAATTACAAAAGTAAAATCCTTATTTCTTAATATGTTTTGGATAATATTAATGAACTACAAATTTTATCATTTTAGAATATTTATTATGTAACACCTCAATTTTCAAAACATCTTTTAAAACATATTTTTAAATAAAAATATTACAAAGTCTAATATCCCAAAATACGGTTTAACAAAAACCTTTTAAAAGTTTATCAGAGTATTAAAACCGGTGTTACAATATAATATCATAACCATAGGATAAACGAGATCTACCTACGAGCTCCTGAGCAAATCAACACTAGGCCACTTCTACCGCGACCCTCTAATCCATCGATCTCGAACCTGAGTACATAGCCAAAAACAAAGTAGTACGTGAGACAAAATAGTCTCGTGAGATACATGGGTTTTCGACCCATTCTCAAATATAATAAAAGTCATTACTATTCATTTCTTTTCTTTAATCACTTATTATTTATTATCTTATGTTCTTACCGCTTATTCGTATTTACTAGTAAGCTAACCGTAAGCTTACCCATCACGTAGTCACATACTTGTAAGCTATTCATAGCTTACTAAATCTTTATCACATACGCTACGGACCTCTCCGTAGCAAACTCCCCCGATGTGGGTTAACTAGGTAAACTCCCCCGTTTCCGGGTTAACTGAAACTCCCCCGTTTCCGGGTTAACTATTTCTCCCCCGATTTTCGGGTTGACTATTTCTCGACAGTTTACTCTTGCGCAGGGTGGTACCTCCCCAAGTAGGTGTCACTAACTCCCCCAACTTGTGTGGGTTAACTGTGATCCGGATCCTTTTCTCAACACATATTGAAATCATCAAATACCGGTCTAAGCCCAAATAATACATACTCAAACATAAATTAGAATATATATATTCTAATTATCATATTATTCTCATTTCTTATTCAATTTCACTATTGACTTTATCAAGTCCTTTATTAAATAAAACGTGTTTATTATTTATCAAAATCATTTACTCTAACTTCTCTTTGACTAAAATACAAATCTACTTCTAGTCACTTTACATTTATTCTCCTAACAATTCAATCACTACTCTTATTAGTATAATATACTAAATCAATACTTGATACTTGAAAATCATTGTTATTAGCCTTATTAATACATATTATTAACAAGTCAAATATCATACTTTCTTAATCATTACTCCTAGCCAAACATCATATAAATAAAGGATTATTAATTACTTTTCATTATCATAATCTCTTTAAAAATCATTAGTCATTTAGACATACTTAAATGAGCTATTACTTGCATTCTCTTATTCTTTTGATCATATCTTTATTGAAAATATTTATTAATAAAGACTCATAAAAACATCATAGTTTTCAAAATCATTTGCTATGTACTCAGTAAAAGTCTCATGTACTCACCTTAGCCAAGCTAACTCCAAATCGTGTCTAACAACACGGATCCTTGCTTTCCAACTTGTGAAATGTCACCAAACTTTAGGTCTTCTTGACCTACCATTAATATCAGCACAATAACTAGTTATAATCCATAACTAATCACTAATCAATCCATATCTACAACCTTAACCACCAAGTTCATCCAACTTGGTGGAATCTCAAACCCTAGTTCAAGATTTCCATCAATAAACCGAAATCCAACTTGTACACATCGATTACAAGCTTACAATGAGTGTTCTACACCCATGTTTAGTCATCTTCCCCAAAGATGACATGGTTGGTTCCCCAAACCACCATTTTTACCCATACCAAGCTCACAATCAAGGTAGGTAAGCAAGAAAATCAAGAATACTTACCCTTGATGTTTCAATCCTTCAAGATGGTGAAGATCTGAGCTCTTGAGCTCCAAAAACGACCAAGAACACTCCCAAATCGGCTGCACTATGTGTGGAGTTGAATGAGAAATGAAACCCTAGCTCACACACAAGATTATATATTCCAGACCAAATTCGCGCCGAGCTCGCGCCGAGCTCGCGCCGCGAAGTGACGCGGGTTTGCCTTTTAGAAGCCGATCTTTTCCAGGTTTCGCGCCCCGCTCGCGCCGAGTTCGCGCCGCGAACCAAACGCGACCTCGACGCGACCCTCTCGCGTCTGATCTCTGAAGTTGCTGTTTGAACTCGCGCCTGCCTCGCGCCTTCCTCGCGCCGCGAGGGCTGCCTGGGTCAGTTTCTTGCCTTTTAAACTTGTTTCCATCCAAGTCTTGACCCGTAATTTGTCCAAGTCCCAAACATTCAAACACTCGATAAAACCCAATGAAGACTCGATTAAATATTTCACCAACTTTATTCCTCAATAATTCCATTTAATTCGTTAACCGAAAATTCCGGTCGTTACATATTAGATATGATTTTCGATTATGATTTTACTCACACCTCACACGGGCATATATAGAGAATTTTCCTTGGAAATTCCTTTGGGGGCTGGGTTTGCCCGCTTATGCGGAGCTCGAACTCGGGGTGCTTGCTGAAAAATTGCGAGTAGGGTTCCGTTATTTCATTTGCCGTTTCCAAAAAAAGATATGATTTTCGATTAAAATGAAAATTTGATATTTATTAATTATACCTAATGTATGCACCAACATATGTTAGAAAAACATCTTTATTAAAAAAGGGACATTTTAGATACATAGATTGAGTAAGGGACTTGATTAGTGCTTAGACATATGTGGATGACTAGATGAGGCAAGCATAAGTTTATAATTATATCGATTAAAGTGGGAGATAACAATAGTTAATCGATTAATTAATCGGTATGGTGGGGTGGGGTGGGGTGGGCGGGGGATGGTTAGAGTGGAGATCACATGGGGGTCGGGGGACTTGGAACTAGTAGAAGGAGCCCTTTAATTGTTTAATAATGTTGTTTTTATTTTAGGGTTTTAATAATGACAGTCTTTAGGGTTGTTATTAGACGTACTAAAGTTGTATATTAATTTATGGGGGAAGTTGTTCATAAAATTCAGAAGGTAGTTATCAATTAAACCAAAGGGCCAATGGCCTAGCGGTAAGGTGTTTGCCCTCCAACCTAGTGGTTGAGGGTTCGAGTCATATAGTGGACATAGGTGGTTATTTAGGAGTAGATTAGATTTGCCGTTCCAAAAAAAAGTTATCAATTAATATAAAAGTATTTTATGTATATCTAATAACAGCTCTTAGCGCTATCATTCTCAAAATCCTTTATTTTAAAGGTAATGACTTAACCACCACGACTTGCTTCTTCTAAGTCAACTCGCTATTTAGAATTTACCATCAAAACTTACGTGATTGTTGAATGAAAGAAAAGAAACACAAATACCCCATATCATCATCATTATCTTTTACTTTCAAAAAATATATTTTCGACTTGACTTCCTCATGATGATCAGTCAAACTATCTCAAAAAGTGAACTAATCCAAACAAATTACAAATCGGGTGGTTTGATTTTATAATTCAGTTAATCTCGTAATATATTTTTCACGGCATTGTATAAAAGTATAAAATATCAATAATAAGAAGTTTGAGTTGTCCAATTATAAATATATTTATCTATAGTACAAATGCCATACTAATTAAAACAACTGTTCATTAGTTAAAAATAAGTTTAATTCATCTACTGATTTTTAAATATAAAAAAAGTAATATGTGAAAATGTTATATAGGGTGATAACGAGTCGAAGAAACAACTTGAGCTTTTAACAAATAAATAAAAAGATACCTAGCGAAAGGAAAGGATACAACACAACTTGACCGGACTTTTTACCACATACTTAAAATTAGAGAATTGATATTGTTACCATAATTTTTATTGGTTATACCATATAGTACAGACTTTACAATTAATTGTACAAATATATTACTCCCTCCGTCCCACTTTAAGTGTCCACTACAAAAAAGCACACAGTTTAAGAAAAGTGCATTAATTATATAATGTCACCAATCAAATTTTCTCTTTCCCACTTAAATGTTTTTTGATTGGTTGAAATTTAGGAAATGACACTTTTTGTGGGACAAACTAAAATAGTATACTGGACATTTAAAATGGGACGGAGGGAGTAAGTTTTACCCTTTAAAAGTAGCTACCCGTAGGAGAGTGAACTTGAAAAGAGTGGGACGGACGTTAACTAAAACGGCGTTATAACTTTTCATCCAATTTACAAACGACCAAATGGAGTCCATATAAAAACACACAATTTATCAAATCACAATCTCTCTCACACAGTCGAAAACTTTGTTTCAGAGAAATATAGATAGAGAGAGATCTTGGACTGACAACCTATCTTTCATCACAGCACACCCTGTTGCTTTACATCTTGATCATCGCTTCATCGCCATCAGATATACATACACACACAATTCACTTAATTCTACAACAACACCTGAAGAAGAATTAAGAGGTAATCATCGTTTACAGTTACCAGAAAACGGAAGTGGCGAATGAATTCCATGGAACATTCCGGTTGACGGCTACTTGTGTCGCAATTCTCAACGGAATTCATCTTCAAAGCTGTTCTAACGACTGAATTTTACAAAAAGAATTCAACTTCAGATCGATTAAAGGTTTGTATTTCTCTATGCGAATTATAATTAAACCACGGCAGCTACGATTAGAGTTCCGTAGAGCTGAATTCTGAAGAATTAAATGCGTTGTTTAGCATTATTACGTAAAGATGAGTAGTTTAGTTTAGGTAATTTTGTCAATTTTGTTAAGAGAATTTTGGTAATTAGTGAGAATTGATTGATGAATTGTGAAGGTGGTGGAAGAATCTAACAAATCTGATCGGAATTACGCGGTGAATGCGCCTCGGAGGTTGAGGCGCAACCGTATTCACGTCATCTACATGGGCGGTGCTAGATCTGAGCATCCATGACGTTTTACCTTCGTTTCCGGCTTCATAAATTTTATTTAAAAAAAAATAAGAATATAATTAAAAAATCTCGCAACCTGAGGAAACGGTTGTGAATTTTGCCCTAATTATTCGGATCCAATCCAAAGCAGTAGAAGCAAAATCTGTACGTCTGGATGGAGCTTCCTCAACCACGTAAACGTTCCTTTGGAACCCAAGGTATCACCATTTTTACACACACAGAGTCACGCGCGCGCACACACACGTGCGTGTACGTACAGAAAGGGGAATTTGTTGCTATGAGAATCAAAGTTCTAAAAGGCGCGTTATGGCGGCGCCAAGGCGTGAGGCGCGGCGACGAAATAGACTATGGCGGTTGAGCTAGGCTTGGCATGAGATAATACGTGATAAGGCCCGATAAGACGCGATAAGGCGCGCCTTATAACGAGTTTTGTGAAAAATGATTTTCTTTAAAAAAATAGTAAAATATATAATTATAAATTTAGATGTAATATTTTTTATGGACTTTATATATGAATTGTTATATAAATCAATAGATCTATAAAAAAATTTAATTTAATATACGTATATATATAAATTATATAAAAAATTTACCGCCTTAAATTACGTCTTGAAAAACGCCATGCCTCGCCTTTGCTGAGATTTAATGACACCACCACACCTTACGCTTTTTAGAACCTTGATGAGAATTAACGTGTGTGTGATTTTGTTGAATTTACTACAGGTAGGAAACCGACGCATGACTTTCTTTCACTTTATTCACCTGCTCACCAAGATCCATGTGCTCCGTCAGGTAAACAAATTATGATTTCTATTTTTCCCAAAGTATTAATTTTACTATTGTGTATGAAGTAAAATTATTTTGGAAAATATGTAAATTTGTTAATTAAAATATTTTTAGTAAAATAAAAAAGGTAGAAAAAGTGATTAAATTAAGAAAAGAAAAAGAGTGAAGAGACAAAAGAAGATAGAGAAAAGACGACAAAAACGATAGTAGAAATGTCTTTGTTGGGATCGGTGCTAAAATTATCAATAACATTTCATGTTGGTGATCACGTGATCCATCCATATTCCATACACCTAATTATTTATTCTCTTTGTTCCCAAAAAAAACTTCTTATTTCATAAATTTGTATTTAAAATATAAGATTTGTTTAGAGAGAAAGACTATTAGTGGATAATAAGTGACAGGATCCTTAATAATAATAGTATTTTATTATGTGGAGCCCATTAAATATAACAAATGAGAAATTTTTTGTGGGATAAAATTTTAGGATGAAATAAGAAGTTTTTTTGGGACGGAGGGAGTATTATTTAGTTTTTAATCCACCCCATAAAAAAACTAACAAAATGTAACGTTATATATATATGTACAAAATAAGTTATTTTCCCGACTATCAATAGGTGGTAGTTATATTGAAACCCACAACTTTTTGCAACCACTAGAAAGAGTCGTCGCTAAAGAAGGGAAGTCTCTCCCACCTGTTCCACCAACAACAGTTGAACATATTCTTCCAGGTGGAATTGGGAGTTATAGTATAAGTCACATTTCATGTATAAATCAAAATCAAAATCAAATGATGCCAAAACCCGAAGGGGTGTTGATTACAGCTACAGAAGCACAATCGAGTGGTAGTGATAGAAATGAATCAAAGTTTTGCAGTCCATCAGCCCAAAAGAATCAAAGTTTTGTTGATATGTTGAAGTCTGGTAAGAATACTCAAGATGAAGATGATGAAGAAGAAGAAGTGTTTGTTATCAAGAAAGAACCATCCTCACATTACAAAAGTATTTTTCTCAACTCTTCACTTTCATCCAAAAGAATATTAATATTCTAAAAAATGTACTTCCTCCGTATCAAAATAAGTGACACACTTTCCATTTTAGGGTGTATCAAAATAAGTCACACATTTTGAAAACTTTCCTTATTTGGTAAAGTTAGTGGGACACATACCCACTAACTATCCACTTTAATAAAGTGAAATTACCCTTATACCCTTACTTTTACTTTTAAAACTAATTAATATCACTTTATTCAAGAAAAGTGGGACGCATTCTCCACTAACTATGTATTTTAATCTATTTTAATTTCTACTCTTATCTTTTACCTCAAAAAACGTGTAAGTCAATTTGTGTCATTTATTCCGATACAGAGGAAGTAGAAATTATATTGTAAATTGATAGTTGTTTTATCTGTTAAAGTAGATACAACACACCATGAACAAAAGCCAAACACCCTGCGTTCTAAGCATTCTGCTACAGAGCAACGTAGAAGAAGCAAAATCAATGACAGGTATTTTTTACTCATTTCATTTATTCTACAAATGAGTTTTTTTGTCCCCTTTACTCATTTAATTTATTTATTTTATAAGATCAACATAAAGCTATCATTTAATGACCCAACTGAACATTAATTTAAGATTGATGTATGATTATTTTAATACTTGTGAAGATTTTCAATGTTGAGAGAATTGATTCCTCGTGGTGATAAAAAGAGAGATAAGGCATCATTTCTGTTAGAGGTAATATCATAACGGACCTCTCTGATTTTATTTTTCTTTTTTATTTAATTATTAACCCAATTACAAATAACTAAGGTGCTGTTTGATATTAACAAAATGATTAAGTACTAAATGATTCAACGGTCTGAATGATTAAGAGGTTTTGTATAAAATTTGTTTTGAATGTGACACTTTTTTATAAGAATTCTGACTGCTTAATGATTCAACATAAGTTCTAAAGAAGAATGATTCAACAGCTTTTTGCTGTCCCATTCAGCATATACTTCATTCAGAAGCGTTAAACAAACGCACTGAATGCTGAATGATTAAGCATTCAGCGCTGAATGGTTCCATTAAGCTGCAAACAAACACAACCTAAGCTTTGAATTTCTAGGTTATTCAATACGTTCAATTTCTACAACAGAAGGTGCACAAGTATGAGGATTCATGCAGGGAATGGAAAAACAAACAACCGACTACAATCATGCCATGGGTAAATTCTTTTTATAACTAATTAGTGTGTCAAACATGATTACAAAATTTATATTATTTCAGTGATTTTTTTATTTTTTTTTGAATAATATGATTGAGGAGGTTCTAACTTCACTTTTTGTCTTGTTTCAAACAGAAGAACCAAAGACCAACCGAAGATCAACAACACCAAAATGGTGTCTCCACACCACCATTACCATACACTCCAAACCTAAATGAAAACAAATGCAATTCTTCCTTAAACCTACCAAAAAAGGGACAAAACATATTAAGTTGTGATGAAAGCATGAAGGAAATTGGTCGGTTGACCAATAAACCATCTTCTTTCCCTTCACCATTGCAGCCACCTGTTTGTGGAAGTACAAGTGTCACTGCACCAATTACTTCAAATCTAGCATCTAACACAGGTTCAGAGTTATGGCAGGGTAGATCATGTACAACTGATTGTAGTGGTGATAAGTTGAAAGATGATGAATTAACAATTGAAAGTGGGACTATTAGTATTTCAACTATCTATTCTCAAGGGTAACAATCTATTACTCAATGAATTAAAGTATTATTGTCATTTGTAAGGGAAAATTGCCAAGAATGGTAATATAATATACAAATTTTGACACATAAATTTTTCTTAAATAGACAAAAAGTGTGTTTAAGGTGCTGTTTGATAGGAACAAAATGATTAAGCGCTGAATGATTCAACAGTCTGAATGATTAAGAGGTTTTATATGAAACTTGGTTTTATTGTGAGAAATTTTTTTATAAGAATTCTGACTGCTTAATGATTCAGTATATGTTATACTGAAGAATGATTCAACACTTTTTTACTATCTCATTCAGCATATACTTCAGTCGGAGGCGCTAAACAAACACACAGAATGCTGAATGACAGCATTAACCGCTGAATGGTTCCATTCAGCTGCAAACAAACACCACCTAAGTCAATGTTATTTATTTTACAAGTTGTAGTTTTGAATGGTTTTACTAATTAATTTGATGTGTAACAGGTTGTTGAATACCTTAACACAAGCGTTACAAAGCTCTGGTGTGGACTTGTCAGAAGCCAACATCTTGGTACAAATTGACCTAGGAAAAAGAGCAAATAAGACTACCTCAACACCACTTCTTCAGGTACATTTAATCAATAATGGTAAGAGCATCCCAATGGTTAACCTCTCAAAAATTTATTATTTTTATCACATCAACATTCCACTTAACAAAAACCATTTCATAAACAACATCTCCAATGGTTAACCTTTCCAAAAAGATTTTTCTTTTACAAAATTTCTAATTTAGCTTTATCTATCTCAAATGTTTATAAATACCCCTTATATATAATTTGACAATTTTTTAACATTTTACTAAATATAATATTTTTTAAAAATATTTCATACAAAAATATGGGTAATAATTAGCATTAGAAATTATATAATTTATTTATAAACTAATAAAAATATAACAAAGAATTTATATATCATATATTTAAGGTCTTAAATGAAAAGTTATTAAACAGGGTGATTAAAAAAGACAAACATTGAAAGTAAGTTAAAAGCTTAGTAGAAAAAAAGTCATTGCAATAAGCTTTTAGAAAAGCTAGGTATTCCAATGGTAAAAAGTCTTTTAAAGACTTATTGTAATAGTAAAAAGCTTTTAATAAAGCTACCATTGGAGATGCTCTAACATAAATCTTTAAACAAAACAAATTAGCGTTAAAAGATATTAATTCTTTGGGGGACTATTAACCTGTTTGACATCATACGCACATTAATAAGTGAAATTTGAGTTTGTAAATTTTGGATAATATGCGACGTGTTGTGTGTACAGAAGAAGGAAGTTGCTGCCATTGATGCGCGTTCAAGACTTGCAAGCACACGGGAGGATAAGAGTGATAAAGCTTTAAAAAGGTTTAAGACAACCAGAAACTAAAACTAATTTTCTTTTTTGTTTGTAGAGGGGTTGCACAGTAAAAATGTATTATTATAATTATTATTATGAAGTTGATCAATAAAATTTATTCACACATACAAGTTTTAAAGCAAACTGTACAAGTATACCAAAGCAAAAGTTATGGTAGGTGAATAAGTTTTTGTGGTGTAAATACCAACATCCTTATTATTATTATTCGTTGTTAGGGACGCTTCCAAAATGTTAGTTTTTTTGAGAAGTCAATTCTATGTATTCACATACGATACATTGACGTGCAAAAACGAATCTGAAATAACCAGATAGTTGTTTGTTAAATAAAGACTTCTGTTTGACTGTTTATTAAACGCTTTAGTTCTTAATTAGGAGCATCAACAATCTTCAATTCTAATATTTGTAACATTAACGATCTTAAATTATAAAACTTGTAACATCAATGGTCCTTACAAAGTTAATAATGGATTAGTAATGTTCACTGAACCGTGCACAATCCTATATCTCTCGTGGTACATGTATTATATTAACTTAAACTGAATTCAATTATAAGTCTAATGTCATTCAAGATTCATTTCTAGAAGCTTTTAGAAGTTATTAATGTTTGCTAGCAACGTGTCTTGATGTCTTTAGAATTCATGGAACCAGAAGCTTCCGTGTTCGTCGCAGAAAATACCAACTTTTGACAATTGCATACATGGTTCCAAAATCAAGGTTTGACTTTGACCAATGGAGTGATTAACACTTCATACAGAATTCAAACTCCACGCCAGAAACATGCACATATATTATATATATGGATCGAACATAGAAGGTACAAAAGAAACAATACTTGATCACTTCTACAAATGGCTTACACAAAAACATTATTATTCTTCGTTCTTGTTGCGGTTTTTTCGCCATCATTAACAAATGCCCGAAAACGCAACGCAACCCAAATCCAATTCTACATGCACGACACCCCTGGTGGGCCCAATCCCTCAGCTGTCCGTGTTGCTGGTCAACCCATTAACACCACAGGGTCTGACATGTCAGCCTTCGGGTTCGGGTTCGGGTCCATTTATGTGATGGACAATGCCTTGACCGCCACTCCCGAGGTCAACTCGACCCTGATTGGTCGAGCCCAAGGGCTGTACGTGGTTTCATCACAGGAAAACGGGCCATTAAGCCTCCTCATGACCCTCACATATAGCTTCGTATCGGGCCTCTACAATGGCAGCTCTCTGAGCATAGTTGGCCGGAATCCTGTTCAGAATGAGGTTAGAGAGATGCCGGTGGTCGGAGGTACGGGTGTTTTCCGGCTTGCTCGCGGGTTTGCTCTAGCAAAGACACATTCGATGAACCAAGTTGATGCTATTATTGGATACAATGTTACCGTAATACCTTTCTACTAGAAAGCATTTATAGTCTTTGCTTTCGCATTTACTCTGTTTTTATTTCACTTTTGGATTATCAAAGAGCAATTTCATTTTCATGTATTCATGATTCAATTTTACTATTCTATTACTTAATAATATGCCATTGGTTTTACTACAACTTTAGTTATTTTATACTATATTATTACTTAATACCTGAATTTTTATTTTTATAATATAATAATATAAATCAAAGTCATTATTAGTCGATCGGTTTGTTATTTGAAGTTCGTATTGACTTGACTCACATTCTTGAGTTCAAATCAACTTGACTCGAATAGACATAAATTATATAATGATAAATATCTATAAACATATAATATACACAAAAGGGTGGAATTATAGAATAACACAAGTTCGATTAAAGCTTGCAAATTTTACGAGCCAAAGTATTTTGATACTTGATCAACTCAAAAATATACATGAGTAGGTTAAGTTTGACTTAAACCAACTCAATTTCGAATAATTCTCAAGTCGACCTCTAATAATTTTCGAGTGCTTGAAGTCAAGTAGTTCTTGAGTTGGTTCGGCTTAAAATATTCGTATATTAATAAAACATTAAATGCAGTTGGGATTTTGGTCACTTATGAATCCATTGCATTGTACCATTTCTAAGTGTTATTTTTCCCATCTCCCTATTTAATTCAGTGTTTTCCTAATTTCCAGTTTACACCCTTCCAATTTTATTCAATTAATATTAATTTTACATTTTCATGAACATTTTCATATTTGTCATTTAATGTATTAAAAAATGTATACAATTATTTTTTTAGTCTTTTTTTACCTTTTATTAACCTTTTATATTTTTTACATTAATGATTACGTTAATTCATTAAAATTTAGGGTAGAATTAGTAATGTCATAAACGGGTAAAAAAAATATTACTCATAAACATGTCAAATTGAAAGTCTCAATAGGTCAGAATAAAAAATATGCCTATTTGTTGACAAAATTTTGCCTATTTATTGACATAATCTCCATAATATTACTATCTTGATGTAGTTTGGTTTTGCTCGTAACACACGAAACCTCTGATTGTGGCAAACCTAATGTGAAGATCGAATAACTCTTCATAAACATAAATCTTTAGGCTCAAGAATAGTTAGTTCTTGATCTGGAATAAGCATATACAAAACATAAAATTGCGGAATTAGTTGAACATATATGTATAGCTAAACAAGTTTTCATCATTAAAAGCCTCAATTCTATATATAAATACATAGAACGGTTCTTCGTTAAACAGGATCAATCGATCTTGAGGTTTAGGTTTTACACACAAAACACGTTAAAACGTGGGTTCTAAGAACATCTAATTCTATGTCATTAGGTTTCTTTATATACTAGAAAACCTAAGACTTACAAGGAAAAGATAATGACTAAATCTTTTAAACTAATAAAGATATACTATATCTTTTTACATCAATGATTATCTCCTAAATCTTTATTTGAATTTGAACTTTCATATTCAATTTAGGTCCTTGTAGTTTAATAGTTTTGACTAATCAAATCTTTTAATGAATATTAATAATAATATTCCTAACAATCTTCCCCTATTTGATTTGACAAAACTTATAGAATTAGCTAGGAATCTTCAATTCTCTTCCCCTTTTTGACATAATCAAATTAATCCGAGAAACTTGAACTTCCCCTTAAATGATCAACACTTTTTCTTCCCCTAAAAGTGTGATATCATTCTTGTGTTCTTCAAGGCTATATTAATTACATTGAAAACCAACTATTTTCTATTTGAAGTTGAAGTAGAAACTCAAACTAAGCATCACATTCCGTCTAAATATAGTAATCAGCAACGTCATATCTTGTATGAGGGACTTGCTTATCTTAGTCTTCAACAGATCTTTTCGTTAAGATTCGGTTGAATTGCAGTTACAACAATACATAACATCTTATGTAGTAAGACTTTCCACTTCATCTTCAAATAAAATATAATCAATTATCTTCTATAATCAATTGATAAAGATCAAATATGTAGTAAATAAAAACTTTCCTTTATCTTTATCATGCCTTCAACCTGTGTGTGTGAATAATGTGATTCGTTTCACATTATTATCAGATACGATCAATAAACCGTAGTATGGAATGAACATGGTGTGTGTTATGCTTTCCAAAGTATGATGTATCAGTCAAAAATAAATAAATCAGTAAAAAAAAATTTCTTCGAAATTTTTTTTTCCGGTCAATACTGTTTAATAATTGATCAGTCAACGCAGCAGTAGTAATCGAAACACTGAATCAGTAGTAATTTTGTTTTACTACTGGTCAGTAGTAATTAAATATGGATCAGTAGTAATCAGAATTGTTACTGATCAGTAGTAACATGGTAACAGCCAAATATCAGTAGAAACTCGCAATTAGCAGTAGTAGATTGATACACTACTGACCAGTAGTAATGTTTGTAGAACCAGATCAGTAATAAATTTGGTGTTTTAAAGAGGATCAGTAGTAAATCAAGAACGTTACCAGTAGGAATTTTGATTTTGATTTGGATGTTGCCTTCTCAAATTTCCTCTATTTTGTGATTGTGGTGGACGTGATGTTCTAATATTAGCATTAGGTTCCACACCGTTTCCATTACTGTTAGAATTCGAATTTGAAGCAACATTTGAGGGCGTAAAAGCATCTACCACAGTGGTTGTGGTGGTAGCTCTGGGAATCCATTTTTGACGAAGAGGAAACCTGATCGTATCGGATTGGAGATCGGAAAGAGAAATTGTGCCGAGATTTGAATCGCCGAATAAGAAGAAATCGAAATTTAATAAACCCAAATGAATTTGAACTGCCTGCTTCTCGTTGAAAACCTTCGTCCCTTGTTTTATTCCAGATCTGAGCCACTGTGCTCTGATACCAATTGTGAAGATCGAATAACTCTTCATAAACATAGATCTTTAGGCTCAAGAATAGTTAGTTTTTGATCTGGAATAAGCATATACAAAACATAAAATTGCGGAATTAGTTGAACATATATGTATAGCTAAACAAGTTTTCATCATTAAAAGCCTCAATTCTATATATAAATACATAGAACGGTTCTTCGTTAAACAGGATCAATCGATCTTGAGGTTTAGGTTTTACACACAAAACACGTTAAAACGTGGGTTCTAAGAACATCTAATTCTATGTCATTAGGTTTCTTTATATACTAGAAAACCTAAGACTTACAAGGAAAAGATAATGACTAAATCTTTTAAACTAATAAAGATATACTATATCTTTTTACATTAATGATTATATCCTAAATCTTTATTTGAATTTGAACTTTCATATTCAATTTAGGTCCTTGTAGTTTAATAGTTTTGACTAATCAAATCTTTTAATGAATATTAATAATAATATTCCTAACACCTAATTGTTGGCATAGTCGCTTCCAAACTTTCCATTAACCATCCAATAAAGTTCGACATTCAAGAAATCATTTCAAACGTCATACACATTTAAAATATCATTTAGGAGAGATTCTTGTCTGTTTGACAATAATTTGAAATGGACAAAGTATCCAATGATATTATTTCGACATTTACATTACAACAACATACACATTATCATTGTTGACATAGAACACTAATATAGAAATTAACCGAAATAAAAACGAACCGAAGCATCAATTTATTTTCTTAAAACCTCAAGCCACACCGAAATAGATGAGATCCTCCGGTCGATCAACCACTTGACCCGAAGACCAAACCCGAACCTTTTAACTTCTCTTTCGTGATTCCATCAATGCGTTCTTTCATCTCCAAACTCAAATAATTTTTCCAATCACCAATCTCGCCTTTCCTAAAAAAGTCTCGCCTTTCCACATCAACCAACTTACCCAACTTTTCAACACCCGTTTTATTCACCTCCAAACCAGAATCCCTTGTACCGATACAGAGTTTGCACTCTCCATCCATTGCCTTTGGGAAGTGTTTCGATTAAGTGGTTGTACTCCTTGCAGATCTTGTTGTACTCTTCGTCCTCTTCTGACGAAGGTAAACTCGACATGATGATGATGATGATGAAAGAAAGTATAACAGATATTTTATTTTTATTGATTCATGATTAATATGAGTCATTGATGCATTATCGCATCGCGTTGTATTATATATAATATTTTATAAACCACGTGGATGACCAAGTTGCATTGTCCAACTAGAAGGCTCCAAGTCCGTATCAGTGAGATTTACCTGTACGTATTATTTAAACTTAAATTCCGTATTTTAAATCAGATCATGTTCGTCATCACAATTTTATTAGTTTGACATCTGTACTTCTTTTTAACTGTGATAACACGTATAACTATTATGATCACATATGCACAGTTTGAATTGTAAATCAACTGCAGATCGAGAATCTCAATGAAACACGTGGTGAGTTTTTTGTTTGTCGTCTTCTTCGTAAATAACCGTTGTTCACACCCAACTTATTTTTCATATCCGCGATAAGATTTGAATTCATAAGTTATGAGTAATACTTTATATTTTTATCACTAAACTATAGATCTTTAATATTATTTAGCTTTATTACTATAATATTAAAAGATCTCTTTATATTATAATTACTTTTTATAGTGTTTTTTTTTCATATTTATTGTCTCATGTTAAAAAAGGGAGGTACAGTTCACGGTAATTGTTCTAAAACTCATCAATTGCTATGATAGAGTACATATTAAAAAGAAAAAAAATCAATTTAAAAACAAGAAGAGAAAGATTGAATTAACTACAGTGGTGATTTTGCTAGTGTACCTGGATCACGGGGGTATTTCTTGGGGTATATAGCCCATCTTTCAAACATATGATTAATTACACTTTTTTGATAACTAAAGTTTGACCTCAAAAAAATAACCAAGATCTGACTAAATGCAATGCATATTCAATGATTCATAGTATATTAGTTTTACTAGCTTCATAACCCGCCCGATTGGGCGGGTATGCTTCAAAATTTATTATGTGAGAAAATACCAACAAAGATTAATAAATTTAAAAATGACATAATAATAGTGTATCTGTAATGATGATTTGCTTGAAATTCGATACAAAAATTTAAATGTTATATAAAATTTACAAACGAAATAAGACTTCTTTGTAAACGACATTTGCTGTTGAATTAGTGTAATTCTCATCTGTGTCACAACAAATGACCTTCAATCCGTTGTTGTTCTTAACTCGTGATACAGCCACATAAAGCTGGCCATGTGAGAATACCGGTTTTTGCAGAAACAAACCAAACTGAGACAACGTCTGACCTTGACTTTTATTAATGGTCATAGCAAAGCATACCTGAACAGGAAACTGCCTCCGATTCAATTTGAAAGGCATCTTGTTGTCGGAAGGGCTAATGTAACGATAAAAGTCGAATAAAATGTAAATATTTGCCGGATAATTTATGTTAACGATTATTACAAATTTTGAACAATATTATAATTGGTTTTTATAGTAATTGATTATTATAAATTATAAAATGTAAATATATATGACTACCAGATAATTTATGTATAAAATTTCTTATAATTGGTATAATTAAATGGGCCAGTAGACAATATTTATTGGGCTTAATAACCCGTATATCGTTTTCAATTATTCCGTGTATGTGGAGCCTGATCACTTGGACGAAGTGGTCCTTTCTCATTTTGACTGCAACACCAAGGTGGGTACGATCTAGGGTTTTGTTAGGAAGGTGCTTAGTTGGGCGGGTTTGCAAAATCGTAATTTTGAGTTGTTGCTTCAAAAACCATAAAATGTTATCGTATAATACAAACAAAGTAGAAACCGATCGTGATACGCATCGTACGTCTCTGATTGCAATTGGATAGTTGATCAGTAAATTCAAATTGGTGGAGAACTATTCTCAGGTATGGTTCGGTCAATCGAAAACTGTAAAATACATATATTATATTGTTTTGTTATATAAACGAACTGTAATTAAGATATACCTTTCAAATAACGGTTTGGTTGATTCGTAAATTATTGCAGTCATCGTCTTCGTTTCGTTAATTACCTGGATTTAATATATAATCTGCACTCAAACATTATGGTGTTCAATCCTGATTAATATATAATTGATGTACATAATAACAGTTAGTTAATAAGCAAGATTCTAATATATGCTGTTATTTTGGTTTTCTGCCCAATATTATAACATGCATCAGTTGAAATTAGTTTATACGATACTATAAAACAGAATTAATAGTTGTTTGGTTGAGATTGTTCTAACCCTAAACAATTTTTACACAAGTATGGCGTTAATGTTTTTCATTATTTGATGATGAATAAAGAAAAGGGAGAGTTTTTATAGTGTTTACATAGAGGTACTTCTCTGTTAGGGCATATTTAATAAAGTTTTAAATCGCATACCTTTTCAATTCTGCAGTTTGAAGAAGCTATAGGGCTGCAAATGACGGTAGGAACTTGCTGCAGTATAATCGATTTTGCTGTGTTTCGAAGGGTATGTGGATTTCATAGAGATACTAAATGGTTTATATAATTCCGAATTGACAGAGGTAAGTTTTTTGTTTCCATAATCTTAGGGAATATAGTTTACATTTTACCAATCAGGAATCAATTATATAAATTGAATATTACAAAAAACTTTTTAAAATATTTGAAGTCAAACTTTTAAAATATAAACTGTCAAAATATCTTGAAGTCAAACTTTTTAAAATATAAACTGTCAAAATATTTGCTCTTTCCGAATTATATATAACAGTTTGACTATATAAAGTCAAACTGATTAATAAAACAAAATAGGTTCCATGCACTTGTTTTAAAGGTTGGACAGATTGACTGCAAAATCGTATACAGATACACTGTTTTTAAAATTCCGATTGAGTAACAAATTTATTAATTTGTTTTCATGTGTTAAAAAAATGTATTACTGTTTATTTATACAGAAACCGTGTATCTGGTATTCTCATAAATTGAAATTTATTAGTTAATGAAGTAAGTGTTTAGACCGGAATAATCATACCTTTCACGTGATTAAAGTGTATGTCTTTCAGTTCTACAATTTTCCTGCAACAAAGTAGGAATTATATTAAGATGCAGGTTAATGGGGTATTACATGGCAAACAGAATGAAGACTATTAGAGGAATATTTACGTGTTCATGAAAAACGGAGTTATCGAAAAGAAGAGTGTATACCTTCAATGGTTGGGCAGATCTTCGTGATGCTGGTGCTGCAAAGAGTTGTAAGTCTTTATTATTATAACGTGAATTCCGGTATATAACGGGGTGGATGGTTAGTTTAAGTAAATCGAAAAAAGTGGAATAGATTAGGTAATGCAATTAAATTTTCCGAATTATAATTGTGAATGATGTGGAAATAAAATCTGTGAATTATTTGAAAAGGATACTTGATTTTGTTAATTCAAAACATACCATAATTAAAACAGGAAATCTTCTTTATGTACCGGATTTGGAGGCATTTATGTTAATTCACGTTCAGATTTAATTTCGAAATTATCTCTTTGATTCATGAAACAGGCTGTATAGTCAAAGCCATGAGATTTTTTCTCACGTGAATTGCGGATACCGAATAACTGCCATGCTTTCAATATGCGATTTGTAGGATTTGTGAGCAAAACCGAATGGCCAATCATGGAATTACACCTGGATTAAAGGACCAATCAGAATCGTGCAAAGTGATGAGGTGTCGAAATCGAATCGGGTTTACCTGCATATATAGGGAAAGATAGGCAGTCAGTCCCATGGGTTTTCATGGGTTCGCACTTCGCACCCTTGTAGAAGAGTATTTTGATATCTCATTTATCTAAGTTATAACTTTTTTTAAAAACCTCCCTTATATTAGGAAGTATTTTTTTTTTCTAATTTTTTTTTTGGTTAGAACTTTTGTTGATTATTAATAAATAAGTCATTATATTATATTATATTATATTATATTATATTATATTATATTATATTATATTATATTATATTATATTATACTAATATACATTTGAGAACATGTATGAATAGTGCCAAGTAGGCGATTTTTTTCTTTTTGTTTAATCCTCGCCTGACTTTGTTGACATGCTTTCTTTACGTCTTGATTGTCTATAGCTTTTTTTCTTAACTTAAAATTTTCTTTAACCTTATACAGAGCAATAGATGACCAAATAAAGTAATGTGGATTCTAGAAAATTTCAAATAAGTCCCTCCATTTTATAAATATTGTCATTTCTATTTAGAAGATTTAAATGTTCTACTTCCTCTTCTAAAATAAGTGTTATACTTTCTATTATAAAATAAGTTACACACTTTAAATATTTACATTATTTGGTAGAAAATAGTGAGCTCACACCCATTAACTATCTCATTTCATATAATATAATAACATATTTACCTTTATTTTTACTTTTAAGCATCATTAAACTCACTTTAATCAAATTATGTGTGACTCATCTCTACAAAGTATCTAATTAAATTTAATCTAACTTTTATCAATTTAAACTATCTTTTAGGTGGCGTGTGAAAATAATTTATGTTTTGAGTAAGATAAAATATAAATTTAGTTTCAAAAGAGGTCTAAATTTTTATAAACTATTAGTATTAATATTTAATAACTGTATAAATTTGGTTTCAAATTAGCCTAAATTTCATAATAACATATTATAAAATCTTATTTTTACCATAAAGCTTTTGGGTTGACATGAGGTGCACACACTACTAGACAAACAAAACTAAAGAATACGAATTTATATAATAACCAATGATAGAAACAACCGAAACATATATGATGTAAACTATCTTTTAGACATCGTATGAAAATCCCCGCGGTAACGAGCGGGGTAGTTTCTACCAATGTTTTAAAACCCGGGTTGTTACTCGGACCAATATAATGGCCGGGTCACGAGTCAACCGGTTCAACCGGCGGCTCCAACCGGGTCAACTAAGAACATATTAAATAAAATTATATAAAAGATATGTACTTCATATAGTAAAACTTGTATATTGTTATACAAAAAAAATTATATAAATTTGAAAATTTTCCCTTTCAAGACTACAAAGAAATTTGCCCCATTCCTTTTTTGTACTGCTCTCGTTACAGTCATTTTAACAAAGAATTATTAGCTCAAGCCAACCATTTGAAGTAAAAAGAGTGAAAACCGGGTCAAACCAGGTTACCGGGTCATCAGTTGTCACAATACCCGTCAGGTCGAACCAGGGCGATTCTTAGCAAAAACCCAGTGAGTTTTGACCCGCTCTCTTCAACGGGTCCCGGGTTAACCGGGTTGAACCGGCCGGGTCGACCCGGGTTTTAAAACACTGGTTTCTACTAGTATATAACATTTTACAAGATCATGAATAGTATGAGTGAGCATAAAAACCGAAAAACCGAACATAAACCGAAAAACCCGAAAAAAACGCCCCGAAAAAACCGAACCATTTGAAAAATCAATGTCAACAGTTTTGACTTTTGGAAAACCCGAATGTTTGGGACGGTATTCAGGGGCATATGAAAAACCCGACCGAAAACTCCGCCCCGCCCCACCATTATATATATCATTCAAATTTTATAAATTTATTCTTATATTTATAAAAGATTTGACATTTAATTATACTTTAAATAAAAATATTTTATTATTAATCTTATTTAAATTATGTTAGTTGAAATTTATTATTATATTATATTAAACTTAAGGTAGAGTCTCACGCTGAAGCAGTGTTAGACGTGATTGTGAACTGGAACCTGAATTATTAACCCTCACAAAGGGAAGTGAAAGCCTCAAATACTCGATGGATATGGAAATGGGTCTTGATCCGATCCAAACTAAATGGATATCGGGCTGATTCATGATCCAACAGCTATATTAATTGTGGTCCGATCCAAGATCCAACTAAAATAGATTGATTATTTAAATTATCATATTTTCAATATAAAAATGCTTCCAAGCTCCAAACAGGATTAAAGGATCAAAATTCAAAATTAAATTATATTTCTTTCAATATGAAACAAAAGAATATAATTTATAAATAACTTAACATCTAAAACAAATACCAAAACAAAATTTTCTATTTCCAAACTTACACTAACCTCTTAACTTGTCACACAATCAACAAGATAAGGATGAGTTATGTTAACATACCTTTCCCATAAAGGCTTATACCTCTTAAACCCAAACTTTAACCATGGTTTCATATTCCCATTAAAATGAACCACAGCTGCACTTTCTATAAGCCTGCTATCAATATTAACATCAAACCCGAGCCCCAAAACGTGCCATCTTCGGTCAAGTGGCTCGGTTCGTCCATAAAAAGTCAAAAGTCCAGCTGGCAAAATCCCTAACTTCCAAAGATTTCCATCTGAATTCTGTTCTTCCCAATAATGGTACACGGCTGTCACTTTAGCATTCCTCCATGCCACTAAATCAAAGACGTTTAGCCCGAAAGCCCACCCGCAACCCTGCGGGTCAATCTTGGAGCTCAAAATCGGGTTTGAGAAATTAAGATATTTATAAAGTCGGTGAAAAGCTTCAAGACATGTTTCAACGGCTCCATTAACATTC
The DNA here is from genome assembly GCA_963853835.1 of Calendula officinalis. NCBI lineage: Eukaryota > Viridiplantae > Streptophyta > Magnoliopsida > Asterales > Asteraceae > Calendula > Calendula officinalis. The sequence continues at coordinate 99,740,914 of OY970821.1, forward strand.
CCGTGAAGATCCAATGAGAAAAGAGGGGTTAAATCTTTTTGAATGATGACATCATCATCAAGAAACACGACTTTTTCAAGATGCGGAAAGATTTCGGGGATGTAAAAACGAAGATAACTTAATAAAGATTCAAGCTTTGGGTTGATTGATTTTGGGTCGTTGACTAAATCTTGAGACCGTTCAAAAGGGTATCCAAAAAAGTCAACTTTTTTTAGTTTCTTGAACACGGGAGAGTAAGAAGCATTCAACCAAGTCAAATCTTCGATCTTTTGCACTTCGATTGATGACCCTTTAAAGTCATTAGTAACAAACCAAGTTTGCATGGCTGCATAATTGGGCCCATTTGTAACGATGTGAAACACGAGTTGTTTCGGATGGTCAGCATTTGAAATAGTCGAGTTGACCACAGCCGAAACCGCGATTAAATTATCAGAAAACAAACAAAAATGGTAAAGATTATTGTCCAACAATCTTGGAGAATTCTTAATCTCTTCTGCAAATTCTTGTACCTTCTTTTCCATAATCCAATCCGCCAAAAGTTTAACATTTAAACAATGAAGATTCTTGGGGAGCGATTCAGCTGCTAAATTTCCAAAATAAGCACTTTGGACCGTTGCAGCATTTGCCCGTTCTTCAAGGGCTTGAATATGAGCTTTCATGGTCATCATTGTGGTTGCTAAATCATAATGAGAATCTTGTGATTTTATAATTAAGGATGATAAGCTAATAATTAAGGGTTCGGCTTCTTGTTGTGTGATGAGGCCCGCTTTCATGGCGGCTTTTGAAAGTAATAATTGACAATTTCTTATTTTTGAAGTTAACTGCCATGCAAGATTAAGGTTGCTGTGTTCTTTTGCAATGACTAAATAAGCTTTTGCAAGTGTCATTTGCTCTAATAATTGTCTGGTGTATGAATTAGGGTTAGATATCTCCTTTGTTAGATTCAACTTCTTGTGAGTAACGTGTATAGGTCTTGTGTTTCGTTCCTGAAAAATGGTAAGATTATGGAAGTTTTTAATCATAGTGAGATCCTTAAAACTAAAGAACAGATTAATTCCAACAATAAAATAGACCACAATATAGAAAAACACAATCAATTTGTATTTTATATATTCAGATGGAAAAAAGATAACACAAACTATGGATCCTGCAAATTTTCAAGTATAAGCATTCACTCCATTTTTTGTAAAATATAAACTTTCACTCTGAATACTTAGTATCTGAACTTATAAGAAGCAAGTTTTAGTTCATAAAAGGCAATCACTAGTCAAAGTCGTTGTCCCAAATTCAAAATTGCAATCTCACTATTAAAACTTAACACCTAAAATTAATGCTTTTACCAACTTCTACTCTACACTTTGAATAAAGACATCAACTAAAGAAAAGTATTTGTCGGTTACCTAAAATAAGCTTTATAAACCAGATTAAAAAACGTTAATATTAAATTTGAATAAAAATTAGGATCTGGGTATGGTTTATAATCTTACCAATACAGGGTGTTCAATGCGATCTTGATCTTGATAATTATGTTGAAGAAAAATGAGAACAAATCCAGCAACGGAAAATAACCCAAGAAACACCCAGATCCATATTGAAAGGCGCCGTCGAACCCGTCGCCGGTAGTCGGCAGCTCGCCGGCGCATCTTTAATCAAGAAACCGAAATTCACAATTCACCACCACCACCAGATCAATAACAAGTAAATCCCGTCAATTTTGATAATCAGATTATAAAGTTGCAATCTTTATATCAAACCCATTAATAAATCGACAACGAGAGGCAATTAATGACACTAATTAGATGAAATTTGAGTTTTTGGGCCAATATAAAGTTCAATTGAGTGTGAATCGATTTGGGAGTGTGTGTTTGTGTGTTGATCTCACTCAAACCTGAGGGAATTTTTTGTCGGCTCGGGGAAATGAGGAGGGGGTCCGTTTTGGTTCGTTAAAAAATGGAATTGAATAGAAGTGGTTTGGGGGAAATACACATGGGGTTAGTGGGTAAACATGTGTTTTTATGCATATAAATCCTAATCTAAATTAATGGTAAAATACCCGATATATCCTTAAACCAGTCAATCGCTTCACCAGATCCACATCCTGACCAGTCAACCGCTGGTTCCCAAATTGCTCATCATATCCGGTGTCACATCACGTCTACAATCGGCTTCCATATTAGGTGTCCTCTTCCGTCAACCAGCAGTTTCGAACTTCCTCACCAAACCCCATGTTAAGTTCCGTCAATTGACGTCTTCCATGTCTCTCGCGATGATTCCGATAATTATAAACCTCAATTTCTTTGTGAGCTTCCAGTAATTCTTTCTAAATCATTTTAAGTTTCTTATAATGCATAAATTAGTTCATCATTTTGCTTAGTTATACTATAATACATAAATTAGAAATCAGATTCAAAAGCTGCCTCATATATGTTTATAGAGTTGTGTTCAATCTAGTCTCGCTTTTATTTATAGTCCCAAATGAGTAATTTCAACAACTAGATTAATCACATAAATTTAAATCAACTTTTTTAACAGAAAAAAGTATCTTTAAAAAGAACAAATGTATCACATATAATATTTTTATATAATCACATATGATTGTGCATTTGATCATATAGGATTGTATATTTGCTCACATATGTGATATTGTAATTGTATACTTAACCACATGTGATTCTTTGTATAATCACATGTTATAGCTCGGTCGAAGCCGATCAGACATATGCCAACGGTGGCGTCACTAACCCGTCAAGGGCACGTCGTGCAACGACGCCTTTGGCACCGCGGCGTCGGTAGCCGCGTCGGTAAAAACGTGTCGCCGTGAGGATGTGAGGGATGGGGCGTCAGTAGCTTTGTGTGTGTGTGGAGGGGGTTAAATTAATATTTTAAGGGTTAGTGATGTGTTAGTGATGGGTTATGGTTGGCACGGCCGTGTCAGTAGCGTGTTGGTAAGGATTTGATGATGTGGCGCTACTGACGGGTTTAGTGACGCGCCACTATTGGGAGAGGCCTCAGTTAGACATAAAAACTCAGTTGAACTGGTCGGACGAACCCTTAAAAGCAACTTTTTAAAAAAATATTAGATAAATAAAATAGACGTATGGATTTTTGTATTAGATAGTATAACTTTTGGAATAAAAAATAAACTTAATTGTAAATAGATTTTGAAATTTTCTACTTTTTTGTAGTTTTTTGTATTTTTCGAATTTTTTGGTATTTGTACATCATTTACATTATTATTGCATCATAAATATTTAACAGTATTATTATCCGATTCAACCGACCAGCTATCAGGTATGTACAACCAGTTTAACTGTATTAGAAGTTAGAACATTGAACGGTTCAATTCAAACACCAGTTTGTAAAACATTGCTCAAAGTACTTGAATAATGCTCTCTCGAGTATACTTGGAAATTTCATAATTTTATATCTTTAATCTCATTTAATTGATATTAAATGTGTATCTTTGCCAGGAAAACATGGAAGTGACTGGATTCACATTTGAATATTTTTGAGCACATGCTTATACTCAGACCCATTCTTTATACAGCAGTATCTTGAATGTTCATGTCCTATTTACTTTTATAGCTTCAATTCTCTAGGAAACGAAATCATTCAAGCATCCATAAGTTCATGTGACAATAACTTAATACATGCAAAATAAAGAGACTTATGAATATCCTTCAGTCTCTTCAGAGAATAATATAATTACAACTTCAAACACACAAAATACAAAATTACCTTATTACCCTTGGGAAACTTAGGGTTAATTATGCCTTTATTATTAGACTAAAGCATCCAGCCTGGAAACAGTCCATTAGGATTGTTAGCATTGACACCACCAACATTCATCTCATGATCAGAGCCAATAGGGTTGTATCTCAATCCATTAAAGCTGAAGGAATCAAATTTAGTCAAAATTACATACTATGATTTTATGCATTTTAATTACTTCCTCCGTTCCAAAATAAGTGATACAAATTAAAATTCATGGTTTTTGAGGTAAAAATAATAATGAAGGTTAATTAGATTAAATTTGAAAGTTAGTGGATGATGGGTCCCATATACATTGATTAAAGTGAATTTAATGATGTTTAAAAGTAAAAGTAAGGGTACATGTGTCTTTTCACTTTATTAAAGGAGATAGTTAGTGGATGTGGTCCTCACTACCTTTTACCAAATATGGTAAGTTTTTAAAGTGTATCGCTTATTTTGAAACACCTCAAAATGAAAAGTGTATTACTTATTTTGAAACGAAGGAAGTATATCTTTTTTATTTTTCATGGGGGAATTTAATTAAATTAAAATACCTGTTGTGCATGGAGGTGTTTAATCCTAGTGGCTGAAAGAAGTCATGATCAGAGTGTGTAGGGAGAGGATTATAAGGGATGGTTTGTGCACCACCTTCCCACATTTGCCTTGGGAATTCTTGAGCACTTTCTTCCAACTAATCAAACACAACATTTCATTAGCTTTAGAAATCAAATTAGATTGTTGTATTTGAATGAATGGAATATTATTTTTAGAGTGTGTTGAAGAGAGAATATGGTAGTACCTTTTTCCTTAAAGCTTTGTTTGTGTCAGCAAGAACTTGCTCCTGAATATATAATCAGTCATGTGTAGTAGTAGAATTATTGGTTGTGATTTGAAATGAACATTTATTTTGAGACAAATTAAAATACAAAAGTGGGAACCTAATTTGAGACACATACTTTTTTATTCACTTTCATGAAGTGCTGAAGATCACGTCAAATTACCATATTTATAAACGTGAATAATTAAATAAATTCACAATAGTTATAAATTAATAAAATATCCATTTATTAGCGTACACAAAACTAAAAATTTTGTACATTTAAAAGTGTAGGGATAAATTCGTTAAAATTATTTTTCACATGCTTTCTTTGCTTGCAGAAATAAGATAATGCAAATTGATCTCTACATTTTTAAATATATACAGTTTTTCTTTAATCCCTATTTACAAGTGCGGGATTTTTTTAATCATTTCTTATATTTTTCACAATTATAGATGTAACCATCTTATACACGTCAATATATAACTACAATCATATTGACCAAAAATTATACAATTTTTAAAAACGCTTAGAAAAATGTATAAATTAAGATATATCTGGTACGTAGAATGACTAAAAATTTAGTGCAATTAATTTTACACCCAGGAGACATAGATAGATACCTTTCTTTGGAGCTCAGCAAGTTGGTCCAACATGGATTGAGTCTGAAATACGATTATAAGATATACTATTAATATCTGTCAATTTATATCTAAGTAAAATACGAATTTAGATACGAATAATAGAACGCTTTGCAAAAACTATTGGGATCAAGTTTGTACTTTTGTTGATCTGATTTTCCTCAAAGACATCTCCAGTTGGTGTTCAAGTTGCTCGAGTTCCTTAGTGTTTAATGGCGCCAAATCTTCTCCAAGAAGGTTTCTGCAATCATCGAATTTACAAACGGTTAAAAATATGGAAAATGATAATGACTGCCTTAGGGCTGTCATTAAGAAGGCAAAATAACAAAAGACAACCCCCGGAATTTTAGGAATAATATTGTTTTAATCAATGTACAAGTTTTTTATGCATGTTAGTGACAACCTAAGGGCTGTCATTAACAAAACCCAAAAAATATTATATCGGTAACGTTTGGAATCAATGATATATATACCTTTGTGACCGTTGCAGAACCTCGACTCTTGCCTTTAGCCTCAAATACTCGTGGTAATTGTACTGCTCAAGTAGTAATTAGTGATGTCATCATTAATTAAGTAAGACAACCGAAAATAAGGAAATTTTAATTAATTAGGTTAATTGGCTAAACAAACCTGGCTCTCATTTTCTGGTTGGCTGCCTTTTAATGATCCATAACTACAGCTGTGATATTTTTCAAGTGTTTTCACCATGCTGAAAATGGAAGGTCAATGAACACAAATTTGTAAATAAAATAAAGAATATAATGATTTCCTATATTTCCTTTTCCGAATTAAGCTGAAGGCAACACATGACTCATTTCTGCATTTACCCAAACAGGTGTTCTCAAACAAAAAGAACCTATATGCACAACTAATTCCATAACAATGAAAGGATATATTATGACAAGAATATAACGTGAACGATTATTCATTGGTATAAAAAAATAGTTGTAATTATAATACTTAGGGTATGTATATTAATTAGTTAATTAAATCAACATGCCTATATATATATTATTAAATGGAAGGTAATTGGTATATCACGTATATTACTTCATACACCATACAGTATATATAAGCTTTATAAAAATTGTACAACCATATTAAAATGGGTGGTATACGAATCGTCCCGTTTATTAAAATAAAACTCAGAGAAAAAGATCAGTCTAGATCAACCAAGTAAATTTGATGATATCTACTTATGAAAAGCTTGATCCGTTCCTTATCAGAAAAGAAAGAATGTACGGAGGATGAAGATCGAATTTTTTATATATCAAAAATATTAAAAATCATTAGAAATTGATCTAGAAATATGTTCCAAAAAATGATAACATTGTTTTTCATAATAAAAAGCAAAGAAATTAAATTAATAACAACATTTTCTGACTAGCTAGGTAGGGTTCTAAATTTTGAATTTCGTATAAACAACAATAGGGTTTCAAATGATTTGCATTTTTGCAGCTTTTCCTGATCTCTTCTGTGATAAAACATCAAATCTTCAGGATGAAAACAAATCTAAACAGTAACCCTTAGATAATATAATGGGTTCTCTTAATTCTTTAAAATAACCACCAAGAAAACCTTGAATTTGTTCTTGATATATATAATCAAGATCTCAAGAACCCAGAAATGAAAATATAAAATATTTCACCTTCAAAAAACAAGAAAAAATATGTATTTGATTCTAAACCTGAATATGTGAAAATATAATACTACTAATATTACATAATAAATGTACAAGAAGGTAAGAAAAGAACAGATCTTAGAAACCCTCATATATAGACCAAGAAAACCTATAATTCTTTCTTTTTCCGAGGTTTAAAAGCAAGAAAGAAATAGATCTATAAACACACACAAGAACGTGTAATTACACACACAAGAACGTACGTACCTAGAGCTGCTACAGAATTCATAAAGTTTTCCACGATTTGAGAAGATGATGAGAGCCACCTCAGCATCACAAAGAACTGAGAGTTCATAGGCTTTTTTGAGAAGTCCATTTCTTCTCTTGGCAAAAGTAACTTGCCTGTTGATTTTGTTCTCTATTCTCTTCAGTTCTACTCTCCCTCTTCCCATGATTATTAATTAGTTTTAGAAAAAAAATCTTTTATATTTGTGTATTTTATTTCCGTTTCTGCAACAATTCCACTCTTGGTTAAGAGAACACCTACTTTTAGAAGTGCTTTTAATTCATGAAACTAGTGTTTTGTGTATAGATAAAGTAGAAGGAAGTTAGAGAGAGAAAGTGATGAGCACTCAAAAGAGAAATTTGAGAAGAAAATGGAAACCCTGGGAGATCTATCTTTGGGCAACCTCTATCTACCATTGGTCTTTTCTATACCTCACTGCCACTTTTGAAAAATTATAAATCTTTACTTACTAACATTTAGGTCTGCTTCTTTTAGTAGGTTTAAAGAGCTCCTTAATTTTAAGTTTAAAGAGATTTCCACTTTTAGTAAGTTATTTAACTTAAAAAATAAAGCGTTGCTTACATGATTCGAACACAAGACCTCTCCTAAGTAGTCACTATGTGTTAACCACTTCAACTACTTAATTATTTTAATTTATTCCAGATACTAATATATATAAGCTTTAACGTCACCAGAACTCAACCATCATTTCTCTATTTAAAAGGCCACCACTCATCACCATCGCTATTGTCACCACCACCGGTATTGTCGTCACTTCGAAATATAGTGGGTATCCGCCGCCGCATTGCGCGGGTACCCTGCTAGTACTTTTAAAGTATTTCTTTTAAAAAATTGTATTTTGATTCTCAACATTATATACTTCACTTAATTCGCATTTTAAATGGTATATATTGGTCATGTTCTAATAAATGTTATGAAATAGCCCATGCCAGATATGTTAGGTGTGACATAAGATAAAGCACGATAAGACATCATAAAACACGTTTTATCGTGAGTTTTAATATGGTACATTAGGAAATTTAGGAAAATAATGAAATATATAATTATGAATTTAGATTTTACATTTTTTATGAACTTGATATATTGACCATCTTATTAACCAACAGATCTAATTTTTTGTGAACATAATAGGCATATATATATTATATACAAAAAATCGTCGTCTTAAGTCACGTTTTAAACAACTCCATAGCTTGAGCTTAATGGTACGCTCGCTCGCGCGCACCTTAAGCTTTTTATTGGTATATGTACATGTTATTTATTTTACGTGACCAATACGTTTAATTAAAAAAAAACTAGAAATATACTAGGGTAATAGACAATATTACGCATCCATAAACAAATGGCAGTGTATATAAGAACGACGAAAATAGACAACTCTCAAAAGTCAAAACTATGAAACCAGACGCCACTGTACAAAAGAAAAAATAGAAAAAACAACAGCAAACACCACAAACCCTCTTAAAAAACTCTAAGAAAAGTAGAAAACTTTTTAATCGCACCGTGACCGGTCTAATTTAGCATTATAAGGCTATAATCAAGTGCAAATCATCGACACCACCGGTTTCATATTAAACCACAAGATGAAGAATAGAAAATGGTACGAAATAAATGAATGATTGTTGAAAATATATTGCTTTATTGATTACATTTCATTATACTATAGCTAGCTAGAATCCATAATGTACGTCATCTGTGTATTTTGTGTTCTTTGAGATTGAAACGAAAATATTATTTAAAAGAGATTACAAAGTTAATAAGGATCGCGGTATGTCGTACGGTTCATGGAGTGCAGAACGTTATACATGTAAACATGGATAAAGAAATTCGATCTCTATATTTATGATCAAACTGTAGGTTTTTTTAACATCGAATTGTATTAAAAAATGACTAGCAAGGAGTTAATTAGAGAGAAAAAAGTACAAGGAGAAAAAAACATAAAGCCAGGGTTACTATTCCACTCGACCCAAGCAATTGAACGGAATGACATATCATTCCTATATCTCCAAATTATTTTCCAAAGAGTAGTGAAGATCACAACACCAAAACGAGGTTTAATAATTAAGCACGTGGGAGAATAGTTTTGGATGTTCCACCAATTGAAGATTTTCCCCAAAAGTTCACTCGGTATAGAGCACCCAGCCAAGGAATAAATGATTTTCGTCTTCAATTCCATCATCAATACGTTTGTTATCTAAGTTGACTCAAGTTGGGAGTCTCTGTTTTGTAAGTCTCCAAACAAAAATATTTACTTTAGAAGAAACCAATTTATTCCATGCAATTGGTACTTCATTAAAGCAAAATTTGTATTTTTAACTATGGTTGTGTTTTCTGTTTCTACTTATGAATTTAATGAATATAACAAAAACACTAGACACTTGTGAGTCTCTTAAACATAACCAGGGGTGTCTTTGAAGAGGTGCAAAAGGTGCAACCGCACATGGCCCATATTTTTTAGGGGCCCAATTTTTATATATATCTTATGTATATAATATTAAAGTTTAAGCCAACTTAATAATTTAATAAAAAAATAATTAGAAAGTCCAAATTTTATATGAAAATCTGGTATTCAGGAGCCCATTTTCGTGTTTTTGCACGGAGCCCTCAAAATCTCGGAGACGCCGCTAAACATAACAATAATATGACTATTTGTATTTGTACATGTATCAATTTTAAGCAGTCAACTGCTGACATGCCCTAACATTTAGAAGTAGGAAAATGTTAAATGGGAAAAAAGTTTAGAAGACTGAATGAATGGGGAATTAGAAGGTACGCTATTTCAATAATGTGATTCTAGTTCTTGATCGACATCTTCCTTCAATTCTGAAATGAAAGATCAAGAAAGAACACATGATAGGTGCAAATTATGAGTTGGAATTTGGAGATTGGTGTACTAAAGACCAACATACCCTCGTGGGGTGGGGTAAAGGTATGGAAGAGATATCTCAATTTTATTGTTCATATTTATTTTTTATATGTCTCAAAATTATTGTTCGTTTAAAATTACACTAATCAAAACACACTTATGTGTTAAAGATAAAAAAAAATTGGTTGCATAATATAACAAGTGCATATTTTTTAACTGAGTGATTCTTATATGTAAATAATAATTTTGGGATGCAGAAAATAACATGAAAGATTATGTAAATTCGACCCCACAAGATATTTTTTATGTTTTGTTAGTTTGGAAAACTACTTGACATAGAAGATTAATATAGTACACTACAATGTTTTTCCTTTTTTATGAAAATGTCGAATTGTCTCTTCAATGGGTATATTATATTTTCAAGTTAGTGAGATATTTGGATATTCTTTTCATATAAAATTATAAACCGATTTTATTTACTAAAATGAGCTTTGTATGATATAGTTTCACTGAATTGGAAGCACTAAAACATTTGCAACTTTGTATTCCTTCTCCACATACTTGCAACAAAGTTAGCAAGACATAAAATGATGCTAGTACTACATTTACTATGTCTACAGGTTGTCTATCTACGGCAAAAGTCATATTTCGTGGACTTAGGGCCACGTGTCAACTGCTTATTGGTATAGCTGTTTTTTCTCCTTAACTTTTCCAACATTGATTGGAATCTTGAACTATAGTACAAATAATTAATACGGACTACTGGACTAGTCCCCAAGTTGAAATTGATGGTCCATCTATATGCATCCCATCTAATGGCAAATACTTTTTGGCCCAAAATACTCGGTTTATTCTATATCTACGACTATCCTGTGAATAAATCAAGTGTAGTTCTTTAATGAGAAACCTTTATTTGGTTTACATATATTTTGGAAAAAAGGTTATTTATGCTTAATTATAATGGATTTCTCCATATTGGCCAACCTTATGCTTATAATTATATGGAACGTAACAATTACATGATCGTTATGAAACCTAGACACTTAGACCATGCGTAACGGACGACCGGTCGTCTTGTCCACCTCGGCAACGCCCGACGCGCCCCGCCCGTTACGAACCCCGATCCCCGACGCGTCGCCAAGCCCCAACGGTCGACTAGTCGACTGTTCGACTTCGAACGTTGCACGCCCCATTTCCCCTCCAATGGCTACTTTTTACCCCAATCAAATTTAATTTTTATCCCTTTTTTTTACCCTATAAATACCCAATTCTTTTACCAAATAATTCACAACTCTCATTTCTTTCTACACTTCTCAAACACACACTCAAATCTCTCTCAATCACCCTCTCCAAAAATGTCTTCCTCCAAGAACAAAGGCAAAGGCAAGGCAATGCGCCAAACAAACACTTCCACACCCTCTCAATCACCCTCGATCAACTTTCAACCACCCAGTTTCGTACATCAAAATATTATTAATGTATTTTTTTTTAATTTAAATTTAAAAAAAAAATAAAAAAAAATTCCGAACGGTCACCTATTACGAGCATTTGGTCGCTATCTGGTCATGTGTTTGATCAGGAGAGAGAAAGCTGATGTGGCACAGAGGTGGCAGGGGTAACCAAACTGGGTTTGATCACCCATTACGCATAGTCTTATTATCAAATAAGAAAGAATAAAAGTACATGGTGACCTTGCGGTGATCTTACGCCATGTCCAAAACTTGGTCACCAATCAATTTCTTTTCTTACTTTTTTTTTGGGTTAAAAATTGGTGTTGCCATTGTTGGGTTCTGCTATTGTTCATCATATTAGGTGGTGTTTGTTAAGCCTCTTAATGATTCAGTTAAGAGGTCGACCTGTTAATCAGACAGATTCAGAGTGTTTGGTAAGGTCTCGTAATCTGCCTCTGAATAAAAAATTCAACATGTTCTACCTCTTAATCGGACAGATGTCAGGGGAAGTCTGAACCATTCAGACCTCTGCATCATTCAGATAGTAATCATTTACAAAGTTGCAATTAAAAGTTCAATGCAAAGTAGTTCCACTTACAAAAGGTTATCAATGTACTCCTCATAATCATATAATCAAGCTTCAAAATTTTGTGGCTGTTCATTCTTAAATGTTAAATTTTTGCGTATATATAGAATTCATAGATAGATTTGATTAATCAACTCAGAACTAGGCCTGTGCAGTTTGAACCGGGACCGACCAAAACCGACCGGGACCGGAAGAACCGGACCGAACCGGCGCCGAACCGTAGCTTCCGGTCCGGTCCTCGGTCCGTATTTTTTGAGAACCGACAAGTCCGGTCCGGTCCTAAACCGGAAGAACCGGTAGAAACCGAATAAACCCGCCAAAATACAAAGCCTGTGATTTTTTACCGTCCAGCTCATCCAATAAGCTCATCCAGCAGCTTTAGCCCAACATCCTATTAAAAAAAACCCTGCACGTCTACACCACACGTACGATTACGACCGTCCGTTTCTTCAGTTCGTTTCTGTTCAACTTCTTCGTTCGTTCGTTCGTTGCAAGCTCCAACAATCGATCAATATTATATCGAACTCGCTATCCGATAATAGTGATTCTCAATTCCAGGTATGATTGTATAACTATAACATGTCTTTATTCTGTACCTCTGTTAATTACATAATGTTAATACGTGCATGGTGATAATCATTGGTATTCAATGGTATCAACCGGTTCTAACCGGTTCAAAACCGAAGGAAACCGGAAGTTAACCGAAACCGACCGTCGACCACCGGTCCGGTCCTTGGTCCGTCGAATCTGCTTTTTTCGGTCCTCGGTCCGGTTCCGGTCCCGTTTTTTGATTCTGCACAGGCCTACTTAGAACCACAATTTGTAAAAAAAAAAAAAAAAAAAAAAACTTCAAAGAAGTTGTTGAATGTTTGCAAGAAAATAACAAAACAGGAGGATGATTCTCAAAAATATTTCTTATTCCATAGCACCAAACTTTTTCTTTTTTCAAATCAATTTCTTTTCTCAAATTTCCATTCTAAAACAGCCCCTTCCTTGGATGCAAAATTTAAACAAGAGTTATTCACACTTTCACAATAGTGTGTGTGTGACTGTTTGAATCCCTCAATCTGTACGTCGTTTCAACAATCTTCTCTCTCTAAAACCCCACGGCGGTCAACGGCGGCGGCCTTCCTTTTCATCTCCGCCGTTTCTTTCTTCTAAAAGTTGTTTATTTCTCTAATTGACAATCGTATTTGCGGTAATCTGTTACTTATAGCTTGAATTGGAGGTCTGCTTTCCGGTTTTGGTACTTCAGTTATACTGGTAATTCATTCATCCTATCGCACATATACATTATACAGAGTAATTTGAATAACGAACTTCGAGCCCTGAGTTGGTAGTTTTGGAATTTGTTGTTGTTTATGTGATTTTGTTGGATTATCAGTTGTTAATTACGCATTTGAGCTGTTACTTACGCAAGAACACGGTAGTTATGAAAGAATCAATGTTAGGCATGAATTTCAAATCAGAGTTTTTAACAAAATTGGATGGAAATAAAGAATTCAGGCTCCTGTGGGCATATGGTCATTTTAATTCTAAAAAGAAGCTTCTCATTCTTGATTTAAACAGGTTGCTTGTGGATATTGTATTAGACCCTTGTGAAGGCTACAAATCAGACAAAATAATAGGGTCAAAATCAGGTATTTTTTTCTGGTATAGGTGGAAAACTTGTTGGGTTGACCCGACACACGTTTTGTGCGAATTATTTTCTTAACAAATAATTGGTGTGTTAAATATGATAAGAAATCTTATACTATTACAATATTGAAACTACATTTTGGTGACTTCTGTCCTGATTTCATAAAGCTATATTTTTTTTATTTACATGTTTGAGATAAAAACAGTACCCAAGTCATCCATTTATAAGTAAACGGGTCAAAATTTCCACTGATGATTTGACATTTGCTTACATGATTATTGTTTCCTATTTCAGTGTTTAAGAGACCATATTGTGATGAATTTTTGAAGTTTTGCTTTGAGAAATTCAATGTAGGTGTTTGGACATCAAGAACAAGGTGCCCTAACTATTTTATTATTTTATAATGTCTTTTATTAGGTTTTTTTTAATTAAATTTAACATTTATTAACTTATATTAATTCCTCACTCTGTTATATTTTATCATTCTCATGCAATAATAAGTTAATATACAGGTTGTTGACTTTTTTATGGGAGAGACTCAAAACAATCTGCTTTCTGTTGGGTTAGCCCATTTATTCTGTTGATCAGACTATTGAAATGATATACAAAATATTTAGAAAGAGTACAAATATTTTTAGACTAAAAGTGTTGCAGAACAAATAACCTGTTTTAACCGTTGACTCGTTATCCGACCCACCTGTTTTACCATCTCTACATAATTATGACATTTGTATACATATTGTTGATGTGTGATCACAGGACCAAAAGGTGATCTTAATGTTAGTGTGAGGTGCAGGGTGCGTATCACTTTTTCTTCTTATTTATGTTAGATCATTTAGATTCTAGCCATAGATATTAGTATTCTTGTGTCCTTTTTTGTTATGTTGTATTTATTACCGGATTTATATGACGAAGAGAATGCATGCCACCGTGGCAGTTGGTGCCGTGTTCTACTTCTACCGGAACATTTGTTGTGAAAATTAATAGTGCAACATTAGATACTAGTTATTTGTATCTTGGTTACTTCTAAGTTTTTGTTAGTTGGTGGTTTTAATGTTTTAAGTGGCTTTTTTGTATGCTTTTTGGCTTTTAAGTGGTGGTGAAATGCCTTCTCCTAAGGATGTGCAGGATGGGTCAATGACCTCAAAATTATTGTTACATCAGATGTCATTTAAATGACCGCATCACATCATTTTAGATGAAATACCCACAATATCATCAGATCTACCCAAGGGGGTCCCACCAAATGTAAAGAAAATACACTACCACGCCCGCGCTTCAATTTGGCTGAGGCCACATTTCCTTCACGGTGTGGAGGGGGTAACACGCTCCATATCGTAGTTGTCATGACACCTAGGATCACACCATGGTATGGTTACTCGTACTGCAAAGCCTGCGACTCAACAAGCTGTTACCACCGCTGACATAAATTATTTGGAATTAAGGTTAATAGTTCACAAGGTGAATAGGACTCTAGACAAAAATAAAATTTTTTTTTTTTTTGAGATAATTGACATGAACATTTGTTTACCAAAATGTTCGTATCATTCGTCACAAGTTAGACAAATTCTTCTCTCTTTTTTTTTTTTAAAAAAAAAAGAAAGAAAGAAAGTTAATACAACTGTATAATTTTTATGTGCAAAACTGTTATTTTTGAAATAAGGTTTACTGGATTCAAAATGCAATAATGTCAAGAAAGAGTGAAAGACAATAGCCAATAAAACATTAAACATAAACTTAAAAAATAAATTGGAAATATATGAAGAAAAAGGAGAATACTTATAAAAGCCAACCCGAACTCCAAAACGTCAAAACCCTAATTCATATTTCTATCTCCCTATCACACACTTTTCTCGGGTTTGCCATGGCCGACGCTGTGATCTCTTTGGACAAAATCAAAGCTTTCTGGAGATCTCAAGTTTACGATGAAGAGAATTGGGCTGTCAACTCGGTAATACTTTTCATATTTGTTGATTGCAAATTCGTTTAATCGTCAATGTACATGTGAAAATCTGCAAATTGAATCCGTTTCAGATATTCACTTCTGTAAACCCTTTGCCTGATTAGAGAATCAATTCGACTGATATTGTTGACAATTTTCTGATGTTCAAATCTTCGTATGTTTTTTAGGTTTTGTGTTTGTTAGTTTGTGACTTTCAGTTAATTTGGGGTTCGATATTGGATGTATGATCTGGTGTTCCTTATCCGTGTTGCAGCATTGATAGTTAGGATTTCTCTTGATTGAATTTTTCATTTATAACTGCAAAATATCTGGTCTAGCTTGAGCCTTTACTCTATGCTATTTTTCTGATTCGGCAGCTGAATTAATTTGATTTTTGCCTCTTTAATTTTAACATTCCTGTAACACACTGAGACTAATGAAAAATAAATAATAAATAATGTAGATTTGTTCTTATTTGGTCATTGTTTGTTGTTATTTTGCAGAAATTAATCCGTGCTGTTGGACTGTTTGCTGGTTCTATTGTTCTGATGAGAAACTTTGGTGATCTCATGGCTATATGAAGATGGATGCTGGATCTCTCTTTTTAGTTTTCCTTTTTAATAGTTGTATGATGCTTATTACAAATCTTGTTTTTTGAGATGCTCTATGCTTTTGTAGAGACAGAAATAACATAATTTTTCCTACAGATATGATTTAAGTTCTTGATTTTTTCCTATTTCTATGTGTGTTAGCATTTGATCTTGAAATGCTCGATATACCCTGAACTCCTATTTTCTCATATTCTGATGTATTTAGGGCAAAATAATCAAAAAATAATTGTAATTAATTATTGTGTGAGATGTAACTGCAAAAGTTATCTACTTTTACACCAGAATTTTGAGCCAAGATTCCAAGAATTTTCAAATTTAAATGAAATGCTACGTATATTCAATTCCAATTGCTCTGCAAAACATTTCATACATCACAACAACTGCAATTTCATGCTTAAATATCTTCTTAAAGCAGCACAACAACTGCAGTTTCATGTTTAAATATCTTCTTAATACGAACCTTAAGTTGCAAACTTTGTAAGATTTATAGCAGGGTACCCGTGATGTAACTATATTTTAAGGTGACTAAATTTTGTTTGGTCACTTTTCTGACAATAACTTCAAATGAATGATAATTTAAAGTAATGTAAACGTAAATCTTTCCATAATAAACATTCTGGCGACGCTAGTAAAAAGGAAAAATTGCATTCATGAACAACATAGTCTTTCACACTTAAGGTGAAATTGGTATGTTAAATTGTTAATTAATAAAACCTCATAAATCATTTTATACAATAATTTATATTTGAATTATTTTTAAGCTCAACGGGTCTGCTGTAAAGTAAGTTAAAATGGGAAAAGGTAAAATGGGTCGAAAGTCACTAGGAGTGAAAGTGGTGTGTTAATTAATAAAACCCATTTAGTCATTTTATACAATAATTTAGATTTGAATTGTGTTTTATAGTAGACATATTTGTTTTGTTTTGTTTTTGTATAACTTTAAACCAACACGATAATATAACTTGAATTAAATGAGTGGTGGTTGAGAATTAGGAACTCAAAATACGCTTTAAAAATGTTTCAAGTTACTTAACCATCTCCTACTCTAAAGTCTAAATCATTCTTTTGATTTTTCATCATAAATATATCCATCCCAATCTCCCTACTTAAACCCAACCACTTGACAATAGATCACAAACATGGCCAATAGTGCAATGGATCAAACCGCTACAACCCAACACGTAACCCGGAGGCCACGAGGCCGGCCCGCGGGCTCCAAAAACAAGCCCAAACCACCAATCATCATCACCCGAGACAATGCCAACACACTTCGGGCTCACGCAATGGAGGTTAGCCCGGGGTGTGATGTGGGTGAAAGCTTAGCCACTTTTGCTAGAAGAAAACAACACGGGATTTGCGTGTTGAGTGCAACCGGTTGTGTCACAAACGTCACGTTACGCCAACCGGCTCCATCTTCTGGAACCGGGCTCGGGCCCGTTGTCACACTACACGGGCACTTTGAGATTTTGTCATTAATCGGTTCAGTTCTTCCACCGCCAGCCCCACCTGGTGCTGGATTAGACATATATTTAGCTGGCCCACAGGGCCAGCTAGTAGGTGGAGCCATCACAGGCCCACTAATTGCATCAGGGCCTGTGATCATTATGGCAGCCACTTTTATGAATGCAACATTTGATAGACTACCAATTGACAAAAATGAAACCGCAATAGTCAACGTCGGTCAACATAGTCAACACATGATCAGTGTTTCAGACATCTACGGGTTCCCAAGCAGCTGCCCGACTTCTCTACCACCTTCTGAGATTTATGACCGGGCAGCTACCCAACCACTTTCAAAGACTTGAGAATATCACAGGCAGAAAATTGTGTTTCTAGTATAAATAAAGATGATTAACAAAATAGATACTTGATGTAATTTTGGCAATCAAAAGATATTTCATTTTCAATAGTTAAATGCACATAAAGAAACTAACCTAACTATAATCACTATTATAGTCATTACCAAAACTAAAGTTACTACATACATCTTTGAAACCAGATCAAATCATAAAAATATTTCAAGCTTTCATTGCAGAAATCTCTTCCAGCAACAACTTTGACTCTGCTGCAAAGTCAACTGGAGCAACAGACTTAACTGTAATCCTTTGTTTTTTCTCGTTATTGTACTCACGAGGTGCAACCATCACACGGAAAACATGTGGGACCCATGTAGCCTTTTTAAGTTGAGTTTGAAAATCACTTAAATCATCCTGCAAACATCAAAATTTAAATTTTTTAATAAAATTACAACCTTTATTATGTACAATAATTGTATAAACAATTTAATAATTTATGATTTACCTGTGACCTCATTCTATCAAGTTCATCAGCAGAACAACCAATTATTCTCTCAGCTTCATTATTAAAAACAGAAAACCATGCTCCACCACTTGCATCAGAAAACTTTGCACTTATTATATACCTGAAATTATGTAACATTATAATAATTAAAAATCATGAAAATATTAGTAAATAATAATAACCACAAACCTTAAACTGCAATCATTTTCATCTTTTTGGCATCCATCACACCTGTAACCAGATCCAATAGCTTCAGTAACTTTTTTGTTACAAGTTTTGCATGCTCGATAAGACATTGCTTGATCAGTTCTAATCAAACTCATACAAGCTCGTGTACTGAAAAAAACCGGCTGCAAAACAAAAAGATCCACTTTTTAATAATCTTTAGTTTTTTTTTTTTTTTTTTTTTGAACCGGCAAATAATTACATATAAATCTCCTATGCTTGGGATTGAACCCAAGACCTCCTTGTTAGTTTCTCTCCATGTTAGCCAAGTGAGCTAGCCCCAACTTGTAATAATCTTTAGTTATAAAGTAATTAAATTTATTATTATTTTATTACATATATGAATAAAAATTATACCTTTTCTTCACCCAAAGATGGATTGCTGGTTATATGATCAAGTGTTACACGATCAGAGTAAAAAGATCGACCACCATTTTGCATTGAAGGACTCAAAGTGGACCCCACAGATTCCATATTGGATTCTTTGCCTTCTGAAGAATACCATGATTTTAATTTTTGGGAATTTGGGGTTTCAGGGTTTATTTCTATGATACTTTTGTTTATTGTTGATAAAGATACACCTGAAAGAAAAATGCAGGAATTGATTATAATTAAAGATTTTATTAATTTTTTTTAGTTACAAGACTGAATTATTGTAAGTATTTTTACCTTGGAAATCAGATACACGTAGAGATTTGATTGCAACTACAGGCGATTCATCAGCCATATCAAGTAGTTTTTGACCAAGATCTGTTGCAAGTGTATTCCATAAAGATACAACTACTGTCTTTTTCCTGAAATATTTTAAAAAAAAAGTTTAACCCATATTGCCACCTGGCGATAAACATTGAAAAATAAAATGGAAAAATGAGTCTTACGTGTCATCTGCAATGACTATATCACGCTTTGGAATGCTTTCATTATCAATTTTCCTACGAATGCTCATTGTTGGAGATACACTTTGCACAACACCAATTACATCTGTTATACATATGGTCAATTTTTTTAGTTTTTATTTTTCATCACTATAATTGATAAATATTTAAAGAAAGTTATATAAAAGTGAAGATTCATACCAACAAGTTCCTTCTGATTGATGTATGGTCCTAATTGATCAATTGGGACAAAATCAAATTTGGTTTCTGGGATAAAAGCAACTTCATTGATTGCTTCTTCAACTTGAGAATTTTCATTTAAAGTCATTTCATAGTCATTTTGTACAGTCTTGAATTGTTTGTTAGCCACTTTTAAAGTCCCTTTTGATATGTAGTAAACTTTTCCCATTTCAAATACATCAAAAAACTTCTTTGCAGCCTGATTGAACATGGTTGCTTGAATTTGAGTACCCTGAAATTGATAGTGAAAAAGGACTGTTTTACTTTTCCATCTAAACATAAATAAATTGATTTGAATTTAATAAAAAAATATGGACTTACATCTTCATCAGTTAATTCCACATTAAAAACACATCCTTCACCTCTTGCATTTTTATAATGTCGCATTGTTCCTTTTGATGTTAGACGAACTTTAATGGTCCAATTTCCTTGATAAGGGTTTAAGGAAGCAAGTGGGTGAACCCTTCTAGTCATCGACATTCGTGCAGAAGGTGCCATGCTGGAAATACAAAAAATTAAAAATTAATTCTAACAAAAATAAAACAAATTTACATGTAAAGTTACGTAACTGTAGATAAATCTAATCATCTAATCATGTAATTGTGATTCAAAACATTTAAATTGCAAAACAGTTTGAAAATACACATCCAAGAAAGCCCTAAAATATTGATAGTTTGATAAACAATGATACTTACTTTCCATTCTGCTCATGGATAATCTGAGCTGCTGATTTGGTGACAACATCTTGTTTTGGCTTCAACATAATGCCTGATGCTTCATTTTTCACCTCTGTCTTGATTTCTGCTTCTAAAGGAGGAGATACAGCTTCACATTTCGTGATAATCAAGTATCTATAGAAGCAAACAGGTTAGATTGTAATTCTGTCAAACGCCAAAGAAAAGTTTATCAATTTCATAAATTTTGTTGCATAAGCAGGGTGCAAATGAAATCTTACTTTTCATTCTTGTTTGGAATGTCATTGAGAGTGTAATCAGTTACACGAATGAGTCCCAAGTTTTGAATGTTTCCATTGATAACTTCAGATGACAAACTAGACTGTAAAATCGCCTTCAACTTCTTCTTACCATCACTTACAGTAAACCTGTTAAGTCAACAATTGAGGTTTAATGAAATTGACAACATCATATCAGGTAATACCAAATGACAAGATAATAACCCCAAATTATAAGATGAGGCTCGTAGATCTACAAATTATAGCATTTTGACCTAAAAGTTTTAAACCTCTAGTTAATTTTGTAGCAGTGATATGAACAATACAATCTTATGTTGCAGTTGTGTGTCTTTCATATAATGGTACAGCTTTAACTTAGACATAAACTTCAGTTCGTTTGAGTTAATATGCATTACTTGTGAGATTTACGGATTTAAAACGGCTAAATTAAAACTTAGTAACATATAAACTGAAACTCGTATTAGAAATTAAAAATATTGATAAACTCTCACAGAAACTGTTTTTCAAAAAACCAGACTACTTTTAGCGTGAGAATCAAATTTTAGGGCAAACTGAAGCAATAATATGACAGAAACAAGTGATATATGCAGACATCAAAGATCGTAAAACCCTAATTTAACATCAGTGTAACAATACACTTCAGATCAGAAACATAAATCAACAAAAGAGCATAAGCTATTGATTAAAAAATTATAAACTTACGTGTATCGGTTTCCAGCAGACTTGATTTCGAGTACTTGAACAACGATTTCTGGAAGAACGGCAGAAGAATCTGGATTAGGGTTCGACAATATAGCAGAAACCGCATCTGAGCTAACCGATTTCGACATCTCAGCAGAACTCCAAAAACCCTAACTCACTCTATTTTTCTCTATGTAGATCTGCTGTGGATCGAGGGAAATGGTAAATAAAAATTAGGGGGAAATGGGGATTTTTATACAAGTGGTTTTCGAGCCTATAAATTGAAAATTTAGAGGCTCTTTTTTGCGTGTATTCGCGGGTTTTATTGATCTTTTTACAATAAATTTTTAGCGCCAAATGTTTGAGGGTTAAATGGTGGTACGGGTTTGAATATTTTTGGGTATTTTACACAAATGATCCCTCAACTTTACTTTAGTCCATAAACTTTGTGAAACTACAATTTTTCAGGGAAAGTTATATTTTTTGTACATTACTAGTCCAAAAGTAAGCATAGTTTTCGTTTTGGTTTGTTAGAGCATAAACCTTTTTGAAGATTAGTACACTACAGCGCTGAGCATTATAAATTACAAGTGAAAACCATATAATTTACTGTATATTATTTATTTAAATCCTTTCGGTTTTCTCAAATAGTTTATGAAAGAAATCAATAATGTTTTGCTTTTCCTACAAGAAACCCAATGGCAATGGAACAAGAAGTTTTTGTTTTTTCTGAGCGTTGTATTTATTTTTTGTGTAAATTACGCTTAATGTGGTCTGCTAAAAGTTTTTAATTTAATCCATAAGTTTAAAAGAGTACACCGATAGTTCACATTACGTATACATTATCATGTTTTTGGTCCCTAATAGTAACTTATGTTAAATGTGTAATTTGCAATGAACATGAGATATATTTGTAGACACAACACAGGTACACACGTACATATTTCTCTCATCCTATTGCATAATTTGCAATGAACATGGGGTAAATACGTAATATGCATTGAACATAGGGTATATTTAGAAATCTATTCTAACATATTAAAAATCATAAAAAAATCTAACTATATCAAGTCCATACACCAATTTGCTTAGACTTGAATTCAAACAAAACTATTTAGCTACAATGAAAACCTACTTTTATTCTAGGATCAACAACATTGGTTCCTCTGTTTCAAATTCACTAAAAATCTTCTCAATTTGATTCACCAATTGTTGACCAAATTAGTCAACAACAAAATGTACAACATCCAAAGCAATTTGTCCAACTTGCAGCTGGAGTGGGCTCAGATGCTTGTGCCTGTTTCTCTGGTTCATGTTGTGTCTCTAATTGTGGTTCTGACTCTGTTTCTGCAGTTAAACTTGATGTTTGAAAAAAGGATTTCAGTTTTTTTTTTTCAAATAAGTTGACGAAATCAATCACTTTCTCATCTTGAAAACATATACTATATTTATAATTATAATATATTTAAACGTGCTGGAAAAAGTGTATTTGTTTCAACCTGTACAAAAAAGTTACATGTTTTTACCCGAGCCCGTTTTGACCCGTTACCCAAACCCGACCGACTTGCCCATTTTGCCACCTCAACTTATTCCTGTTCTATGTTATTTTATTAAAAAAAACTTACACTGGAAAATGAGAATTATGCTGTTCAACAACTGATTCATTTCCTCGATCTTCTTGATTATCTTCTAAATTCAAATTCACGGGCTCATTTACACCATTTGATCCATGATTATTACTCATCTCACTAAAACTTTGAATCTTATCTTCTTCACCCAACTCACGATTTCTAAATTCTTCATTTGACTCGTGATTTTGGCCCATTTCATCAAATTCGGGACCCGTTTTTACATCTAATTCTAGCTCACCAGATCTCCAAACCAAATTATCTCGATTCCGGAAGCTCATACCCGTTTTAATACTAAACAAAGATTCATTTGAAGGCATACCCCAACCCGTATCTATAGATTCTTTCCTACCAAAAACAGAGGATGGAATTCTATATTTTTCGGTAGTTGGATTTGGGCTTAAACGGTCCATTGTTTGTATAGGTGGGCTTTCTGTTGTATAATCAATGCCCATTTTGGTCTTTTCACCATGTTCGTTATCACTTGATGATGTAGACGAAGAAGGTGAGGCTTTTTCTTCATTGATTAACTCATTAACATCACCATCACTTTGACTTGATGACTCTGACATTAATTCTATAAAATCATTTTGATCAAAAGTGGTGGGAGAATACACCTCATTGCTCATGATTTCAAGCTCTGGTTCCAGTATTTTTTGGTCCGATTGGATATCTACCGATTTCATATCAAATTACTGAAATGTCTGGATTCCAAAAGCACAATGTAAATCACAAAATACAGGGAATGTAATAATAAGTATGTATCGATGTAATGAAGAAGGGATAGAACATATAAAAGGTCCTCAACAACTTCATGAACATAAAGCACCAAATGAATACTAAATAACTCACAAAAGTTCTTAATAACAAGAAGAATTGATCAGCCATTGTTAGTGATATCCTCAAAAAATCCAAAATAGAAATAACTCACTTTAGGTATTTTTCAAGTATGAGAATCCTAATTAGGGCACTTTCAATTTCTCTCGATGGTTTTTCTTATGTTAGGTTACAAAAGGTGAAATTTATTTACAATATACAAAAAGTTCGATCTTAATCCTCTAGTTACGACATGGTACAGATTATCAACAATTAATTCCTCACAAACAAAGAATAAAACACAATAACATTTTACACGAAGAAATCAATAACTTAACGCCTAGGTTACGGCAATGATTAGGGAAAACCGATTAACTAAAACAGCAAGGATTCAGATAATAACCATAAATTCGAGAAAAAGCGGTGGTTTGAAGAGACTGTTGATTTCCGTCCACGGCGACCTGTAGCTGCGTCCCGGCAAGGAATCAGCAGCCTCTTTCCGTCTTCAAATCTGTCAATTTCAAATGGAAATCTTGTCTTATTGCAGATAATTGATTCGGGTTTCTGCATTGGCGATGTAGGTGAGAGAAATGAGAAGGGAGAGAACGATGATTTCACCTGAGAAAATGAAAATGCGGGATCGGCGAAGTTTCCGGCGTCTTTTCTTCCCTCCAATTTTGTTAGCGAACGATTTGGTTCTGTTTTTGTTTTTCTGAAACTTGAATGAGTAAATTACATTAATAACCCCTATACTTCCAGTTAACTTTCACTTTTTACCTTTTTCACAAAAACGACTTCTAACACCTAATCGACTGTATGCTAGTTTACAATCAGTGCTGACTAGAAAAAGCGGGTAACTGGAATTGGAATCGGAATCGGAATCGTTTTGGAATTGTCGGCTCTGGTTCCTAAAATTATGAAACCGGCCTAAGAGGTTCCGTTTCCGGTTCTTAAAATTTTGGAACCGGTACCCGGTGGATAACCGGAACCGGCGATTATTTGGTTTATTTTTATTATAATATTTGAGAAATATAATGTCCAAACTTAACAATATGATAAATTTTATATAATTTTGAATGAGTTTAGTCATTAATTAGTCTAAATATAGTGTTTTAACAATATAATAATTAGACAATCATATGTTTAAGTGTTTGGAATTTATGATTATTCAAAGATTAGTAGATAAAATGATAAAAAAATGATTAATATTCAAACTTTGCATCTTATTTTAATTTTACGATTTTAGAGACAGGGTAACCGGAACCGTCATCGGAACCGGAGGTTCCGGTTCCGAAAATTGAGGAACCAGTACAAGAGGTTCCGGTTTCAATCGAAACCGATGGGTACCTTACTATGCTCACCCCTATTTACAATGTCTCAAATACATCATCCAACGGCGTATAATTCTTGACTCTGATCGGACGGAGAATGCTGATCCAACCTTGTCAAATTCGCATAAACCCTCGTTTTAGGGTTCTAAAATCATCAGAAGTTCATAACACACTTACACACAGAAATAATCAACAAATCAAAGGTATGTTTTCCTTTGCTTACTTTATCTGCGTTAATTCTTACCGATTACTCCGGAGTTGTTAGTTTATATCGAGATATTTCTGTAATGATAAAAGAGTGTAATAAATTTATTATGCTTTAGGAATTCATTATGGATTCTCCACCAACTGATTTTAGCTGTATTTAGCAACATTATATGATTTAGTTGATGTTGTGTATTTTTCCGTTTCTGATTTTGAAAATTAGTGCATCAAATATTCCTATTGATGGAGTTTTTCCACATTTAGTTTTGCTAATCAATGACATGATTACAATTTTGTGCTTTTAATTTTAGGTTACGATAACATATATGGCTTTCTTCAACAAAGCGGGCAACATACTAAAGCATACTGCAAATCATGAAATTTTGGCGGCTAAACCGTCAATCTTCCAAATGATACGAAGCATGTCATCTTCAAAACTATTTGTTGGAGGTAATTTTGAATTGAGATTTTGTTATGCCTAATTTTCGTACTGATTTTTTTGAATTTTATCATTGCAGGCCTGTCATATGGTACAGATGATATGAGTTTGAGAGAAGTTTTTGGTGCGTATGGAGATGTCCAGGAAGGTATACATTTTAATCTAACATTATAATAATAAAGTTACATAAAAAACCATAGTTAGCTATAGTCGTGTTTTCATAGTATTCGATTATTTCTGGTGTTTTTAATGTTTTTAAATTGAAATTCATTTTGCAGCTAGAATTATTGTGGATCGTGAAACTGGCAGGTCTAGAGGTTTTGGATTTATTACTTACTCTGATAGTGAGGCTGCTTCTGCTGCAATTCAGGCCTTGGATCAAAGGGTAACCATCTATTTTCTTTTTTATTAATCAGATTAATTTTAGTGTTTGGCAAAAAAACCTGATTATTTGTTTAATTAATAGGCAAAACTCAAATAATCCGTTTTGAAAACGCAACAAGTAACTCCTCGTCTGCTTTTTCAAAACTCCATTTTGAAGACCTCAAGACGCAAATAATTGATTATTTTAGACTTTTTGCCAAACACCCGTTTTAGATTATTTGGGTTTTCAAAACGCAATAAGCAGATAAGTCGCGTTTATCTGTTATGTTGCAAAATCAGAAAAATTATTGAGTTAACGCATGATTATTTTTTAGTTGTAATTAAATTTATAATTGATTCTTCCAGGAGTTAGATGGTCGAACGGTGAGAGTGAATTATGCAAATGATAGGCCACAACAAGGTGGCGGCGGCTATGGCGGCAATGGTGGTGGCTATGGTGGTGGTGAGGTTGAAGTGGGGAACAACAGAGACAATGTTGAGTCTGCCTCAAGGGCTTGAACTACTAACTGCTACATGCCTTTTTGTTGGTTCTCAACTGGACTCATGTTACATTTTATAAAATCATTGAAAAGAATGCCAAATCAGCAAAAAGCCATTATATTATATTGATGTTATGGGGTGTTATCATTGAAAAGAATGTTAAATATTATATACTATTCAAAACTGAAGCCATTATATTATATTGATGTTATGGGGTGTTTCCATTTCTCTTGGGCACAACTTTTTAGGAGATAGTTAGTGGTGGGGTATTTGGTATTACTTTTGATTAAAATATAAGGTTTGATTGGAGAGAGAGAAAGTGTTTTAGGAGATAGTTAGTGGTGGGGTATTTGGTATTACTTTTGATTAAAATATAAGGTTTGATTGGAGAAGAAAGTGTTTTAGGAGATAGTTAGTGGTGAAAGTATTGGCAATAATATTATTATATTAAGTGGACCCCTTAAGTTTGAGAAATGGAAACTTTATTTAGGGACAAAACTTGAAGGAGAAATGAGAACTTTATTTAGGGACAGAGGGAGTATTAATCAACATCTTTTCCATCTCATCCTCACTGGTCACCAATTACTTCCCGAATGACATGATGTTTGACCAGTTTGACCTGAATCGGTTACTTCATCATGCAGCTCTTCAAAATTACTAATCTTTTAGAACTCATAAGATTCATTGTAAGCTCCTAAAGCTTCATTTGATAGACTTAAAACCACTGGTCCATCATCTACATAAAAAGATTTCTGTTTTTGGATTTGGATTTGGATTTCTGTTTCTAGCTCTTGTGTACGTTTTTCAAGTTATGATTCGAGGAGTTTGTGTAGGCGCAAAGACAATTATCTTGGGGAAACAACATAGTTTGCAGAATTATCACAGTCTGGTTCAAGCTGCAAAAAGAAACAAAAAATGAAGTTCTAAAAGGAGGGTCAAGGCGTGAGGCGAGACGTCAGCGTTACGAAATAGGTCATGGCGGTTGTGTAAGTCGTGGCGTAAGATATGGCGTGAAAGGCGTTATAAGGCTCGCCTTATGTCGAGTTTTTTAGGCTTGCCTTATGTCGAGTTTTATAAGCTGGCTAAAAAAATTTAACTTTTTATAAAAACAAAAAAGAGTAAATTACATAAATTGTCTCTATGGTTTTCCAATTCTGCATTTTTATCCTTATATTTTTTAGGTTTTCTGTCCCTGTACAATTTAAACTTGTAATTCATTTGTAAATTAATGTACATTAAATTGTACATTAAACTTCTATTGTCTTTAAGTGCATTAAAAATTGTACATTAAATTAAAGTTGAGTTTTTCTTAAGGGTTTTGATAATGACAGCCCTTAAGAAATAATATTCCTAAGTATATTCAATTATCTTGCAACTATTAATCCATATTTATCTTCATTAGTCAACTTTCTTCCATCTTTCTTCCATCTTTCCAGCAATATTCAACTATAAATAAAACAAATTAAACTAAAATGTTTTATTTAAAACAGAATATTCTTCCTTATTGACAGTCCTTAGGCCGTATCAAAACCCTTTTCTTAAAATAAGAAGTTGATTATAAATAAATGTACAAGTTTCTTATGTATGTTTTAACCGATATTATTATCAAAACTCAGTATTCAATCATACGAAATATTATAAAATAATACTTGAGCCACAAACTGTCGATTTTCCATAGCCTATTACATTTTCTCGTACGTTGCTTTTTACACGCACCATTTCCGCTGTTTCTACCCACTTGACATTTGATTTCTGCTGTGAAATTGATATCTCCTGAAATACGCGAGACGCCGAAAATCTCGAGGCCAACGTCGATCTCCGTGAGGTTCGTCGTCCGTCGAAAACCTCTCTAAAACCCTAAATCCACAGGAGAAAGACATAACGAATCGTTAAAAGCAATTACACACTTTAATGGCGGTCACAAGCAGTAGCGGTATAGATTCCGAAGGAGCAAATTCTTCAACGACACTAGTCTCAACAAACACCAAAAGCGATCAATTCTTTGGCAAGTTCAATCTTCCTGCTCCATCCTTATGTTTAATTAACAACGTCTTTACGAATTTGCTTGAATTAATCGTGTGTCGTAACCAGATGTATGGTGTGTGTCATTTGAGATGATTCATTAATGGATTGAGATAAAAACTGTTAGCTATTGATATCAGTTTTAAATTCTGATATAAAATGATGCTGTGTCTGCTGCTTTAACTTATGCAGTCGGAGGAAATTATTAGACTGGGCGTAATGGGTGACCATTCGCAGTTTGGTCACCCCTGCCACCTCTGCGCCACATCAGCTTTCTCTCTCCTGATCAACCACACGACCAGACAGCGACCAAATGCCCGTAATGGGTGACCGTTCGGAAAAAAAAAAAATTTAATTTAAATAAAAAACAAATACATTAATAATAAAAAAAAACATTACATTAATAATTAAAAAAAAACATAAATAAAAATAACATTACAATAAATACTAAAAAAAATAAACTATCAGTCCAAATTATATTTGGCCCTGATTTTCGCCTTCTTTGCCAAAACCCACTCAAGATTTCTGCCGGTGAGGTGATCGTGGGACGAATTGTAGAATTCCATGTGCTTGAGCTCTTGGGCATCTTTTTGTATCTCCATGAAATCAGATATGTTCGCTTTGCGGAAGTCAAAAAATTCGTTCGTGGCGTCTTTCCAATGCCCGACTAATTCCTGAGCCGATGATGGCGGCGGGGCACCGTATTCCGAACTTTGAGCAGCTGATGACGATGCCGCTGCTTTCTTCTTCGCCTTGTCCCGCCCCATTGGTCGAGGGGGTGGAACTTCCACTTCTTCATCATACTGATCCTCCTCTTCTGGACCAACCCCTGAACCTTGCGCAGCTGATGATGACGAAGTCCTTGATTTTTTTCCCCTAGCCTTCGCGAACATCGTCAACTGTCTTGGGTATTCAATTTCCTTCCACTTTGGATGGTCCTTCAAAATTCTCCAGCACTCTACCTCCGTGAACTCCCCTACATGTTGAGCACTATATTCACCACAAGCACGCTCGTACAAAATTTGGTCGTTCGCCCCACTTGGGTTTCTTTGTACGAGGTTGTCATAGATCGCACAAAAGTTTGTAATTTTAGGACGAAGCCTATTCTTCCACTTGCAATTGAGGGAGTCGTATGTTCGGTTCGTCCCACCCATTTCGCTCGCAAAGCGAACTAACACATCCTGCCAAAATCCAACTTTGGCCCTGGAGTTCGTCTCGATGACATTTTCGGAAGTGTCGATCCAAGCCTTGCATAAGCCTATCTCTTCAAGTTTCGTCCATGTCGCGCTTCCGCCGGTCACCCCCTTTGTCGGTGGTTGACGCCTTTTTGCTACCTTCTTTTGTGTTGGCGCTTCAACGGGCTCGGGCTCGTCGGACGACTCGGAAGACTCGACGTCGAGGGGCGCGGCGGGAGTGGCGGGGGAACCACTTTGTGTTCGTGGTTGGTAGTCGTATTGGTCGAGCCCGGCGAAAGGATCAAAACTTTGGTGGTCGTATTGCTCCCCACCAAAATAATTTTGATAACCTTGTTGATATTGTGGTTGTTGTTGTTGTTGTGGAGGGTATGGTCGGTATGGTTGTGGGTAGTAGGGGGGAGCAAATGGATTATTTTGATAACCTTGTGGGATTGGTTGATTTGTTTGGTGTACGAAAGTTGGTGGTTGAAAGTTGATCGAGGGTGATTGAGAGGGTGTGGGAGTGTTTGCTTGGCGTCGAGATTTTGGAGCCTTGCCTTTGTTCTTGGAGGAAGACATTTTTGGAGATGGTGATTGAGAGAATTGAGTGTGTGTTTGAGAAGTGTAGAAAGAATTGAGAGTTGTGAATGATTTGGTAAAAGAATTGGGTATTTATTAAAAAAAAAAAGGAAAAAGAGCCGTTGGAGAGAGCGAGAGAGACGTTGGTGAACGGTCGACTATTCGACCGTTCGTGATGCTCGACGCGTCGGGGAGGAGGGCCCGTAACGGGGGCGACGCGTCCCGGTTGCCTATGTGGCCGGTCGCGACCGGAGGTCGGGTCGTGCGTTACTCGTAGTCTTAGGTTTTCCTTTTAGAAGACATTGATACTTTTGTGCATTGAGTGATAGCAGATGCATTTTGAAGTTGGAGAATGAAATGTGGAGAAATTACTTAACAAAATATAACTCCTGTTCAACAGAATCAAAATTATTCAGAACATATTTTAGAGAATAACAGAATAATTTGTGTAATGTGCTGAATATTGTGTGGTATTCATTCCAGTTTGGAGAGAGTTCTTATGGGGAGCCATTGCTGGTGGCTTTGGGGAAGGAATGATGCATCCAATTGATACAGTTAAAACTCGAATCCAAAGTCAAGCAATTTTGACCCAAAGCCAGGTTTATACATAATATGTAACACTTTACTATATAACACTGTCACTCATATAACATATTGTTAAAATTTGGGTTCATTTCTTAAATGATCAGAATCATAAGAGTATAGTCCAAATGGTCAAATTTGTCTGGGGAGCTGATGGTTTGAAAGGTGAATTCGTGAATTCTCTTTTTAATTAAATTATAATATCAGTGAATTTAAAATGATTTTTTTTTTGTTTTGGTGTGTTTGTTAGGGTTTTACAGAGGGGTTATTCCTGGGATAACTGGATCTCTTGCAACGGGTGCAACATATTTTGGTGTTATAGAATCAACTAAAAACTGGATTGAAGAGAAACATCCACATCTTGGAGGTCACTGGGCCCACTTCATAGCTGGTGCTTTAGGCAAGTGATTTTATTTTTGTACTATTTGCTTATGTTTTTGTTTATTCTGTTAACTTTTGACATGTTAATTAACAGGAGATACAGTTGGATCATTTATATATGTCCCATGTGAGGTGATTAAGCAACGCATGCAGGTTCAAGGAACAAAGGAATACTGGAGTTCAGTTGTGATGAAAGATGCTTTGAAATCTGATGCAAATATGTATAATTACTATTCTGGAATGTTCCAAGCAGGCTGTTCAATTTGGAAAAATCAAGGACCTAAAGGACTATATGCAGGGTACTTGTATCCAATTATTTTTTCAGTTATTTTTTCGGTTAATTCTTTAATTCTCATATTTTATTGGCAGATATTGGTCTACACTTGCAAGGGACGTTCCATTTGCTGGTTTGATGGTAATTTAACTAAAACCAAACCACCCAAACTGTTGAGGAATTTGGACTTAATTTTAGTTATTTGCAGGTTACGTGTTATGAGGCTTTAAAAGATTTAACAGAATATGGGAAGCAAAAATGGTTCCCTAATTCAAGTTTCCATGTGAATACTTCTTTAGAGGGACTTGTTTTAGGAGGAATTGCTGGTGGTAAGTATTTTTACTTTTTTTTTTTTTTAATTATAAGAATTTAATTTATTTAAAATATGCAGGTATTAGCGCGTATCTTACTACTCCTTTAGATGTAATCAAAACAAGACTGCAAGTACAAGGCACAATCGTGAGGTATTTGATCTGCGTGAAATATAATCCTTTTTATCTTTTAATTAAATATAAATAATCTTTTTGTTATGATTGAAGGTACAATGGTTGGTCAGATGCATTTCGTAGAATATGGCTAATTGAAGGACCAAAAGGTCTTTTTAGAGGAAGTGTTCCAAGAGTGATATGGTATGTTCCAGCCTCTGCTCTTACATTCATGGCTGTTGAATTCTTGAGAGACAATTTTAATACAAATAAAGTCACTAAGCTGTCAATAGAAAGTAAGTCCCCTTTGCAACAGGCTTAGTTAGTTAGTTAGTTAGTTACATCTCTATTTCAAAGTAGGGAAATTTAGCATCATACAAGAACAAGTTATGAAACGAATTGTTATGTTTACCCATTTGGCTAAACAAATCGGCTGAAATTGAAACTCTCCATGTCATGTGGATTGTTAATTTGGTCGGAAAATTTCCTATTATGTGTAATGGTTTAGGTTAGGTTTTTTTTTTTTTTTTTTATAAAAAAAAAACAGTTAAACCAAATGAAAAGAAATATTTGATATATAACATCAATCTAGTCTCTGGTGGTATCAACATACCAAGTTACAAACTTCTCTCTCCTTCTCCCTCTCTCTCTTTCCATAGTTAATTTATCTTGCTTGTTTATGGTTTCCACAAGTATTTTGTTATGACCAAATGGTTTTTATAGTTAAACATTGTTAAATTATTTCATGGTTATGGATTAATTTGTTAGGATATTGCTAATATTTATAATCTTAAAAATAATTTCCCTTGTATTTTATGGTACCTACCTAGAACCGATTAATTGTTTGAAGATGGTCGACTACCTAGATACGTCTAGTAACCTTAGTTTGAGTTGAACACTTACATAGTTTTGGTCAGAATTGTAACATGTTTCTTGGTAAAATACTAAAATAAAACGAAATTGTATTTGTTGTCATAATGATGTATCGTGAAATATAAATAATGCAATGAAAATGTCCCATGACTATAAAACTGTATTTGCTTGAAGGCGGTTGACTACCTAGAAACCTCTAAATACATCATGTTTGATGCGTAAGCTCTGTCGAGATTAAACTTGAATTTACTAATACTTTTGTCGAATTAGCATTATCGTAAATGAGCCAAGAGAGTATTACCCGAAACGGGTCAAATGAGTTTTGTGTATGTATCAAAAGGGGTCAAAATGAAAAATATGTTACTTGCCTATACTAAGCTAATCTTTAAAAAGTTAACTAGAAAAATATTTAAGTAAAAACATAACAGTGTGTTTATACAAAAACAGAATATGGGTTAAATTTATATTACCTAAAACTAGTAGTGTCAATCGGGTTGTCAGATCAGGTTAGAGCTTTTATCGGGCCAAGCTCGTTTAGGGTTTAGGGTTAAACGCCACCAAATAAAGATTCAGGTTGGAGAAGTTCAAATTTTGAGTTTGTCGAGTTACACCTAAGCTAGGTTTTTTTGTTCAATTATACATTTACTAATAGTAATTACCAGCAACATATGTTGATATTACCTTTCAAAATATTTCCATATAAAACTAATCGAAACATTAATATACAAAAAAAAATTACATACAAACTTTTGTGAACTTTTGGAAGAGTTGAGAATCATGAGGAAATAACCTAACTTTTGTTGTGTCACGTAATCATTTTACCCGTTCACACTACATAAATCAATGCTATAACTCTGGAAGTGAGGTTATTTTCAGTAATTAACTAGATCAATGGCATAAATTAGCTGAACAAAACAAAATAATAAATTAATTATAAATAAACCATCAATTACATATAGAAATATCTATTAAATTGTACTTTTTCTTCCCAATTTGAATCCGAAACCATGTACAATAATAACTATGCACATATGTTCATCAAAGTTATAACTACAGATGAAGTGGTCAGTTAGGTTTGGATGAAACATCACCATATTTTCTATCAAAACCAGGAGGACCACCAGGTTCTGGTTTTGCCTCCAATAACAGCTGTGTTTCAGCCTCCTTTTTGATGTTTTTTGGGAGACGAAAAACTCCCCACAGAAAGTAACCACCATTAAATTCTGAAAAAAGAAAAAAAAAAAGATGAAGTCTAAATAAACAAAAGAGTAAATTACACACATGGTCCTTTAAGTTTATAGAAAATTTCACCAATGGTCCTTTAGTTTCAAAAATTACACTGATGGTCCTTAATTCTGAAAGGTTTTTCACCGATGGTCCTTTACACTAACTGACGTTAATTTATTCTGTTAACTCACCCCATGTGCAATGCATGTGAGGATAAAAAAGTCATTTTTAATTTCTTTTCATTCTTAAAATTAATTTTTTTTATCTTAAATAAAAGTGTTTAGTTTAAGAATAAAAAGAAAAGAAATGAAAAATGACTTTTTTACCCTCATGTGCATTGCACATGGGGTAAGTTAACAGAAAAAATTAACGTCAGTTAGTGTAAAGGACCATCGGTGAAAAACCTTTCAGAATTCAGGACCATCGGTGTAATTTTTGAAACTAAAGGACCATTGGTGAAATTTGCTACAAACTTAAAGGACCATCTGTGTAATTTACTCTAAACAAAATTACACATTCATATAATACCTTGAGAATGCATTGGCAGGACTTTAGATGAAAGCACCAATAGCTCCACCCCTTCCACATAACTTCTCATCAACAGATTTTCTTTCCAAAGGTACTCAATTATATTCTCACAACTTCAAATTAACAAAATTAAATCAATTTTATTTTATTACATAAAAAAAACAAATTAAGACAAGATGTAAACCTGTTTTTGGATATGGGGAAGAGATACAACCCGATATCATCTGTATCGGGCCCGTTTCCTGGAAACATTTCCATCCAAATTTGAAGATAAGGAAGCAGGTCAAATTTAATATTTTGAGGCAGTTTTTTTACAGTTTCATACACTTTATAGTGTACTCTACATGGTGGATGACCCTTGAATTCATCATTCAACTTCTCAGGTAGATTCAAGTTTCCCCTAAAAAACATGTAAATCATAATCTCATCTCATTTTTCTTATAAGCAAAACCAAAAATTACAAAAAACAAAAAAACAAAAAAAAAAACAGGTGATTTAATAATATGTGTAAAAATGGATAAATTACTTACGTCCAGAAAGCTTTCATAGAAGGAATATATGGACTGTGTGTCTCGGAAACAGGCAAGCGACTTGTTAGATTTGCCACATCAGCATCACAACTCCCTGACGACGCCACATCAGCATAGTTCTTGCCACCTATATTTTCTAAGCATACAAAAACATGATAATTTCAACTAGAGGTTGCAGATTTGGTAACGGGTCAAACCGGAATGGGTTGTTTTTGATATAATAGTTAATGCATAATAGTAATTTAATGTTTTTTATAGAATAAAACGACGTAGAAGAGTTTAAACATTAAAAATACACTTCGTACGACTATAAACCTGTTTGACTCGTTAGGGTTAAAAAAAGAAACCAAATCGACCCGTTTATAAGTAAACGGGTCAAAATTGCCACCCATAATCCCGACCATTCTTGTATATACCTGCATTTTTTTCGGTTGATGCAACATTTTCGGGAGATGTAACCACAACTATATGCTTATGCATATCAACTTCTTGTATTTTGGGAAGCACTGAATAATTCCAAGAAACATACATAAAATAAAGAAAATATATTATCATTGAAAAAAGAAAAAAAAAAGATAATTAATGTGTTAAAATTTGGGCTGGGCTGATCCTTAAGGACTTTTCTTTTCATTTTTTATACTTCATAGATAATTAATGTGTTAGAATTTGAGTACAAAATAGATATTACTATAATAATAATTTAATTTTTTTTAATAAAACAATTTAGGAGGTATATTTATGCGTTTTGAATACACCTGACCCATTTGATCTATTTCCATTCTTGCTAAAAAATGATTTGACCCGTTAGAGATAATGTATAACCCAAATCAACCCATTTACTCATAAATGGGTTGAAATTGCCACCTACAAAGATAAAATATTAGAAGTTTCACCTTTAGGGCTAGTTGATTGTTGAAAAATATGTTGCTGCAAATGTGGCTCAATTTGAGTACTCCTTTCACAATTAGGGGACTTAATATAAGATCGGATGTCATCTTTAATTTCTAATAAAAATTATGAGAAATAAATTAGCATATATTATAATAATTTTTGCATTCACAAACAAAAATATATGTATGCATTGCAATATCATATATCTTCTAATTACTAATTAATAAAACTATAATTCTCACCTTTAGGGCTTGCTTGGATTTCAGTATGTTTTCTTTCATGTGCACGGTCACCCCTGTTTTGGGCTTTTTCTACTAAATTGAACATGAAAATAATTAAAAAATACAATTGAAAGATCAATAATCTTTTATATTTATGTACTAAATAAAGTATTAATAACAATTTCACCTTTAGGGCTTGCTTGGATTTCAGTATGTTTTCTTTCATGTGCACGGTCACCCTTGTTTTGGGCTTTTTCTACTAAATTGAACATGAAAAATATTTAAAAAATACAATTGAAAGATCAATAATCTTTTATATTTATGTACTAAATAAAGTATTAATAACAATTTCACCTTTTGGGCTTGCTTGGATTTCAGTATGTTTTCTTTCATGTGCACGGTCACCCCTGTTTTGGGCTTTTTCTACGAAATTGAACATGAAAAATAATTAAAAAATACAATTGAAAGATCAATAATCTTTTATATTTATGTACTAAATAAAGTATTAATAACAATTTCACCTTTTGGGCTAGTTGGGATTTCAGTAAGTTTTCTTTCAGGTGCACGGTCACCCCTGTTTTGGGCTTTTTCTACTAAATTGAACATGAAAAATAATTAAAAAATACAATTGAAAGATCAATAATCTTTTATATTTATGTACTAAATAAAGTATTAATAACAATTTCACCTTTTGGGCTAGTTGGGATTTCAGTAAGTTTTCTTTCAGGTGCACGGTCACCCCTGTTTTCAGCTTTTTCTACTAAATTGAATATGCAAAATAATTAAAAAGTACAATTAAAAGATCAATAATATTTTATATTTATGGTAAAGAATTAATAACAATTTCACCTTTAGGGCTACTTAGGATTTCAGCAAGATTTCTTTCACGTGGTGCTCGGTGACCCCTGTTTTCAGCCTTTTCTTCTAAATTGAATATGAAAAATAATTAGAAAATAAAAATACAATTATAAGATCAATAATCTTTTATATTTATGTACTACAATAAAGAATTAATAACAATTTTACCTTTCGGGCCACTTGCTTGTTTTGGTAACAGAGGCTTTGGTGATTTATTTGCAGAACAAAATGCATTTTTTGAAGAATTTTCACAACCCGAAGAAAGCTTAACAGCTTCTTCACAGCTTATATATTTTGTTCTCCCAATATCAACCCGTTTTTCCTTAAAATTAAACCGCCTACCAATAGATTTTTTGTTCGGGCTTTCTGTGACCCGAATGCTAAAGTTTGAAGCTTTTTCAATTGGGGAATCGGGTTTGTGTTCTTTAACTGTAATTTTTGGTGAAACCAACTTATTTTTCTCACATTCTTCACAACTCCAAAATGGTGGGGGTTCTGTTCTGAGTATTCTCATGCAATAACTGAAAAGGGAGTAATTTTTTAAATATGTTAGCAAAAGGGTATTATGGTAATTCTACAAATTGACGTTGAGAAGAAGATTCTTACAGATGTTCACGAGAAATTTTACATTCACAACAGGTGATTATAGCTTCAATGACACCGAGGTCACCACATATGTCACAAGGTTTGACCTGAAATTAGTAGATATTGTGACATTTTATAATCATAATTAATTTACTTTTTTTAAACTATGTTTTTATTTGTAAAAATTTTTGACAGTAAAAGAGTAATAACTAATAACATAAACAACAAGTTTAATTCGAGATTAGAAGACGTAAATGGAAAAACCCTAATTAAACAATCTTGACAATTTACCCAAAATCTCGATCCAAAACATGAAATGATTTCGTAAATGGAAAAACCCTAATTAAACAATCTTGACAGCGAAGATGTGGTCAATTTGAGCAGTTCCAAAATGCAAATAAAAATAAAGGTCGTAATATATTGGAACGAACCCCATTTTTACCTAAATCAAAGCCTTTATAGTAACGTACAAAAATTTAATGTTTCAGTTAAGACAAAAACCCTGATAATTGGAACGAACTCGTGCTTATAGATTGAGGGTTTAAGGACTGGGGTTTAAGAACTAGGGTTTAGCAATGTGATTGCACAAATGCACAGTAAACAATAAAGCAAAACATGTCGCATTATTAATATCAATAGTTTAATGGAAATCTGAAATGAAAATTAGGGTTTTTTATTAAAAAAATGAGAAGAAACAAACCATTTTGGTGGTGAGCACGTGTGCCGTACAATGGCGTCAAATCAGTTTCTTGACGCTCCCGATTCAACTCCGATTGTCGTGTTCAAAATTTCAGATAAAATTAATAATTGTTGTAAAGAATAAGGGTTATAAAAGAAGAAATGTTATTTGTTATTACAATTTATGTCATAGTTATATTATCAAAATTAAAAAATATATATGAAGATAGAATGACTAAGTTACACATATAATCAGTAATAAAATAAAATATAAAAAAATAATAAAAACAATAACATTTCTCTTGTAAATATTAGACTTTTAGGTGGTAAAAGATAAAATATTATTGTTTGTAATGTTTTTTTAAGAACTAAATAATTAAAAATATATATGAGAATATGTCTGCGTGCTGTCCAATAACCGAACCGAACCGCTCCGAATCGTAACTAGAATCGAAATAATGGTTTTGGCAGAACCAATTACTCTCAGTTCGAACAGGACCAACCCGAGAACGTTTCTTCGTCTTTTTCAAGTTTTTTCTCAATTTTGGACTGAATCGAACCGCTCGAAACCTAGATCAGTTTTGCATGAAACTTAAAACCGAGAACCGAATCGATATAGCTCTGTTCGGTCTCATTCGATCTGGTCCGTTCTGGTTTTGCGATTCCAGCCAGTTTTCGATCCAGTTTGCACAGAATTAATCAGTCAGTCCAACTATTAATACTATCACATGTAGACTTAATTATGGAAAAAGCTAAGTGAATGCTATTTAAAATGTCATATTTATTTATAGAACGGAAGTTAAAAATGAGATTATTTCGATAGCGTCAAATCTTCATGAAGAAGAAACAATAATAACTATGTTGCATTGCTTATTTGCTAAATATGCAACCATGAACTCAGCTAATTTTACTAATTATTTTTCTAAACAAAAATTGAGGAATAAGTATCACACCATACATGAAGAAGAAGCCAAATACTTGGAGCAATATCACAATAAAAAATATATGTTGATTAGACTCAACACTACCAGAATAATACTTACATGAAATCTCATGAATTTCCATAAATCTGGATGGAACTTTTTTCTTGAACTATATGATTTTCTTGTTTATAGATAATAATTTTGAGACGATAGCATTTACAACTATAAACATATATTTAATTCCAATTTAACGCTAAAATATGGATTTTGGTGGCTCCGTAAACGAAAATATTAGGTAAGCGCAAACTCATGAAGTTTCCTTACTATACAACCAAATTATGCAGTTACATGATAGCAAAAATGGAAAAAGAAAGATGCAAAATTAACGTGGCGCTTATAAAATAAAGGCATTAGAAGCATGAAATTTGCAACTGAGGAAAGCCTCGATCTATGCTATCAACAATTTTGTATGATAAAAAGCATTGCACAAAAGAAGTTGGCAAGAATTGAGTGAAAAATTCAATATATGCCTACGTGGAATTATTTGAAATGAATCACTAAACATATGCCTTGAAACACAAAGCAATTCTGAAAAAATAAATCTGGCAGTAGCGGGGTCGAAATGTTGACCTATTGATGAGAATCATAACATTTTATCAAAATTATACTTTATATAACTTTGAGTTTTATAAAATTTAGCAAAATCTCATACAACTTTTTAAATCTTTGAAAATAGCGATAAATTGTTTTTTTAACTTGAATTCCGACTAGCTTTGAAAGGCGACTAATCTGAGGGCGACCATCCTTTTCGTAGGTAGCCTGCGTATGTAAACCCATGACCACAAGGAGATTTTTTTGTCACTAGGAATTGAACCTGTAACCTTTAAAGAATTTCACCTTATGGAAACTAAATCCAATCATTAAGGCACCACCCTGTGATTAAAAAAAGTAACATATAAACTTGGAAACCTTTAATATAGTATAGATTAATAAAATTTCAAATATATTGTTTTAATTATCCATTTTTACCAATTATAGCAATAAGGACGTTTGAAATGATCTATTAGAAGTAACACGTTCGATCCATTCTCTAAGTAAACATTATCATATATCAAAGGAAGATTCGGAAATTACTGCGACACCGACTAATCGTGTACATCACGACCAAAACTAGCTCACCCGCTTATAGCAAAATAAACTAAATGATATGTATTTAAACTTTGAATAATTATAATAAGTGGGTTAGATTACTTAGTATATTATATGTCTATTGTAAGTAGATTTGTGCACAGTTTAGTAACTGAACCATACTGATTGGAATCTAACTAGACCGAGAATCTAAAGAGGTATGATGACGTCTTGGACTGAACTGGATCAGATGGAGTACAAGAGTTTTCCGATTGTTTTTTTTGTGACGTTTCAGTTTTTTTCTTGGTTTTGGGTATAATCAAATCAGATTGAGAAATGATTTTATATGAAAATTCAAATAGAAAACTGAACAGGTATAGTTTGATTCGGTTCAATTCGGTTTATTCTGTTTATTTCAATTGATTTTTAGTAGTCCAGTTTATACATATGTAATTGTAGGAGTTTGGGATTTACAAAAAGAAAAGGAAATGATGTGTCACTATGATTGCAATCAACAACCAAAGACATAGGTATCCTTAATTGTAGATGCTAACGGGGTAAATTGTAATAACAAAGGTGAAATATAAAATATAATATGATGTTGATGTTGATGTATTAGAGTATTAATTAATTGGTCTAGATTAGTTGGCCACTAAAATTAGTCTTAGAGGTCTTGGATTCAAGTCTTGGTGGAGATAAAACTTGAAGATTAAAAGGTGGTAGAGTTTATTCCTCATATGTGAAGGGTTCGAGGGAAGACATAATATCCCTTGTAGATGACTAGATGTCACTGTCTAAGCTCGAACCATTAACATACTAACTTATTGTTAAATATATATATATATATATATATATATATATATATATATATATATATATATATATATATATATATATATATATATATATATATATATATATATATATATATATATATATATATATATATCACGTTTCTACAAACCTAATAAGCTAAGCTAGTAAGCCTAAACACCCCTTTAATCTACAAAAAAGAAAAAGTTATTTAAGCCTTAAAATTAGACTTAAAACTGAACCTACTCAATGATATAACAACCGGTGTTATTTTTCCTATCATTTACACCATTAATGCCAAAAATTATCATATAGTTGTATAGGCCTAGCCGGCTAGATAATATTTCTCGCGAGAAAAATAAAATAAACAATAATCATATCATACCATACCATAGGGACAAAATGGGCAACCAAATTTAAACATCTTGTAATACTTCCTTCTTTTCAAAATAAATGATACAAATTAGAGTACATGATTTTTGAAACAAAATATGATAATGAATGTTAATTAGATTAAATTTAATAATTAGTGGATGATGGGTTCCACATATATTAATTAAAGTAAAAGTAAGGATACATGTGTCTTTTCACTTCATTAAAGAAGATAGTTAGTGAGTGTGATACCCACTATCTTTTATCAAATATAATACTTCCTCCGATTCAAAATAAGTGATACACTTTCCATATTTGGGTGTATCAAAATAAGTGATACACTTTAAAAACATACCTAATTTGGTAAAAAGTAGTGGGCCCTACATCCACTAACTACTTACTTTAATAAAGTGAAATGTCCTCTTTACCCCTACTTTTCCTTTTAAACATCATTAATCTTAATTTATTCAAACATTGTGGGACCCATTCCACACTAACCATCCAATTAATCTAATTTAACCCTCATTATAAAATTTTGTCTCAAAAACCATGAAATCAACAATGTATCACTTATTTTGAATCGGATGAAGTAAGTTTTTAAAATATATCACTTATTTTGAACCACCCTTAAATAAAAAAATGTATCACATGAGGTATTAAAATAGGGTTCTACCTGAAATATGTGTGTGTAAAATAAAAGCCCAGCAACAACAAGCCGCCACAAAAGCCCACAACATCAGTGTTGCTTTGATCGCAACTTCGTCCCTAATACAGACACGATTATTAGAAGTGTGTTTTGCAGAATCTCGATCAATCAAGCATTTCATCTTTCCTCCGTTGTAATCAATTTCCCTTTTGATGCAAATTCTGCACTTACGGTATTCATTTCTGCTTTCATGTTTACTAATTTCACTAAAATGATCAATTATTTAACCTATTTCTCGTTTCTATCTTCCCAGCTGTATCAGATTTTGGGGGAAATAAATTAATAACCC
The DNA here is from genome assembly GCA_963853835.1 of Calendula officinalis. Taxonomy (NCBI): domain Eukaryota; kingdom Viridiplantae; phylum Streptophyta; class Magnoliopsida; order Asterales; family Asteraceae; genus Calendula; species Calendula officinalis. The sequence goes on from OY970821.1 coordinate 99,783,786, forward strand.
ATGCGAAGCAATACAAGTGCTGAAGTGTTTCATCATACAAGTTTTGGATCTTGAAATTCCAATTAAAAGTTGGAGGACTAGTATTGATGTATTTGGTTCATGAGTGATAACAGAAGTATGATCTTCTTTTACAGTTAATTTAGGTTTCATTCATTTAGTGAAATTAAGAGAATTAGGCAAGATGTGATGATGTTTGTGAAATGTCTAAACTATCCTTCAATAGTTATAATTATATTTACGGTTGATGTTTAAATTACTTAAAAAAATTTATGTTGTTGATGTTAATCAGGAGATAAAGTATGACTCAACCATCAGTTATTTTAGCAACTGCTAGCTATGATCACACCATTAGGTTTTGGGAAGCCAAAAGCGGGCGGTGTTATCGAACAATTCAGTATCCAGAATCTGTAAAATCCGCAAATCATATGTTTTTTTATTTAATTAAATCTGTTCAATTACAGCTTTTAACTTTACTTGTTTTGTGTCACATAATTTAAATAATTTATTTATTTTTGTATTATTATATGCAGCAAGTTAATCGGCTTGAGATAACTCCAGATAAAAGGTACCTGGCTGCTGCAGGGAACCCACACATTCGATTATTTGATGTTAATTCCACCAGTCCTCAACCCGTATTAATCTTTCTCTCTTTCTGACACACACAGACACATACATATATACGATACATACAAATTATACAAGTTGACCTGAAATGGGCAGGTCAACGGGTTGGGTAATGGGTCAAATAGGTTGACCTGAAATGCTATTAGCCAAATCACATAAGTTTTCTGTAGATAGTTTGAGTGTTAAAGATAATGACCTAATCTTTTTTACCAAACATTTAGATTTTATACTTTAAAAATACACCTTGGGAAAGTATTGGCTATATCTATTTACATTAAAAAGTTATAAATATTTATTATGGTTTATTTGTGAGAATTACAGGTAATGAGTTATGATTCACACACAAACAATGTGATGGCTGTGGGATTCCAGTGTGATGGAAAATGGATGTATTCAGGTTCTGAAGATGGAACTGTAAAGATTTGGGATTTGAGGTCAGTAATTTTCAACATCTTATTTTTGTAAAAAAAAATTAAATGAAAACTAATTTCTTCTTTGACATTTTGATTTTATTATTATTTTGAATGGGAATTAGGGCACCAGGCTGCCAGCGAGAATATGAAAGTCGTGCTGCTGTTAACACAGTTGTTTTGCATCCAAATCAGGTGTTTGTTCCTTATTGATTTATTTAATGGCTGATTATAGTCAAATATTCACTAAAATATATTAATTTTTTCATGAAAAGTTTGACTAATCTTCTGTTTTGGTCAATTGTTGTTGACTCTGCAGACTGAGTTGATATCAGGTGACCAAAATGGCAATATTCGTGTTTGGGACTTGACTGCAAACTCGTGTAGCTGTGAGCTGGTACGCCATCATTTTCTATATTCTTCATTATCACTTTTTACCTTTTATTAATTAATTAATTTATTTCTAATATCATCAATTTAGGTTCCAGAGGTTGACACAGCTGTCAGATCATTGACAGTAATGTGGGATGGAAGTTTGGTGGTTGCAGCAAATAATAAAGGAACGTGTTATGTTTGGAGATTGTTACGCGGAACACAGGTATACCCTTAATCAATATATTTAATGATTTAAATTGTTATCATAATAATATTGTTTCTATTTGGTGTATTAATTTTTTTGATAAAAATGTTGTTACAGACCATGACCAATTTTGAGCCACTTCATAAATTACAAGCTCATGATGGTTATATTCTTAAATGTCTCCTTTCTCCTGAGTTTTGTGAGCCTCAACGGTTAGATTTATTTATTTATTTATTTATTTTTTTGTTTCTTTATTGGTGGTTCGGTTCGGGTTCGATTTTGACCTATCAATTTGGGGAATTATTTTTTGTTAAAATAGGTATTTGGCAACTGCATCTTCTGATAGTACGGTTAAGATATGGAATGTAGACGGTTTTACCTTGGAAAAAACTCTAGTTGGTACGTTTAATTTCAAGCTGAAAATATCGTTTTTTTTTAAATTTTGTTAATAAATTTTAATTTCAAATGTTTCAGGACATCAGCGTTGGGTGTGGGATTGTGTGTTTTCGGTAGATGGTGCTTATCTCATTACAGGTATCTGAAATATAATCTACCATCATTTTATTTTATTTTAATTTTTGAAAAAAAAAATATATAATCTAACAAGTGGGGCCCGTTTCAGCTTCTTCTGATGCAACAGCAAGACTGTGGTCAATGTCAACTGGTGAAGATATTAGGGTTTATCAAGGACACCATAAAGCCACTGTCTGTTGTGCTCTTCATGATGGTGCTGAAACCACTTCTGCTTGATTATCTGATGACATAATTGGTTTGATTTTGTTATTTTGTAAGACAAAAAGTTTGAATATTTGTTGATGGTTGAAAATGCACGTTATGATGTTGATAAATAATTGAATATTTCAGTTGTGTTTCTTTTACAGTGTTTATTGACTGCAAAACTTTATTAATACACAGATACTAAGATGCATGGACTTCAGTTTTCATATAAGTTGAAAATTTTTGGATGCACTAATTTGACATATACGAATATGAAATAGATACAACGATCAAATTTAATGTGCATGGACTTGAACTTTAATAAAAGTGTATGTTAAGTTTGTACTGTCTTTGATAATAATGTGTTTAATAGGTTCAAAATTTTGATCTCAAATCATGTCAACCTGACATTATTAATTTCATGTCAACCTGACACGGTTCGTGTGTTTATCCGGTGAAAAGTAGCATATAGCAATAAAAACAAGTCCAAACATACTAGTATTACGTTTAGTAAGCTCAAATCTGATTAGATATTAGGCTCAATTGAAAATGAGAGCCCAAACTTTTCCCACTACACTTACAAAGTCATAAATTATGTAGTAATATTTATATATAACATATTTAAATATATAAAATCTATTAATATATACACATTTAAATGAGTGATTCGGGTTATATTTGAGTTAAAAATATTGACATCAACACATCTTGTTTAACTTTCATGGCGTGTCCTGCCAACATGTTTACTTAAACACGCTGAAGACTTCAATCTAAACCCGTTAATTTTGTGTTAGGTTTGTGTTGAGTTTCCGTATCATGTCTTATTTTGCCAGCTCTAAACTTTAACCGCAAACTATCAAACCATATAAGGACATTCCAACTTTTCTTGGGTGTATTCTGTCATCTCTGGTAAATAGAGGGGCCTCTATGTGGTAACCTCGTGGTTAGTTTAAGTAGTTACAATCGGCCCAAATAGTGCTAGGAGGTTGTTTGGTAAACGTCTTAATAATTTAGTTAAGAGGTTAACTCATAATCAGATAGATTATGAGTTAATTAGATATTAATCAATTAGATGCTATTTAGGGGTGAACATGGTACGGTACCACATATATTTTCCTCATATCGTGTACCGTACTAACTATAGTTGGTACACTAATCTAGCTACCACTACCGTACCAAATGATAATTGGTACCAATTTGTTTGGCTACCACAATTGTGGTTGGTACGAATTGGTAATGGTATATACCAAGATCACAACCTTACTTGGAATTATTAGTAAAAACAAATCCTTTTTCTATACTATTATATTTGGTAATGGTATACGTTAAATGTTATATAAACACTATCTACGATAAAGTACAAATTATGTAGTATTCATGTCATAATACACTAGCTTGTAGCATTCTCGTCTGCTTCACACACTTAATTATTAACATTATATACAAACACAATAACAAAAATATAATATGTTGATCGGTTAGGCTAAAAATTGTAACTTAATGTTTCCATGTTATGATATCATAACTTTTATTAAAAAAATAATACATACGCAGTTTACCTTTCTCGAATTATTCTGTATATACAATGATTACTTAATTGGTTGGTACGGTACTACCATGGTATATAAAATTTTGTATAATTACCGTACAATGATTACTTAATTGGTATGGTACTACCAACCAAATATATTGGCTACCAACATATTGGCTACCAACTATTATTGGTATGGTTGGTAATATATTAGTTGGTTTTATTCGGTACAAATTTGACACCCCTAATGCTACTAATAAGACAATTTATAGTATAATATAAAGCGCAAGGTTCTAAAAGGCGCGCCATGGCGGCGCCAAGGCGTGAGGCGCGACGTCGACGTTACGAAACAGACCATGGCGGCTCGGCTAGGCGTGGCGTGAGATAAGGCGTGATAAGGCGCGATAAGGCGCGCCTTATGGCGAGTTTTCTTGAAGGCGGCAGTAAAAAATAATTTTTTTTTAAAAAAAATTTAATATATATAATTATAAATTTAAATGTAATATTTTTTATGAGCTTTATATATGAATTGTTATATAAATCCATAGATTTATAAAAAAAAATTCAATTTAATATACGTATATATATAAATTATATAAAAAATTTGTCGTCTTAAACGACGCCTTGATAAACATCATGGCCTGTTATAGCCCGCCTTGACCGAGGCTTGATGGTGTCCGCCACGCCACGCCTTAGGCTTTCTAAACCTTGATAAAGCGACATAAAGGAAGGAGATCGCGAGAAGAAAACAGATCTACAACGATGTCATCGTCCGGCAACGATCCTCGGCAACCGTCGACGGCCAAGCCTTACAAGCCTCAACCAGTTCACCCTGATAATCTGCCAATCGATTACTCCGGTTTCATCGCCATCATCTTCGGCGTCGCCGGCGTTATGTTCCGAGTGAGTTCTTAAATACAAATTCTGTTACTCAATTTCATGCTTGTATCTGTACATATGCGTGTGTGTGAACTCATGATGAATCATTGTATATATCGTATGAATTTCAGTTACAGGTGAGTCGAGATCTGGAGAAGTAGCTCAGTTGCTTTAATTTGATGTTATACTGTTATTTTTTAGATGTAGGGCATATATGAACTCTTGGATTTGTGATAGTTCAGCAAAATATTAGGCTTTTTAGAATAATAAACGGAAATTGGAGTAAAATTAGTTGACAGTTTCCTGCAACCTAACCATTTTCTTCAAACATAAATTCTCATTTGAGTGTAAAATAGAGATAGTAGAAAATTGTTTTATGATACGGTGACCGAACTTGCAACCTCTGTTAAATATTGATTATTTCTCCAGATTACTTCCCAATTTCAGCATAATTTAGTGATTTATGAGTGCTCCATACTTTAGATAAAATGTTGGCTGATTAAGTGATTATAGAATATTTCATTATCTAATGGACTATTTATCTTCTGATATTTGCAGTACAAGCTTGGTTCATGGCTTGCGCTCATATTTTGTGCCCAATCGCTTGCTAACATGAGGAATATCGAGACCGATTTAAAGCAGATTTCTACAGGATTTATGTAAGTTTGTCTTACATTAAAACCAATGAATCTATTGCCTGGAATTTAATATCATATCATTATGAGCCAACTTGCAATCTCGTGTACCATATAAATAGTTTAACATAATCTTATTATGTATACTAGATTAACTGAAAAATGTTTATATTCTTCAAGTGATTAGCATACACAAACTTCGATTCGTGGTTTATTATAGTGAGATCTATAGAAATTGACGTTAGGCATAACTAACTGATGAATGTTAGAAGATCAATGGTTGTTACTACAACTGAAAGATGTATAGAATGAAGTACAAACACTAATAAGACTAAAAATAACCTTAGGTTAAAGGAGCTGTTATTTCATATTATAAGGTCAAGCTTCATTATTTAAAATTGTATATTTTATGATAGAAAACCATTGCTAACATATTTTGAAGATGTGTTCAAATGTTTTCATCTTCCAGTTCAGAAAACAAGACGATTTTTCTCTCTCTAGAAATGAAAAGAGTTGAAATGTAGTTATTAAATTGAAAAGTTGTTTTCTCCTTCCTATGTTCTATTTTCTCCTTAAAAGTCCAATATGAACACTTTTTATATTTTTCTTGAGTTTTTTTAGAAAAGTTCTATGTAATCATTCAAGATGATGCATATCGACACTTTTTTTTTTTTTTTTTTTTTGAGTTTTAAGATGTGATGTATATTATGGTTCAGGTTTGCTATTATGGGAATGGTGACAAATTATTTAAGCCCTGCTAAAGCAGGAGTGAAGACTTGAGTCTTGAGATCTTGACTCTGCTTGTAATCCGATAATTCTTGTTCAGAAGTTAGTTAATGTTGTGACTTTTGGTGTTATTAAAGCTGAATTTTTGTTTTTTTAACACTAGAATAAATGTTTTTTTTAGTAGGCGTTGTGATTTCTTTGGGTGTTTTGTCCCTTGATAGATAAATGAAACAAAAAATTCTGCAGATTGCAAGTTACATGTTTTTCCAAGTTCTCGGTTCTGCTAATATGTATTTTTCGATAATATGTAATTTTCAAATGCTTAAGATATAATTTTCAAATGCTTAAGATAAGACGATTGATTATATGAGTTAATATCTAAATTGTTGCGTTTAATAAAATCATTTTTCATCCAATACTGAACGTCAACGAATCGGGAATTTGAACCAAATGCGTTATACCATGGTTAAGATGTATAAGAACTCATATTTATAATTGGTTGTAGAGTAAACCACATATATATAATGACAAAGAACACATGAAATTGCTTAGAAGCATCTTCTTTACTTGTAATATTATTATTTGAGAACACAAACAAAACCAATTTGTTGCACAAATGACGGTAACACCCTCAACCACATATATAAAAACTACAAAAACAAAAAAAACATAAAAAAGTCTAATAACTTGAGTTTGTCTACCTATGCTTCATTCATCACATAACTTCATAATCTTCCTCTTCCTCTTCCTCATGGCTCAATAACAAATAGAGGCTGCAAACAACAATTGTGTTTTTTGTTAAATTAAATAAAAAAACATAACTTTCTATGAGAGAGTGTGTGTGGGTGATAGAGAAATACCGTATCCAAGCTAACCGGTTTTCCATCCTCAGCAACAATATCAACAACTGTTCCCGCTTGATCAGCCTAATAGAAAAAAAAAGGTGACATTTCAAGCTACTAAATCTATCATACCAATCTTACCCCATTCTTATCATGACAATTTGTTATTAATATCAAGAGGTTGCAATTTCGACCAATTTACTTATAAATGACTCCATTTGGTTTGTGCTTTTATCCTAGTAAAAAACATCCATTTAACTTGAACCCGACCCACCCATCTTACCACCTCACTAAAATTAACTATTTTGCACAAGATGTACCTTAATCTGAAACCATTGACTAAAATAGTCAAACACTTATGGGATGGGAATCCAAATGACATTTTTTTATCTTGTAGCCGATGATTATTATTTTTATTTTTTTAAACAGTCACGAGAATACATTTAAGATTAAGATTGTTAAAAAAAATAGAAATAGTGAAAGGAATTTAATTTACCTCAATATCGTTCATCAACTTCATCGCCTCAATAATGCATATTACTTGACCTTTCTGAACCTTGTCTCCAACCTACTTGGTAACACATACATTAAATATTTTAATTTCTGTAATCACATTTGACATGCTATTATTTATGAAAAAAAAAACAACAACAAAACAATCACCCATTTAAACACATACCAAAAATTACCCGTTTTGACCCATTACAAAACCTACCTTGACAAATGGTGCAGCTCCAGGTGAAGGTGCACGATAGAAGGTTCCATCCATGGGGGATTTTAATGGAGGATGTGATGATTTTGGTTTTTCAGTGGCTGGCGGTAATGCTGGCGGTGAAGCAGCAGCAGCAGCGGCCTGTGGTGGTGGTGGTGGTGGTTGGTGAAACATTTGTGGTTGTGGTGATTGCATCATCATCATAGGTGGTGTAGGTGGTGGTGGTAAAGCTTCTTTTTTTCTTATTACAACTTCACAATCTTGTTGTTTTAGTTGTAGCTCCATTATGTCCCTTGAATCCACCAGCCTGAAAGAAAGAAAAAAAGATTATTTTTTTATTGTTTCAATAAACAGAAAAAAGTGTATATTATCATACTCAACAAGGCCTGATACTTGGTTCATAAATGCAGTGATGGATGCAATATCAGGAACTGTGTTCTTGTTGCAAGATATTTTCTCTGATTCTGGTGAAGACTTTGATGATTTCTCATCAGTAATCTGGAAAGAAAAAAATTTATTTAATTAAAAAAAGGAAGAAATTATTTGATATTATGCATTTACTTAGTTATAATACCTCATTAAGTTGAGCAGAAACTTTCATAGCACCATTCTGATTCTTCTTGCTTGACTACATTACATCATGTATTAACAGAAACCAATTATATTTTTTTTTTGAACGGCGGTATATTATAAAACTAGCAATAGCTAGAAAAAGAAACAATTACATGTTAAAAAAAAGTTTCTATAGGGTTTACTAACCAACCTAACCAACTAATATGATATTTCGGATTTCTATATGAAATCCACATATATGATTGATAAACTATAGAATCCCAAAGTGTAACTTTCTTTGGATTAGAGTTTGAGAAAATCCCTCTATTACGAAAATTCCATATGTGCCACATCATCGTAGCTGCAATTCCTTCTAAAATACCCCTTACCATTTTTGATTTTTGACATCCATCTAACCATGAAAACCACTCTACAATATTGTTAACAATCGGAATATCCACATCACACCATTTAGCCATTAAAGCCCATAAGTCTTTTGTCATCTCACAAGAAAAAAATAAGTGATCAATATTCTCTATATGTTTATTACATATAGGACACAAAACGGTATCCACTTCAATACCTTTTCGATCAATATTCTCTCTAGTTGGAAGTTTATTTAAGCTCAATCTCCACATAAAAATATTAACTTTTATTGGAACTCCTCTATTCCATCTAGTAGAGCTAGAGCCATCATTCAAAATGTGTTCATCAATGTACTTTCGAGCCGATGCAACAGTATAACCCGTGGAATTTAACTTCCATTTCCACCCATCTTTAGTATCCAAAAGCTCTACATTATGAATCATTGACATCATAGTTTCAAATTGAATTTGTTCCACCCCACCTCTCGGAGCTCTTCTTAAAATCATATTCCAATCATTTATACTAATTCGATCATTTACCATACAATTTTTATCCGATTCTAATGCATAAACTCGTGGGAATTTGGCCTTAAGAGTACAGTCCCCAATCCAATTATCCTCCCAATATTTAGTACATTTCCCATCTCCAATTGTTTTAGTACAAGCTCCAAATAAGTCAATGCCCTTCATTTGCATTTTCCAAATTGTTTGAATTATAGATTGCCACGGACTTGCAAAATTACTTGATAATTCCCCTAATAATGTATTCAATTAACTATCGAATTTGATCATAGTAATGGATCAAATATAAAAAGTTCATATCTGAAAGAGTAGGAATATAACCCCATATTTAATCACATTTGCCTTAAAATCAACTACTGAGATGCAAAAGCTAACTAATTCAGCATCAAAATCAGCACATTGAGTAAAAACTCAACTAATTACAAACACGTCTCAAAAAACGAAGTAAATTCAATACTTTGCATTCGAGGAAATGAAACTACAGAACCTTAAAATTACGAAATACCTGAACTCGTAGAGAAGATGATCGTGAAACCAAAGCGCGATTGGATTTAAAATCGGACTGGAATAGAACAACGGAGGAGTTGCGGTGGTTGGGATTTTGCTTAGGGTTAAGCTGCGGCACGATTAAAGCACAAGTTTTAGGGCATGGAACAGAGAAAGTCGCCATTGATGAGTGTAATTGGAGATGAAATTAGGAATTTTGAAGAAGATTTGTAGGGATTTGAGGGCGGTGAAACAGAGAATTGGGGAAGAAATCGATGGCGATATGAACGAGAAAAGATGAAGACAAGACAGGTGGGTGGGTAAACTAAACTGTACCCACTGAACTCAAGTCCACTGTGTGCGAAATCTTCATCATATATAAAAGTTTTTTTTTTTTTTTTTTTTTTTTTTTTTTTTTTTTTTTTTTTTTTTTTAAACTGGTTGGTGTAAATCAGTTGACCAGAAATTTTGATGTTTCTTTCACAAGGTATCGGTTTAAGTTTTACTGAGGTTTTTTCTCAAATGGATACATGGTTCGAGTTTTGCATCTCTTCATCATTGTCTAAAATCACTATTTCAATATGTGATACTTCTAATGATTCAACAACTCTCGTCTTAGAGTGTTTTTTATAAACTTATAATTTTTCTCTAAATCAGTTTCAGTTTCTCAATTTCATCATTTTAGATTGCTTATAACAGTCAATTCAATACTTGAAATGATCGTTAAAACAGATTTAATTGATTTGATTAGGATGATTTGAATGATTTCTCTATACATATTCTTTCATAAAAAGTCAATAGTTGGTCAAAATCGAGACCCGGAAGTCAAAGATTTTATATATTTTTTTATGTTTTCAAAATTAGATTAAGTGTTATTAAAGTTGATCTAAAGCTTATCTCAAAAAATGGTTGAATAAATTTTCTCAAAATTCCTTTTTTTTAAATCAGAGTAGGGGTGTAATCGAGTCGAGACAACTCGTGAGTTACTCGAGACCGACTCGTAAAATACTCGGAATCGACTCGTTGTGAACCGAGTCGAGCTCGAGCTCGAGCTACTCGAGTAGGGCTTCGAGTCGAGTTCGAGTTCCAAAATACACAACTCGCTAGGTTCGCGAGCCTTATCGAGTTTTTATTTAATTACCTTTTTACCCTTTAATATATATAATTACCTTTTTACCCTTTTCCATATACATATTTACAACAAAAATGTGCATTTTTTTTAAAAATCAAGATTTTTCGAGCCGATCCGAGTATCGAGTCGAGTTTCGAGCTTTCACCGAGTCGAGTCCGAGCTTAAAAATGGAAGCTCGTCGAGTTTCGAGCTCGAGTTTTAATTAGCGAGTCGAGCTCGAGCTTGGCAGAACTCGGCTCGACTCGACTCGTTTACACCCCTAAATCAGAGGGAGCATAATTCAAGTACAATTGTTATATGTTATGCAAAAACTCAAGTACAATTGTTATAAGTTAAAAGACTTATGTAGTATACATTTCCAGTACAATTGTTATATGTTATGCAAAAATTGCTCTGGAAATTCACAATCAGAGAGAGCATAATTCAGAGTCAAAAGACTGCTAATTTTTTCCTAGTTATAAAAAGCTAAACATTGCTCTGGATATTCACACTTAGAGGGAGCAGAATTAAATGACTCATGAGGTTTGGTAAATGTGCACTTTGCTCTAGGAAATCAGTTAAACAAACTGACCAAATTGTTACATAATAATTGGTGCAATTTGCAATTAATTATATGCTCTCAACAAGGCTATAAACCAACATGTAGGTAACTGCTATATATATTTGAGAACATTAACGAGCTTCATCGAGTAATATCATTTACATATATACTACACATAAAAAGATGCAATCAATGGGTCCGTATAAAGCTGCTTTTAACCTTGGTCCAGAGCCGCCAGACGAATCCCTTGGCGCGCGAGTCTTCGTTCTTTGCACATAAAACTCGTCTTTTTGTATTTGATCCGCATATTCGTCTCACCTGCTTCGAGTAAAAAGGCGATGCTGATTTGAGATAACATGAGTAAGGAGATAATGGGCTGTTGGAGCCTTTGATTGCACGGTTGAGTTGTTTTGAAATGGCCCGAAACTCGTATGAGTCATAGAGGTTGCTAACCGGAGTTTTGGGGCTTATCATGGCGGTGGTGGTGGTGGTGGTGGTGGAGGATGGTAGGTGTTTTGATTTTGTATTTTGCATATTTGGAGGAATGGTGGTTGCATTGTGTTTGGTGGTTATTTTGCAACATTTGAAGGTCAAATGTGCACATGTGATTGTGATTGTGCTTTGCAAGTAACGTGGGGTTTCTTGTTTCTATGGAGAACATAGTTTTCTACGTTTCCTTTTGTTTGACATTTTCTTGTTACATCAAGTATGTCAACGAGCCGGATATCATGAGCTTAAATATGGCTCCATCTAATTTATTTGTATTTCATGAAAATGATACTCTTCCTACTAAATTTCTCTACTTCATCTTATTATCTATATAATATTTTATACCGTTTTTTCACATCTCATCTTACGGGACACCTAATACCTCCACAAGTGGCTAGTTTGTATTGTCGGAACCGCATCTCACACATTAGTCGCCATAACACGCTTTTTAAAATCCTAATATTAACATTCTAAGATACTAAATAAAAACATTTAACCAAAGGGCTTGTAGCCTAGTGTGGTATAATGTGTTTCCCTTTGGCTTGTGGTCAAGGGTTCGAGTCCCGTTGTGGACAATGGTGTAGAATTAGGATTAGTGTAGAGAGTGTGTGTTTGCCGTAAAAAAAACATTTATTGATTATTGTAAGCATATATCCTACCAAAACGTACTTTCTAAAATCACTTCTCATAAAAACATTTTTATTACAAAAACGGAAGAAACATAGATATTAATCATGTATAAAATATTTATACTACGTACCGAAACATATTTTTCTACAAAAAAAGTATGACAGACTACAAGCAATAACATGCAAATCATTCATCATATTATACTATTATTTTTTAAGCGGCACTATTTTATTGAAGGAGAAGTCATCTATAGTCTATACACCACAAAAATCCAAACACCACAAAATCACATTATTAATTCACAGGGTACAACTCCTCCTATGCATAAGTATTGTGTCCAAATCGTTTTTTGTGATATCGAATTATCTCCTGTATATTACACTCCCATTGTTACCTAAACTAAGGGTATATTTGGAAAAACTTATTTAATGTAATTTTGAATTTATTAACTTAATAATCTTAAATAAGTTTGAATTTTTAAGCTTATATAAACTTATATCAAGTTAATAAGTTTTAAAAAATTAAATAAGCTTTCTCAAACATGTCTAAGTGACATAGACGTACTTATCATGTTTAAATAGTTTTTTAATAAAATACCAAGAGTCAAAACCTCACCCCACATTCAAAACATTAAAACTACGCACACCCCTTCAAAAACATGCTAACCACATTCAAAACATTTACTTTACCAATTGACTGGTTTTTAAAAATTGATAATTAGTTTATGACCATAATTTAACTTGTTATATATGTGGTTTATATATTAAGCATACTTAGTATACTATATATATTTACAAAATGTCTCTCAACTATTATTAGAATTAATATTGACCCAACAATACCATGATACCCAGATACGATCATACGAACAAGATGTTTTTACCCCTAACAAATCATGTGGCTGGATTATAAGGTTGCTAAGGCCATTTGGTATGGGTCCACGAGGATAAATGATGATAATATAATTATTATTACATCAAATTCTATCTAACTGATCACAACACATAATTTTAAAAGAAATACTCATAACTTGATGTCTTGATCATACCCAACACATGTGGAAGGTAGTTGTTTTATGTGGTTCACATGACCAAATTTCTGCCCACCACACCCTTGCTCTTTTGTAGCTGACACACCCTCGTCACAAAACTCACCCCCAGGACATTCCTTATCTATACCTCCACACCACGACATTCCTTATTTATACCCAACAATCTAAGACAGGTTTTCTCGGGGCTGCTTACGTCATTTCTAGGTTTCCACTTTGTATACTTGACTTTATTTGCCCCGAAAGAAGGTTCGAAGTTCAAACTCAAACCTCATAAATATCAATGGGGGGCGTCTCCAAAATTTTGAAGGTTATGTGCGAATAAACGAAAATGAGCCCTCTAAATACATTATATATATAAAAAAATTGCACTTTCTACTTTTTACTCTTAAATTATTAATTTGTTTTAAAACTTTAAGATTATATATATAATATTTACATAAAATTTGGGGCCCCTTTAAAGTGTGAGCATGTAAGACCACAAATCCTCAAAGATTCTACTAAATATCAATTAGTTGTTCAACCTAAATCAAAGTTGGAAAAAAATACAATATAACTAACAAAATCGAAAACCATCAAAATCACTATATAGGAATTGTTCCAGCTCCAAACCGGTCCATGGACCTACTAATAAACTTTGCGATTTCTAAATTGTAAATATGACATTTAAGTTAGACCGTTTTAAACTTAACAACAAACTAAGTTTTTTGTCACGACAAGTTAGTAAGTTAGTGGTTCAACATATGCAGTGACATTCGAGCAGTCATTAATTATTCATCGAACATATCTTTTTTTTCTTGGAATAAACCTCATATCCTTTTTAAATCTCTTGAGGAATGCTCTCAACAGGTCTTGAACCTAAAACTTTTTAAAGACAAATCCTCTAAGACAACTCTTGGTGACCAATTGATTCAGATCAATTGGTTAACAACAAATTAAGTAAAAAACAACTTTCGTTCCGTTATCGGACCATACCAAAACAAGAAAACAAGTTCATGTTTGGAAAAACATCATAAACTGGTTGTCGTCCCCAAACCAAAAACAAGGAATAGTCGGTGACATCCACAAAGAGCAGTATGTCTTCCCTTGAACCCTCCACATATGAGGAATAAACCCCACCACCTTTTAATCTCTAAGTTTTACCTCCAACAATGTTTGAACCAAAGACTTTTTGAAGGAAAACCTTAACGCTATTTTTTGTTGCCAATTAATCTAGATTCTAGACCAATTGATTTATTAAAAAATATTATTTATGTCTACCTTTTAGAACTACAAATCAAATACCCACAGACACTTCATATTATATTGAAGAAAATAAAGGGAGAGAGAAAAAATTATACATGTCATCATCTTATTTGGTAGGTTGATTTTTAACTTTAAAAGATAGATCTAAATAGCATTTCTCCTTTTATATTCTTTTTTGTCTAAACCCATTTTAATGACTCATAATTAATTTATGTAATGGTTACACTATCTCTACTACTCGTATGAGTGCAATTAATTGTGTCTCCTCTGGCCTTTATTGCGTGTACTTCTTTTCGCATTCTTAGCTAAATTAAGGTTAGTAAAGTAGTTAATGACGACAACACCAAGTTGGCTGTTTTTATAGGGCTTTTCGTTAAGGTTAAGGCTCTTAGGGTGGTTATGTTTATGCTCTTGATGTACCCGGCATAATCGTTGTGTCTATTTTCTATTATTCACATGACCATCTAGTAAATATTTATCCAGGGAGAGATCGAACTCATGACCTGTAAAAAGTTTATTTAAGAGCACTTACAAACTCACAATTGGTACAATGCTTAATTGACAACCCCTACAACCTTAATTATCCCATGTAATTAAGGAGTGCATTATAAGGTTCATTGCCACCCCACGAAGTATCTGATTAAATTCCATTTTATCAGGTCATCAGAATGTTTAATCTCTATAAGACCCTCTTGGCTGTGTGTGCCTTTCAAAACAAGTTCCCTTTCTAATTATGACTTATTTTTTTAATCATTTCTTGAATCTTACTCAACTCTCACCATCCCCTGTTCATTAGTTTGTTTTTTGCATCATCATTCATGTTTACTTTTCTGATTCCTCAAGCTTCCTTTTTTCACATTCTTTGACCTATGATTTTACCAAAAGCTCATGTTCTTGGGTCGGTTTACTTTTTCCATCTTCACATGGAAAAACTGTTACGTTTAAAGTTTTTCTGTTTTTTTGGCACTTTTGGAACATGGGTGTTGTTCAAGATTCATTAATTACAACTGATACTGTTGAAAAAAATGAAGAAATCATGTAATTTTTTCTACAACTTTTGGTACTTTTGTTGCAGGTTGTTGCAAGAATCAATTTTGTGAAATCGGGTTTTGGTCAATCAAGTAAAATTTGATAGTAAGTACCTCTAAAAAGTTATTAGACTGGAAAATATTGGAACAAAGTATGAAAAATTAAAAATAATATATTTAAAATTTTCTTTTAGATAGTTAAAAAATCAAATCTTTTATAAATTTAAAAAATAATTTTACAAAATTTAAAAGATATATATACGGCAGGGCGGAGCGGTTTTTTCAGTTCGGTTTTTCGTATGCAACCAAAAAGCACCCCAAACATTCGATTTTTCCAAAAGTAAAAACTGCTCACATAGGATTTTTAAATAATTCGATTTTTTCGGTGCAGTTTTTTTGTCTCGATTCGGTTTTAACATGGGTTATTTTTTTCTTACCTACCTCTACAAGTAAAAAAGTAAACAAAATTAATAAAATTCAATTTTAAATCTTTATTGCATATAAAGCATCATTATTGGGACTTAAATAAAGGAAATTAGTTGACAATTCCCTTGTTAACTACTGAAAGGTATAATCCTGGAAACGTGTTGAATGTTCTAAATCTCACTTTCGGCACTTTGCTTATTTTTTGAGTGTTGAAAAAAGTTTAGATCTTAAGTTAGTTTTTTCATGGGTATTTAAAGACATCTTTCGCCTTCTCTCCACTTCAACAGAAAACTACTTCTCATTCATTTTTCTCTCTTTCTGCAACTTCTTCCTCAGAAAAGGTACACACTTTCATCCCAATGCTTCATTTTCTCCAAAATGCTTTAAATCATACATAATTAGATTTCATAAATTATGCAGTTTCTTAAACCCTTTTTTAACTTGACTTTTAACATAAACTATGTTTGACATTTTATTGATTTACATGTAATGTCCCACATTGGACAAATGACGAACATGTAATGTGCTTATAAGGGTCCTGAGTTACTCCTCTTACAACCAATTGGTTTTAAGATGGAACCCCACAAACTCACATGGTATCAGAACAAGTTCACCCGTAGTTGGTCAAACGGCTATACGGACCACACGTAACCCATAAAATATCCACGCGTTAGGCGCAAAAAACATGTAATGTACTTATAAGGGTCCTGAGTTACAGTTCTTACAACCAATTGATTTTAAGATGAAACCCCACAAACTCACATACATCTATCTTTTTTCTTGTAGACTAGATTGGTTAAAATGGTGAAGATTTGTTGTATCGGAGCTGGTTATGTTGGAGGTCCAACAATGGCGGTTATCGCCCTCAAGTGTCCAGCCATTGAGGTAGCCGTGGTCGACATCTCGGTCTCTCGAATCACCGCCTGGAACAGTGACCAGCTACCGATCTATGAGCCAGGGCTCGATGAGGTGGTCAAGTCATGCAGAGGCAAGAACCTGTTCTTTAGCACCGATGTTGAAAAACATGTAGCCGAGGCTGACATCATCTTTGTCTCGGTCAACACCCCGACAAAGACCCGCGGTCTTGGAGCTGGGAAAGCCGCTGATCTCACGTACTGGGAAAGCGCGGCTCGTATGATTGCTGACGTGTCAAAATCTGATAAGATCGTGGTGGAGAAATCGACGGTTCCGGTTAAAACAGCCGAGGCTATCGAAAAGATCTTGACCCATAATAGCAAAGGGGTCAACTACCAGATCTTGTCAAACCCTGAGTTTCTCGCTGAAGGGACGGCGATAGAAGACCTTTTTGCCCCTGATCGTGTGTTGATCGGAGGGAGGGAAACCCCCGAGGGTCAAAGGGCGATTAAGTCATTAAAAGATGTTTATGCTAATTGGGTTCCGGAAGAGAGGATTCTTTGTACTAATCTTTGGTCCGCCGAGCTGTCCAAGCTGGCGGCGAACGCCTTTTTGGCGCAACGGATTTCTTCCGTGAACGTCATGTCAGCGCTGTGTGAAGCCACTGGCGCTGACATGGCGCAGGTGTCCCACGCAGTGGGAAAAGACACCAGAATCGGACACAAGTTTCTGAACGCTAGTGTCGGGTTCGGCGGATCTTGTTTCCAAAAGGATATTTTGAATCTAGTCTACATTTGCGAATGCAACGGGCTACCCGAAGTGGCTAATTATTGGAAGCAAGTGATTAAAGTCAACGATTACCAAAAGAATCGCTTCGTCAACCGGATTGTTTCATCAATGTTTAACACGGTTTCGGGCAAAAAGATTGCTATTTTGGGGTTTGCTTTCAAGAAAGACACGGGCGACACGAGGGAAACTCCCGCCATTGATGTGTGCAAAGGGTTGTTAGGAGATATGGCTCATTTGAGCATATATGACCCACAAGTGACCGAAGAACAGATTCAGCGCGATCTTTCTATGGACAAGTTTGACTGGGACCACCCGGTGCACCTGCAGCCCATGAGCCCGAACTCAACGAATCAAGTGATCAGTGTGGTTTCGGATGCATACGAGGCTGCTAAGGGTGCACACGGGCTATGTATTTTGACCGAGTGGGTTGAGTTCAAGAATCTTGATTACAAGAAGATTTATGATAATATGCCGAAACCGGCGTTTGTGTTTGATGGAAGAAATGTTGTGAATCCACAAAAACTGAGGGAGATTGGGTTCATTGTGTACTCAATTGGGAAGCCATTGGACTCATGGTTGAAGGATATGCCAGCTGTCGCTTAAAGAGATTGTGTTCTTCGTATCTTATGAGCATTTGCAGCGTTTGATCCATTGGGAATTTATTTTGTCGTTAAGTATATGTTTTTTTGTAGCATTGTGGCGTATGTACTTCATGTTACTCGAATAAAACGTTTAATTTCTTGATTTAATAATTAATAAAATGTTTCTTATGCTTTTCATATCAACAACGGGTCAAGTCTTATGTAAAATTCATTAAGTTATTTATTCGAAGTTTACCTTCGTCAACTAAGCTACCATCAGGTATCATCGAGTCGGGTTTTGGTTTCCTCGCCTTCAAATTTAGAAAAAAATGTAACCTAATTCAAAAATTGTTTTTATTTTTGTTTTAAACTGGGTTCCGACTCGGTCGACTAATCCCAAAACGATCACCCGCTTTGCCGGTAGCCCGGGGAACTCCGTGACCATAAAGGGGTATTTTTTGCTCCTAACAAAGATTGAAACTGGAAATTTTAACTTTTAGGAGACCTAGTTCAACCGTTATTCCACTGCCCTTATGGTTTCAAAATTGTTTTTTGCCGAACCTATAATGTATGCAGTTTGATTTCACGTCTGTAGGTTAACGAATGGTTTGAACTGCCGCAAGTTGAATACTAAATATTTTTTTTTTTATTTTTGGTAAATAAAAAATGAAAACTAAATAAAAAGTGTCTGAATATAATTTTGTTTATCCTTCAAATAAATCAAAGTTGTCAGAATTATCTAATTAAATGTAGAAGAAGTTGATATCAAAATACAATACTAGCACCAAAGTATCAATATATA
Organism: Calendula officinalis; assembly: GCA_963853835.1. Classification (NCBI taxonomy): domain Eukaryota; kingdom Viridiplantae; phylum Streptophyta; class Magnoliopsida; order Asterales; family Asteraceae; genus Calendula; species Calendula officinalis. The sequence goes on from OY970821.1 coordinate 99,802,933, forward strand.
TATATGTATCAATTCTTGTGTTATTTAATCTCTATAATGGATAATGTATTAACAGTCGGCACATAATTTATTTGATCAAATTCATAAATAAATAAAAAACCGCATAACTTAACTCTCTTTGATAGTCTCATCTAATCATTATCGTCGATGTTGGTCACATAAAGTATCAAGTATTCTATTCGGATTTAATAAATACAAATAGGCTAGTAGCCTTCCTTGGTTAACACTTATATTAAAGTCAAAGTGATCCCACATTATTCAACAGATTTTCACTTGACAAAAAAAATAAAAAATACGTTACAACTTACAATAAATAATAAAGTTTTGCTAATGCGTTACCAAAATTTAATAACCAAACTTTCCTTAATTAGAGTTAAATGACATTTATTAATTATTAAAATTTTTATGTTATACGAATTTTATTTTTACTATAAATGAAAATTAAGATTTTTGATGAATTAAATACAGGATATAAAGGACATTTAATATTACTAGCAGGGTACCCGCGCAATGCGGCGGCGGGTACCCAGAAACCATATTTCGTGGCGAGCAAGTGTTGTTCGTTTACACGGTAATAATTATTGCTAGAAATAAATAATTAAACGGAAATGTGGATTTTGGTAAGAGTTGATGATTTACAGCGTCGTATATTTAATGTTATTGGGTAAAATGGTTTTCGAGTAACAGACTTTTGTTATTAAGTGTTGGTGGTGTTACCAAAGTGTAATGTATAGCAAGTGGTTAACACATAGTGATAAGTTAGGAGAGGTCTTGGGTTCGAATCTTATTAGCCGCGGTTTTTTTTAAGGTAGAGAACTAACTAACAAAAATGTAAACCATATGATTTGTTCCAATCCTCTTAGCTTTCTAAACGATTTAATCACCTAAAAAGGTACGCCAATCACCCTTGCGTAACTAAACAAAAGTAAAATTTTCAATTTTCCCTAAATATTGTAAGATACAGTAAAACTTAAAAAAGAAAGAAAATAAGTTAAATAACACACGATTAACCAAAAATACAAAACATCTTACAAAAATCAAATTCGTCCGTCGATCAGTTTCCCGTCAAAGCACGGTTTTTGTCGTTCAAAAAGTCTTTCCAATTACATCATCGTCAAAGCTAATTTCCTACAACCCAACAAGAAACCCCGTTTAATTTCTTTAATTATTGCATTAAATTCGAAAACCCTCTTTGCATTTGGTGAATCCGGCTGCGAGAATTAATGGGTTGTGCTTCCAGCAAGCCTGCTGATTCAAATTCCGACCGCCTGTCACGGTGGAGAGCCACCGGCATTGTAGGGCTACGTGACGCCAAATTAAAGGCAAATACTTTTTCTTTATTTTTAAATTGCTCAATTTTTTTGTCAAGATACGGAGGTTTTTGTTCATATTTGTTTGATTTGGCATGTATGGGTGATATTACTATATTACTACCACAACTTTTAATGTATCTACCAATCTAATGCTTTAAATACTTGTACAATTAGCTGTAAAATATGTACTGTGTGGTATAACCATTAAAAATTGTGGTACCATTATCAATTCTCATACATAATCCTGTAAATGCTAAAAAAATATTGGCTACTATTTGTGTTTTACTGTTACATTACCATAGATGAATGACATTTTGAATTTTTGTTGGGTATCTATGCTATGTTTGAAGACTAAAATGAGTGTTTATTTATTTATTTATTTATTTATGAAACAGTCATTTCCAGATGAAGTTCTTGAGCTGGATAGATCTGTACGGACGCTTGATTTAACTCACAACAAAATAGGTATTATTTTTCTTTGAAATTTGTCAATTTCATGATGCCTTTTTTGTATTTTTCTTGCTATGCTACATTTGTATTTGTATAATAAGTAGTCCATATTTTATGGCCCTTTGATTTTTTTTGCTTTAACACAAGGGGAAAGTTCATTTCTTTGTTTTATCTCATGATTCCTTGAAATTTCCAAATTCTTAAACATCCGATTATCTAATTTTTTTGTGTCTACTGCAGCTGATATTCCAGAGGAAATCAGCAAATTAACCAACATGCAAAGGCTGGTAAGTACCACAAGTTTATATTATCACTTTCTATTTATTTGTTATTTTAATATATCGCCCCTAAATTATAGTTATGAAAAAACAAAACCCCATTCGGTTCGTTTACAGGCCTAATCACCAGCCTTGTGGTGCTACTTAAAAAGCCAAACAATTCTTTAATTTTTGTATGCTTCTTTCTTTATTTTTGTATTTTTTATGGAGATAATTCTTTAATTGATTTTTTTTTTCAGATTGTGGCTGATAATTTAATCGAGCGTCTTCCATCGAATGTGGGCAAACTTCAGTCTTTGAAGTTAATAAATCTCGATCAAAATAGATTTACTTTTTTGCCCGATGAATGTAATCACACCAACTATTCTTCATTATATTCTCCATTATATTCTCAATCCCATGAAAATTGCAATATTTATATTTTTTTTATTTCTAAAAACCTTGGTAAACACGCAATATTATCTTTTTATGCAACTGTTTGTTTAGTGGGCCAATTGGTGAGACTGGAACGATTATCTATTTCGGGCAACCAGTTAACAACCCTGCCCGAAACCATCGGAAGCTTACGAAATGTGAGTGATTTTTGTTAATAATTTAATTTCTGTATTATTAAAACTCAATTGAATTTTTTTAAATTGCAGTTGTTGCTGTTAAATGTGTCACATAATCAATTGAAGCATCTTCCAGAATCTATTGGAAGCTGTTTTTCACTAGAAGAGATACAAGCAAATGGTACCTTATACTTTTGTTCATTTTTACTTAAGTTTATGGTAAAATGGGCGGGTCAACCCGTTTGTAAATAAACGGGTCAACTGATAATTGTGTCGCTGAGTCAGCTTGGTGTTTGTGGTTTTTAGAAAATTGTATCGAAGAAGTCCCTTCTTCAGTATGCAATCTGATTCACCTGAAGTCACTATGCTTGGACCATAACAAAGTCAAACAAATACCCCCGAGTTTGTTGACTTCATGCAAGAAACTGCAAAACATATCATTGCATGATAATCCCATATCTATGGATCAATTTCAATCGGTAAACATTAATAATTCTCAATTTAGTTTAGGTCAAATATGATTATGAAATCCTAAAAATTGGTTGCAGATGGAAGGATTTGAAGAATTTGAAGATCGAAGAAAAAAGAAATTTGACAAACAAATAGATGCAAATGTGATGATGGGTTCTAAAGGCCTTGATGAGGGTATTGATCTATGATCATATACCCAATTTTTGTGTGTTATTATTTGAGTCATTTATGTGGGCCCACTTACAGTCTAACAATTTTAGTGTTGTTGTCGTTGAAGTGGGCCCACGAATGACTTAAAAACAAGAATACTATAGAAATATTACACATATATGAAGCATCGTATATATAGCATATATTCAAAATTGAATCTGGAATGTGTTATTTTTAGGTTCGTACAAGCTATGATACAAGTTAGTGATGTTGTATTTTACTTTGTATCATCACTTTTTTTTTCTTTATGTAAACAATTTCTCCCATTACATGATCTACCAAGGATGTGACCCCCATGGGGTTTTCAAGTGAGTTTGGTCACTCTGACGACTGATGTTACTGGTGTTTGTACATAATGCATGATAAGTGAGACATGTATTAATAAAATAAATTTTGAGGTTTGATTATGGATATGTATCATATCTTCACCATTATAATGGCATAGTCAGGGATCTTATGTGTTTAATCAAAAGAGATAAAACTGATAACTATCATAAAAAAAGTTTTAAAATATAAAGATGCGAAAACAAAAAGACCCTTATGTCAAGGAGTTCAACGTCCAAATTAAACATCCGTTTAAATTAGGAACTGAAAACATGATAGCTTTATGAAAAAAAGGACCATCCATGATTAAAATAAATTTGTTCATTCTAAATATACGTTAATAGAAATTATATTGATCTCTACCAATTTGATCATACTATTTGTGATTTTATGGTGAGTAGACATATAAAATACGCACAAATAGTAATTATTAATAGCATTTCTCATACACTAAAATGGAAGGTGTCAAAATTCTTTGTCTTAACATATACTCCCTCCGTCCCACAAAAAACTTCTCATTTGGCTTTTGCACAAGTTTGTAGGTGATAATTAGTGGTGGAGTCATTGATAATACTTTTGATTAAAATATAAGGTTGGGTTGGAGAGAGAAAGATAGTTAGGGGATATTAATGATGGGGTATTTAGTAATAATAATTTTTTATTGTGTGAAGCTCATCAAATATGAGAAATGAAAAAAAATTTGTGAGACAAAAATTTAGAATGAAATGAGAAGTTTTTTTTGGAGACGGGGGGAGTATCATATTGTCAACATGTAATAATATACACGTTTTCGTCTTTTAACCGCAAATAAGTAATCTTAATGGTTGCCCGATCCAAGAGAGTGGGTCCCACTCTCCAAATAATATACTTCGTATGGAGTTTTCTGCTTTGGGTTACATCGACTCTTTGTTAAAGAGTAATTTCTAAGCATGGCTGGTGAAAAACTTGTTTATAAAACACATGACACCATTATCACACTTGTAAAGGAACACATGCACTTTATGATTGGTCTATATACAAGCGCCTTGTGGATCTACATTTGTTTACATGTGTTTATAAAATACTTCAACATGTTCAATCATTTTTTCAAGTATAAATTTGTAAATTTGCAACAAATATGATTTGATATGTTGGCCCATGTTGACCGATTTCGATAAGTTTTTTACACTAGACAAATGTTTCTTTTATGTTTAGAAAGTAATTGTATATCATTTTGGATTTCTTGATCTTGATTCAGAGAGGCGATTGTATAAAGATGTTTAGTTTTAAGATTGAGAGCTTGATGTGGTCATAACCTGATAATAAATTCTTTGGTATTGAGTATTAATTAATCACCAATTAATGTTGATGACCAATTAAGCACTCAAATGCTTTACTTTAGAATAAAAATGCTATAACCAACTTGTACATCTTGCATTAAAGATCGTACATTACTTATATTTATCGACACCAAAACACCCAAACTTCTTGTTTACAATTATTAGGAAGGAAACGAATACAATTATCTAATTTATCAAATAATGTGCATGCACATGTCATGAATTGGACTCGTATGCTATAAAACAATTGTAAAGTAAGGGCTAAAACAATAAAATAAAAGTTAGTTGTTTTCTTGTTATATCACTTGTGCTACAGCTAAATATGGTACTAACATGCCGGCTAAAACGATACAATTAATGCTTACGATAGCCATTAACCATAATAAGACATAAGTTTTTCGGTTAGAGCAAGAAGTGAAAGCCGGCTCTTAGCTTTGTGTGTTTAGTCATTATAAGTTTTTGAACTATTGGATTATTAAAAGCTAACTTTGTATGTTGTTTTAGTCATTCAACATCGTAATAAAATGATCAAATGATAGTAGGCTTGTAAACGAACCGAACGAACACGAATGTGGCCTTGTTCGCTGCGATAGTAACCAAATGACTTATATGATACATAAGTCTTTTAAAAGCGTAAATAGGATAAAAACATATCTTTAAATTACGCAGACGGGACGGAAAAAAAGGATGTCACCACATTAGCAAAATCATATAATTGGGTTGTCGAATAACCTAAAAAGAATACAAAATCATTCTTTATCGACTCAATTTCACTGAAATTTATACAATAACTAAATAAAAATAAATGTAAAAATAGGTTATCATTTTAAACAAATAAATCCTACTTCTTATTTATACACTACAATTTTCTTTAAGGGCCACTTGATAAAAATAAAATCAAGTGATTTTTTATGTTTCAAATTTTTTAAGTCAAATGTCATTAAGAAAATACTTCATCCGTCTCACAACAAAATTTACATTTCTCACTAAACTTTTGTCTCACAAAAAAGTTTACATTTCTCAAATTTGATGGACCCCACATAATAAAATATTATTATTATTAAGAACTCCACCATTAATATCCACTAACTATCTTTCTCTCTCCAATTAAACTTTATATTTTAATCAAAAGTATTATTAGTGACCCCACCACTAACTATCACCTAAAATCTTGTGCCCAAGAGAAATGTAAACTTCTTTGTGGGACGGAGGGAGTATATAATACAATAATTATATAGATATTGGTTAATAATTTATCTGTTTATCTTATGTCGGGATTGCAAATTGTTGGAGTAAAATGACAAAAATGCCACTAGCCTACTACCACTACCTACTATGCTTGCTTAGCACAAAAAGCTTTTAGCTTCCATTTGCAGGCTTGTAGATTCTTTACTTCACAAACTCCTTGTAGGGTTTGTGGGACCATTTTTTATTTTTCTAACTTACTAGCCATTAGAGCATCTCCAATGGTAGCTTTCTTAAAAGCTTATTACTATTTCAATAAGTCTTTATATGACTTATTATCATTGCAATGACTAGCTTTTCTAAAAGCTTATTGTAAGGACTTTTTTTCTACTAACCTTTTAACCTACTTCTAATGTTTGTCTATTTTGGTCCCTTGTATTTAATAACTTTTCATTTTAAACCTTAAATATATTATATATAAATTCTTTATTATATTTTTGTTAGTTAATAAATAAATTATATAATATTAATGTCAATTATTATAATATTTTTGTATGAGACATTTTATAAAAATATTATATTTAGTAATATGTTAAAAAATAGTCGAATTATATATAGGGGTATTTATAAAACATTTGAAATAGATAAAGGTAAATTAGAAAAATTGTAAAACAAAAAGCTTTTGCAAAGGTTAACCATTGGAGATGCTATTTATGAAAAGCTTTTTGGTTATTAAAATGTAGATGTGACAAAAACAATAAGCTTTTATAAGGTTAACTATTGGGGATGCTCTTACAATTTACAAACAGTTTGGTAGTTTAGTCTCCATCAAAATGACAAGATTACCCCTACCCAACTTACGCCAAATGCTATAGACATTAGTAGTAAGTGTGACACTTGTCATACCCTCATTGGTTGTAGTAAAGGAAAATTTGAAGTGTATGAGACCCACAACTTAATTTATATTTCTGTGGGTAGATAGTTACAGCGATCATGGCAAAATTAGGAATTTTAGAGTAACAATCATGAGACCAAAACTTTGAAATCTCAACCGTTAGATTAGTGTTTGGCATTGGATCATACTTAGCTGACTACACGTTGCTTTTGCCTCTTTTTATCCTTGTTTTCATGCATGGATTTCTCCTTCTTCCTCCAAATATAGTTAGTTCATCTCTCTTTATCTCTCTCACATCTGTCTCTCTGCAATCTGCATACATACGTTTTTAGAGAGAGAAAGTGATAAAATTTTAGAGAGAGAGAGACAGGGTGTGCTTGTCCATCGTCATCATTAGCAAGAAAGGTAACCAACCCATTAATTTTCTTTTCAAAAATTTGACCTTTTTTGCTTCAATTCTTGACTACTACAACTGCTTGAGTGTAGCGTCAGTTCAGTTCTTGGATCTTGTTCTTTATTGTTCAGTTCAATCTTCAAGAAAACTGAAAACCGACTAAAGGTTTGAACTTCTGATCTTGCTTCTTGATCTTCGCGTGTCTCAATTCTTGGTGAAGAATAAATGCAATCTGAGATTTGGTTACTCTCTGAAGATTTGAGCTTTCGATCGTATTTCTTGAGTTGGTTATTTCATTCAAGATTTTCAACTTTCGAGACATGATAAAGAACGCAATCTGAGATGGGTTTCATTTCAATCTGCAAAAAGATTGAGGATTTGAGATTTTGATTTTGTTTCTTGATCTGGGTATTCTTTAATTCTCAGTTTTGTAACTTGAATTCTCTGTTTCTTTAAGAACTTTATCACCATCCTCTGTTTTTGGATCACTTTAGCTTTCAATCTGATCTGAATTTTGACCTTTTATTTCACCGAAAATGTTGAATTCCAATCGAAATCCAGTCGAAAAAAGTGATCAAGAAGTCATGAAACACACGTGTAGGTTATGCAGTAAGAGTTTCTCTTGCGGTAGATCTTTGGGAGGTCACATGAGGTCTCACGTGATCAACTCCACTGACCATAATCACCAACAAAAGTTGAAGCTTTCATCTCTGGAAGAAAATGGCGGAAATTTGATGAATGGAAACATAGAAGTCATCAATGGCTCTTCCAATTTGTGTGATTTAGGTTATGAGCTTAGAAAAGATCCTAAAAAGACGCTTAAAGCATTCATCAATGGCTCTTCAAATTCAAATGATTTTGTTGTTCTTGATAAGATTTGTAAAGAATGTGGGAAAGGTTTTCAATCTTGGAAAGCTTTATTTGGACACATGAAATGTCACTCTGATAAAATCTCAAACAAAAAAAACACAATTTCGAAACAAGATTCTTGGATTATTCAACCGGATAACGAGAATTCGAGTAAGAAAATTCGTAAAATAAAGAAATCAAGATCAAGAATGCTACCTACGGTTACAAATGCTGCAACCACGGTTACCACCACTACAGCTTCATCTTCGGTTTCCATGAATGCTAACAATGCTTCAACAAGTGTTGTTTCTGATATTGATCAAGAACAAGAAGCAGAGATTGCTATGTGTTTGATCATGCTTTCAAGAGATGTGGGAAAATTGGGTAACAATATAACTGAAAATGGTTGTAAGATGAAGAAATTAGCAGAAACTGAAGTGGGATTTGATTCTTTTGAAAAATTAGGAAAAAATAGAATCAATCGAGTTGAATTCGATGATCAAAGTAAGAGACAGTTTGAGTGTATTACTTGCAACAAGAGTTTTCACTCTTATCAAGCTCTTGGTGGCCATAAAGCAAGCCACAAGAAGTTAAAGGAATGTTTTTATTCAACAACCGATGATAAAAACACGATTAAAACCGAACCCATGTTAGATCATGATCGTATGAGTAACGGGTGTTGTGGAAAAACATCGGATAATCATGAATTACCATCAAGTTTCAATCTTGGTGGTTCTTTAAAGAACACAATGGTGTTAGGAGCTCATGAGTGTTCAATTTGCTTAAGAATTTTCTCATCTGGACAAGCTTTAGGGGGTCACAAGAGATCACATTTAATCGCTGAGGCTAAATTGAATCATCAAAACGCGAATTTGATAGAAAAAACCGAGAAACCAGTTCAAGAAATCCGAAGATTTCTTGATCTAAACATGCCACCTAATGATTCTTTAGAAGAAGAAGAAGAAACAATGATGATGGACACAAATACCTACAGTCCATGGTGTTACAGCCATGAATCAACATTACTTAGTTTGTTGTCAACAAGTTGAAGTGATAATACCAGAATGTACACATTTTGTTGATTCTTTACAATTTGATGTAATTTACTAAAGATTTACATTTTTGTGAAATACATTTTTCTCGTTCAAACATTATACTTTGACGAGTCTTTATATTTTAAGTAGTTAACACACAATGGTGGCTGCAACATGTTGAGTCCTTAGAGCTAGAGGTGCACAATTGGTCATGGGATGTCTAGTCTCAGCCCGGTCTCTTTTGGGCCGGTCCTAGGCTCGATTAGGCCCGTTTCTAGGCTTCATTAGGCCCATAGGATGCAATTTGGTACACTTTGGGTCTTGGTATTGGTCATATCCTAGTGCTTTAAGTGAACAAACATGAACACTTACATCAAAATCAAAAACATGGTTATTGTTAGACCCTAAATTGTGCTTTAAGGTTTTTGTTATGTTTGGTTTAACCAATCCTTCATTATGTGGAGCAATTGAGGATTGGGTGCACTTCATTTTGGAAATTTAGGAGTCAACAAGCTTAACAAATAAAATAAAAAGTCAAAATTTACAGAATGAATTATTGAAATTTACCTTTTCGTTGGAAACAAACAATCATCTACACTAAAAAATATACATAAACAAGACTATGATCTTAATAAAACAAGTGAATCTATCATTATCACAACTATCATGGTTTTTGGGCGTTTTCACAAGAACCATGGTGATGGTTGATATAACTTGAAAATTCAAGTACAAATTTTTATAAATTTAAACATATAATATATATTATTAGCATTTGGAAATTGCTTTTATGCTTTCTTTAGCATGAACATTCTTTCCCTTGTGTTCACTTACATAAACAGAAACGTTGTCGAATTGATTATTCATTTTTAATATTAAAGTTTCTGAAATTTCTTAAAATATAAACAGATGATGAATTTCTTTAATTTTTCAGGAGCCTTGTGAAAATCCCATATTCTCAATTGATTAACTACTCAAACCCTACAAAATCCAGCAAAAAATTAATATGTTTGGGCTTAAGAAACCTCATTTTCACCACCAAATTGCTAAAACCAACTCAGTTGACCCTGGATTCCCTGGTCAACACCAACATTTAAATCCAATCGATTCCGATGACGAGTTTGACAAAAACTCAACCATAAATCCACTAAAAAGAACATCATCTGAACCCTCTGTATTAACCCAAGATTCAAGATCAGCTCTTTTTGATGATAATGATGAAACGAATACAAGAATGATTTTGTTGATTCTGGTAGAATTGAGAACCAAGATGTGCAAGAATTGGAGCATTATGCTGCTTATAAAGCTGAAGAAACTACAAAAACGGTTAATAGTGCGTTAAAAATTGCAGAAAATATTGGAGAAGATGCTACAAAGACCATGATTACATTGCATCAACAGGGTGAACAGATCAGTAGGACCCACATGATTACAGCTGATATTGAGCAGGATCTTAGCCAGGTATTAAATCTTTTTTTTTAATATTTTAAATTGACCCATTCATAAGTAGATTATGATTAAAAAAGGTTGTAATTGTATTATGCAATAAAAGGGCCAGTGATCACAAGAGGTAATTAAAATTAAATTAACAACCTTTTCTTTTTTAATGTATTTTTTAGGTAATTAAAAGGGGCACATTTGGAACAAAGAGAAAAACTGGGACTTAACACAACAACAAATAAGGGACATTCAAGAACACCAACCCCTGAACCAACAAGTGCTATGCACAAAGTTGAGGTATCTAAGTGTTTAATTTCTTTTTTATTGAGATATATAAGATGTAGGGCTGTTAAAACTTGACACGGCACGACAAAAATACACGAAACGAAATGAAATTGGGACGAAACTGAAATTTGAATTCGTGTTCGTGTCGTGTTCGTGTTGTGTAAAACAAACACAAAGTCGTGTCGTGTTCGTGTTCAGAGATTAACACGAAATTGACACGATAGTTATGATTTTGTCGTGTTTGTCGTGTTTTTAACATGTAATAAGTAAGAAATTTGTTATTTATTTTGTGTTGTCGTGTTTGTCGTGTTTATCGTTTTTTAATCGTGTCGTGTTCGTGTTAGTAAAATAAAACACGACTTCGTGTCGTGTCGTTTTCGTGTTGAACGAATTCGTGTCGTGTCGTGTCATCCAGCAACATGAAACAGTAGCACTATTTGACAGCCCTAATAAGATGTATACATATATATTTATTTAAGATTCAGTTATTTCGGTTAACAGTACGAGAAAACAAAGCAAGATGATGCACTCTCGGATTTGAGTAACATACTCGGGGAACTTTGTGTTTTCTTTAACTCTAGAATCGTATAAAACTTTGTGTTTTTATATATACTGAAAGCTATTTTTTTTTTTTTTTTGTTAATTTGTGTAGGCAAAACAAGTCTTTTAATCCTCTTAAAGATGATGTTGATGAACTAATTTCAGAGTTAAAGGTGCTAATCAACGTACTCGGCGTTTGCTTGGAAAATAGATCAATAAGTTTTTTTTATTTTTATTTGACATTTCATCTGTATCATGTTGATAACACATAACCAATGCATGAAAAAGTCCAAAAGAGTTAAAAAATGTTTTTTGTTATCAACAATAGATCCAATAGTTATGTACTCCCTCGGTCCTTAATAAAGTTCCCATTTCACTCAAAACATTTGTCCCAAAATAAAGTTCCCATTTCTCATATTTGAGGGACCTACTCAATAAAATAATATTATTATAATGTACCTCACCACTAACTATCTCTTAAAAACACTTTCTCTCTCCAAAAAACCTTATATTTTAATCAAATTTATTACCAATACCCCACCACTATCTATCTCCTAAAATATTGTGCCCATGAGAAATGAGAACTTTATTAAGGGACGGAGGGAGTATCTATTTATCATCAAAAATCCTAATTTAAAAAATCTTTTAATCAAAACATTTTACTGGTTTATGTTTCACTAATTTAATTAGAAAAACTTAAAGGCATTCTACAAAGCAATGTATAGAATTAATCACAAAATGACGCGTTTTCAAAGGTTCTTAATTGTCACAATGCATCACATAGATGTTAATAATACAAATTGGTGGCCTTTTATCCATATTTAGGACTGCCACTATCACATAGCATTATAGCAACCATAAATGCTTCACTTACAAAAAGCAATCGAGACTATGAACTGTCATCAACCCTGCGCTTAAGAGTTGTATCTTATGCATTACATGTTGTACAGTTTGCATCAAGAGTTGTACTTATGGTCGGTTTTTATATCACGTACAACTACTAGTTTCAGCAACCCAGAATTCTTTTAATAGAATTCTGCCTACAGAAATCCCATCTTTAACCAAACATACGACAGATTTCATGGATCCCAAAATGTCACAAGTACTAAATACCATCTTTTACTATACGGAATTCATTCATTAAAAGCATTTATACAACTAACTACTCAACATTTTATAATTTATATATATCGGTAACTTGCTCATAGATTAGTCATAGACAAAAAATAACCACCACCACCACCATGAAGAGCTCGTTTTCCGGCCACCGGATTCTTGCTGCCGCTTATCTTTGCTGCCTCGTTTCAACTTTGCAAGTACAAGGAACTCTGCCTATAGACCATTTGGAAGTCAACTATGACCGCCATGGTCAACCTTCAAGGAATTTGATCTCTTATTCTTCCCTAAGATATCAAATGTTGTTCAAGAATCTACAATTGCCACCTAAGGAAATTGGTACAAGATTTGACACGGTGAAGAGACAAGTTCCTAGTGGGCCCAACCCTCTCCATAACTAAAGTTTATGTTTCTTGGTAATTTTCTATAGAGTAAATTAGACGGATAGTCCTTTAAGTTTATAGCAAATTTCACCAATGGTCTTTTAGTTTCAAAAATTACACTGATGGTCCTTAATTCTGAAAGGTTTTTCACCGATGGTCCTTTACACTAACTGACGTTAATTTATTCTGTTAACTCACCCCATGTGCAATGCATGTGAGGGTAAAAGAGTCATTTTTAATTTCTTTTCATTCTAAAATTAATTTATTTTATCTTAAATAAAAGTTTTTAGTATAAGAATAAAAAGAAAAGAAATGAAAAATGACTTTAACCCTCACATGCATTGCACATGAGGTGAGTTAACAGAATAAATTAACGTCAGTTAGTGTAAAGGACCATCGGTGAAAAACCTTTCAGAATTAAGGACCATCATTGTAATTTTTGAAACTAAAGGACCATTGATGAAATTTGCTAAAAACTTAAAGGACTATCCGTGTAATTTACTCTTTTCTATATTTCCATGTACATATTGACAAAATGAAATAACAAGTTACAGTCTTGTTTTAATTTGCACTATGAGAAACACCAACTATGATGAGTTTTTTAGTCATTTACATTTCTATAGTTCGTAATATGTGGCTTATTCTTGCAAGATATCTTCTTCTTTTGAAATTTTAACAAGAATGGTGATTGCAAAATGTGATATATAAAATCTGGTTTAACTTAGAGATTCTTTGACGGTTCAATTTGTATTTAAATATGATATTTCTAATTAACCAAATCCTAAACAGAGATACAATCACTTACATTATGAGCAGAATCCATATCAATAATCAAACATAGGCTACTTTAATAGTATCCAAATTACATGGCTCATTTCATACAGTATATTACAGAATTAGGAATAAAATTCGTACAAGTAAACTAAACCGAATTAAACAACAAAGAAAGCCATCGTAAGTAATTTTACGTCAATCATCTGGTAGAAAACACAAATTCTCGGAGATTAATTAAACTTAGAGTAAATTACTGTTTTTGTCCATGTGGTTTGGCCGTTTCTGCGTTTTTGTCCCTGTGCTTTTTTTTTCTTTTTTTTGTCCCTGAGGTTTGCAAAATTCCGTTTTTTTGTCCTTCTGTCCATTTTCTGCCGTTAACAAACGAGAAATGCTAAAAAAGTGAGGGTATTTTCGTCTTTTCTTCATGTTCTTCATGTTCTTCATATTCTTCATATGTGTTCTTCATATTTTCTTCTTTCTCTCCTTCATCTTGAGACCCAATTCCACCGGCGCCGCCGTCCGCCGCCGTGGGGCGAATTCCGGCGAAATTAGGGGTAGGGTGGGTACATCCCCAATTTTGGATCTGCATCACCGGAGCAAAACCCTAATTTCGCCGGAATTCGCCCCACGACGGCGGACGGCGACGCCGGTGGGATTGGGTCTCAAGATGAAGGAGAGAAAGAAGAAAATATGAAGAACACATATGAAGAACATGAAGAAAAGACGAAAATACCCTCACTTTTTTAGCATTTCTCGTTTGTTAACGACAGAAAATGGACGGAAGGATAAAAAAACGGAATTTTGCAAACCTCAGGACAAAAAAAAACAGAAAAACAAAGCACATGGACAAAAACGAAGAAATAGCCAAACCACAGGGACAAAAATAGTAATTTACTCTTAAACTTAAGGAATTAAGTGAACTTGAACTGCAATTTTCGACCTCAGATTACATTCAGAGCATAACAGCGATGAAGAAAAGATGAAGGATGAAAATATATGTTTATATGATTTGCTAATTTATTGCGATAAATACAGATTCAGAATCTGCAAATATAATCATTCTGAAATCGATAATAATTATAACTATGTATGTATGTATAAATTACTTGGCTAATAAAGCGGTTTTTAGAACCCTAACAACATAGGCAAATATCATTCAAATCGGTTAGTAATTAATTAGTGTCCATGATGCTTTTGACTTTAGGAGAGTAGAAATGATATACGATAGCTTGTCGTTTGGCAACCTGAAGTTGATACTTGCCGTCGGCGAACGCGGCGGCGACCGACGAAGGGTTTGATAGAGTCTTGTTGTGGTGAAAACCGTCTATTGTACGGCGTTTGGTGTACTCTCTGATGTTGTAATCTGGAAATTGACGAGCTGATCGGAGAAATGACCGGAAAAGGGAGAGAATTTCCTTCCGGGTTGGCGGTGGCGCAACAGTTGCCATTTTATTTTGTTGAGAGAAACAGGGTGAATTAACTCTCAACCGTTACCCTCTCCCAATAGCGATAAATTCTCAAAGTCGTCACTAATTTGGGTTTGAGGAATTTTGTGATTGGTCTTATACCTTTTTAGATAAAACTATGTACTTTTGAAATGAGTTAGAGTGTTAAAATTATATTAAAGACATAAGAAAAATACTTCCTCCGTATTAAAATAAGTGATACAAATTGACTTACATGTTTTTTGAGGTAAAAGATTAAAGTAGATGTTAAAATAGATTAAAGTACATAATTAGTGGAGAATGGGTCACACTTTTCTTGAATAAAGTGATATTAGTGAGTTTTAAAGGTAAAAGTAAGGGTATAAGGGTAATTTCACTTTATTAAAATGGATAGTTAGTGGGTATGAGTCCTACTATTTTTACCAAATAAGGAAAGTTTTCAAAGTGTGTCACTTATTTTGATACATCCTAAAATAGAAAGTGTGTCACTTATTTTGATACGGAGGAAGTACTATTTAAGATGTTTAACCTGGTATGGTCACTATCATGTATTAATCGAAAGAGTATGGCTACAATTTAAAAGAATGGCAACAATCCTTGTGTGTTTTTAAAAGTGGCCAAATATATACCATATATCATGGCAAGAGCTAGCCACTTGGTTGACAACTCACATAAAAGCCTTTCTTCGTTATTTAATACTTGGAGGTCACATTTTCGTAGCTCACACACACAAGCTTCTTATTGTGGAAAGGGCTTTGGTTAAAAGAAGTTTTATATCATGCGATTTTGAAACTCGTTCAATGGCTCTCTAAACCACACATATTAGGTTTTCATATTTTTTTAGTGTAAGTTACTTGTAGTTTGCTTTTGGTATTTCTTTTATAAGAACACTTGTGGTTGTTCTTTAAAGTTTAAAAAAGATCAAACATACAAGATATAACTAGAATTCAAAGTGACATAACTTTGTTGGTGTATTATTTTAAAGAAAGCTCTACTCTTGAGCTTTAGTGTTGTCTTCATCAACTTCCCAAAACCAAGAAGGATCAAAGGTCTTCAAAGGTTGCAACTCTTTTACACCCTATGTATGATAATTACTTTAATCTTTCTTGTTTATGCATTTGTATATTGGTGGCATTTTGAAATGGTCAAAAACAAAGTATTGGTTTAACATAAATATTTCGATTACTTGCTTCTGATATATGATTTTCATGTGACTCATTTGGTTAAAAAAACACCAACATTTATAGCACTAGGTATGAAGTGTTAGAATCATGTTAAAGAGGCTAAAAGCTTTTAACATGACTTTAACAAGTCTCCTACACATTGTGCTCTTATAACCATTATTGATGTTACATCTTTTCATATAACCGTTTAGTGAGTTGTCATATTCCACTATTAATTTTATGTGGATGAAATTATTATTATTATTGTTATTATTATTATTATTATCATCATTATTATTATCATCATCATTATTATTTATTTATTTACATTGATCTATTACAATCTTTTATTAAAAAAAATCATAGATTTATTATCTCATTATTATTTATTTTCTTTTCAAATCATACTTATAATAATTAATTTTTTTTTGTAAATACACAAAAAAAATGTATATGTCAAAGTAATAAACAAAACCAATAACACGTTTCTCTCCATATAACAAAACCATAAGAATCAATCTCTTGTTGCTATTTTACCCATTAAGGGTTTTTCTAACGTATGTCTCAGGGGCATACATTAGGTGCAATCAATGAACATAAAATTTCCATTTAAACCAAGAATCGTATTTATTGCATCTTCTAAAATAGTAAGTATTAAAGTTCAATAATGATATTCGTAATATATTGGGAAACCATAAACTTTATTAATCGCACATAATGTATGCCCCAGGGGCATACATTAGAAAAACCCTTTTATTAATTTCTCCAAAGATACTAATATAAAGATTATGTTAGGATTTCTCATTGGTACATTTTGCCTCCAAATGTGAACAATAGAAAAAAGAATAAATTCATAAAAATACACAAGAACATGCGTGCCTCTAAACAAAAGTATTAATATATTCTTTGTTTACATCAACATCGACGATTTTTAATAAACGTCAGGGCCGATCGTTTATCCCTCCGAATTGTAGATGTTATTATGTGGATATTTTGTTACATCTACATATTATATGTGTGCCTCTATGTCAGGATCGATTAACTATGAACGAGTTAATAAACACCTTAGATCTAATTGATAATAGAAGTTGCAGCGGATCAACACTATATCAATATGTTTAAGAACGATGAACTGTAAAACAATATACGAAAATATTAAGAACACTGTTTCACAAAAAGCTTCAACGTATATTATTGATTCAGAATACACACGTACGTTTACAATTCGTAAGGAACTATTTATAATAGTCCTTGAAGCTAAATTATTTACCCTAGTTATTCTAGGACTTGATTTACATTCGAATTATAAAAGATATACATTGAATTACATTCTATAACTATCTCTGCGAAGATCTCGGACTTGATATGTTCCATAAGCGCGTATCAGTAGTAAAGCTAATCACCGGTAGTAAATATGCAACATCAGTAGTAAGTCTGGTGATCAGTAGTAAGTCCAGATACAACGTCAGTAGTAACTACTAAGATCAGTAGTATCTTCAATATGTGCCTTTGATCAGTAGTAACTTTAGTTATAGTCTTTCACCAGTATCAACTCATCAGTAGTAAGTCTGCCCCATCAGTACTAACCATAATATTCATCAGTAGTAAACATGATCAGTACTAACTGCAGCATCAGTATTAAGTTGATCTGTGATTTACTCCAACACTCTAAACAAAAGTATTAATATATTCTTTGAATTTTCAGTAAATTGATATCTCTTATAACTTCTGACGAATAATACATATAAGTTCATCCCAAAATATTAAAATTAGAAGCAAATAATGTGAAAATTCAAAACCAAATTAGCAAATCAGTGGCACTAAATTAACTATTTTTCAAAGTTTAGAGTATCATGTTGCACATCTTATAGTTCATGGTAGTAGATGAACCATTCAACCAAATTCGGAGTACTATACATTTTGGCTCATATATAATTATAAATTTAGATATATAACATTTTTTGTAAATTCTATATATAAAAAATATATATAAATATATATATATAAATTTATAATTCATGTAAATATATATAAATTCATGTAAATAAATATATATATAAATTTTTATGAACTCGATCGGTATACATATATATATATATTTAGTTATATCAAATATTAGCTGCATTAAGTCACATCTTGAAATACATCATGACTCGTCATAGTACTTAAGCAATATTGGCTTGATGGTGTCAATACTCATTATGTTGCGACTTATCTTTTTTATATCCTTGTTTTTTCAGCCATAATGATTAATTTGTTTAGAGTAATTGATTTAAGTTATTGTAGAACTATGAACTGAATGGCGCCAACTAATGATGGCAGAAAAATAAGGTTTCTTGTGTACCTTTTTGTTTTTAGATGTTGACAATTTGATGGTGAACATGATGCTACCATTCCATGCCAAGCACTTGTACTCTAGACATTGACTAATTTTATTTAATAATTCCATCTATAATTGATAACAAGCATATTAAAATGCTGTAAAGTACTAAGTTAGGGTTACATGTCAATTCATTATCTACTCACTTATTATAAATCCCAAATAAGGCTCGATCGACCGAACCATATATATTTGTAGACACTTGAAAACAGAAATTCCTGTGATCATTTCATATCATATCATGTATGAAATATATATAAAATAAAGCATGATTGGGTCGTTAGAAAATGAGATCTCACCAAATACGATACTCTTAATAATAAATGAGATAAATATTGTCGTGAAATTATAACATACTTTATGTTGTGCTTCGTTCAAAAATGGGCATAACTTAAGCTATGAACTTTCGATTCAGACGTATGATCAGTCAAACTGAAGCTTGCATATAGGAGAACGTGGCGATAAACCCCGAAAAGCCAAAAAAAACGTTGTATATCGATAATTATTTGCATTTTTAAGTTTTTAATTTAGTTTTTAGATTTATATGTTGGCCAGTTTTTGACGTGTTTATCTTTTTAGGCCCATTAAAAAATCTAGTTTATTTTAAGGTTTCTTTCAAGACATTTGTACATTTAGTTTTAAAAATCACTTCTTATGTTGCACAAAAAAATTCGTATATCTCTTTAACATAAGGTTTTAGAAGATAGTTAGTGACGAGGTTTTTGATAATAATTCTAATTAAAATATAAATTATATTGGAGAGCATAAAGTGTTTATAGTAGATGGTTAGTGGTGAGAGGTCCTTGCTAATAATTTTGATTAAAATATAAGTTAGATTGGAGAGAGAAATTTTTTTTAGTAGATAATTACTAATTAGTGATGAGATCCTTGGTAATAACATCATTTTATTAAGTGCTTCATTTAAATTTGAGAAATTGAAATTTTTTTGTAGGAGAAAAATTTATAAAAAATTAGTAATTTTTTTGGGACTGGAAGAGTATATCATATAGTATTTTTTACATCAAGAATTTTAAAATTCAATTGGACTTATTATTTGTGACTCTACATCAACTAATTATCTGTTACCATTCCCCTAAATCATTGTTCGTATATATATATAAGAAACTGAGTTTATAAAGCAAATCTCGCAACAGAATAATGGGTGGAGAAAGTGAGAGTACTCCAATTGGAGACATGAAACAAGAAAAAGTGTTTACTTCAGCAATTCCATTACCGAAACCAGAGACAACAAAATCTCCAGAAAAACCAACCGAAATGAAGGAATTAGCAAGTGATCAAACAGTCCCATATTACAAACTTTTTGCTTTTGCGGACCCCACTGACTATGTGCTTATGATCATTGGAACAATTACCGCCATTGCTAATGGGGTTGCCATGCCTCTCCAAACATTGATCTTCGGTGAGCTAATTGACACATTTGGAACCACCGAAGATAACAACACCATTGTTCATCAAGTTTCCAAGGTAGATCGATCATATTCATTCTAAAACTTCATTTCTATATATATTTTCTAAGTCATATATAATTCTTTTTCTTCGGATTTAAGGAAACTCATGAGATATTCAACATAGATAAAACGGTTCATGTTTAAAAAAACGTCAATTTCGAATTTAAGGAAAACTTATGATAAGATATCTTTATTAATCTTTACAAAATTAAAATTAATATCATCCACCATCCGCACGACCACAACCAGCAGCCACTATCACTACCGTCGTCACCACCCACTACTTGATCACCGTCAAATTTAGTTACACGGTACCCGCCGCTGCATTGCGCGGGTAACCTGCTAGTATTTTCTAAGTCATATAATTCTTTTTCTTCAGGTATCCTTAAAATATGTTTACTTGGCTCTGGGTACTGGTGCTGCAGCATTCTTTCGTAAGTATTATTAATTCATCATTATGTGTAACGAATTAAAACGGTGTAGTAATTAATTTGTTACATATATTGTAGAGGTGGTATGTTGGATGGTGACAGGGGAGAGACAGGCTGCACGAATCCGAAGTTTATACTTGAAAACAATATTAAGGCAAGATATGAAATTTTTTGATCAGGAAAACACGTCTGGAGAAATTGTGGAACGTATGTCTGGTGATACAGTTATTATCCAGAATGCTATGGGAGAAAAGGCTGGAAAATTCATACAACTAACTTCCACGTTTTTTGGAGGATTTGTGATTGCGTTTTCAGAGGGGTGGCTTCTGTCCCTTGTGTTATTATCTGCAATTCCTCTTCTTGTGACGTCAGCTTCTTTTATGACTGTGATTATGGCAAAGCTAATGTCCAGAGGACAAGCTGCTTATTCTGTTGCTGCAGCCGTTGTTGAAGAGACAATTACCGCTATCAGAACGGTACATTCTTAATTATTTAATTGTAGAGTAAATTACCTGAATGGTCCTTTAAGTTTATAGCAAATTTCATCAATAGTCCTTTAGTTTCAAGAATTACACTGATGGTCCTTAATTCTGAAAGGTTTTTCACTGATCCTTTACACTATCTGACGTTAACTTATTATGTTAACTCACCCCATGTGCAATGAACGTGAGGGTAGAAAAGTCATTTTTAATTTCTTTTCATTCTTAAACTAATTTTTATCTTAAATAAAAGTTTTTAGTTTAAGAATAAAAATAAATGAAATGAAAAATGACTTTTTTACCCTCATGTGCATTGCACATGGGGTAAGTTAACAGAAAAAATTAACGTCAGTTAATGTAAAGGACCATCGGTAAAAAACATTTCAGAATTAATGACCATCAGTGTAATTTTTGCAACTAAAGGATCATTGGAGAAATTTGCTATAAACTTAAAGGACCATCAGTGAAATTTTTGCAACTAAAGGATCATTGGTGAAATTTGCTACTCCCTCCGTCCCTAAATAAAGTTCCAATTTCTCTTGGGCACAACTTTTTAGGAGATATGCCAGGATCGATTAACTATAGATTAATTAACAAACACCTTTAGATCTAATTGATTATAGAAGTTGCAGCGGATCAACACTATATCAATAAATTAAGAACAATGAACTGTAAATAATAAACGAAAATATTAAGAACACAGTTTCACAAAAAGCTTCAATGTATATTATCGAGTTAACAATACACACGTACGTTTACAATTCGTAAGGAACATACTTATAGTAGTCCTTGAAGCTAAACTATTTACCCTAGTTATTCTAGGACTTGATTTACATTCGAATTATAAAGATATACATTGAATTACATTCTATAACTATCACTACGAAGATCTCGGACTTGATATGCTTCCAAAACGCGTATCAGTAGTATTCTGCAATCACCAGTAATAAATTCATATCATCAGTAGTAAGTTTGGTGACCAGTAGTAAGTCCAAAACCAACATCAGTAGTAACTACTATTGATTAGTAGTATCTTCAATATGTCTTGATCAGTAGTAACTAAGTTATAGTCTTCATCAGTATCAACTTCATCAGTAGTAAATGTTTCTGCCCCATCAGTATCAACCATAGTCTTTATCAGTAATACCTATGATCAGTACTAACTGCAGCATCAGTAATAAGTTGATCTGTGTTTTGCTCCAACAATCTCCCCCTAAACTTATTGATTATGTTTCAATCAATCAAGTTTCTTTTGTTCTTCTTCTTCTTTCCTTCTCTTCTCTAGGGTTCTTTGATTTTGAGCTTTTCTTTGAGCTATAATGTACTTGCTGTTTCTTTTTGTAAAATAATTCAATTTGTTCTGAAACATTACTTCATCATACGGCTTCATCATTGTATTTGTGAATATCTGATACATGGTCTTCTCAGAGTGTGGATATTCTTTTTCATATAAGTACAGCTCACATACTTTGCCTGATTTTTCAAAGAAGTACATTTGAGCAGTTGGAATCACATTCCAAGCATAAACATTTTCTTCACTGGTAAATTGTTCTGGATAGTTGTCTGGATAAAATGCAGCATCTATCATTGTTGTTAAGTATCCAGCTCCAGATTCTCTCCATGATTTCTTTTTCATTCTTGGTTTTCCAATGATCAGTAATTTAATAACATCACTTCTTGAACATGACATGATCAATGGTAACCATCCAGTGAATCTCTGCACAACTTTGTCTTCCCTTATGATCTCTATCACATTATTATTCAAAATTCTCCAATTTATGATAGGATTGTTCTGTAAGGGAGCAACTGGTAGTTCAAGAACAGGAATGACTTGCTCTGTTTTTGACTTCTTTTGAGCACTTTGTTCTTGAGAGACCATCTTTCTTTTCTTTGTTGATGGCTCACCAGTAGTTGAGATACTATCCTTCTTGATTAAGTTTGGACTGATTGGGATTAATGCTTTGGCTTTCTTTGTTTCTTCAGCTTCTTGTTCAGCCAAG
The DNA here is from genome assembly GCA_963853835.1 of Calendula officinalis. Lineage (NCBI taxonomy): Eukaryota > Viridiplantae > Streptophyta > Magnoliopsida > Asterales > Asteraceae > Calendula > Calendula officinalis. Next base: position 99,826,108 of record OY970821.1, read on the forward strand.
TCTTTCTTCTTGGCAGCACAATATTTTTCAATGATAGTCATCATCTTCATTCTGCCAAAGGACTTTGCATTATGCCCTCTTGTTTTTAAATACTCAATCATATTTGCCTTCTGTTCAAATACATCATCTGTTAATTCACTTTTAGTCTTCTTACATTCAGATACCAAGTATTCAAGACATTGAATATGTTCTTCTTCAACTTTTCTGAGCCTCTTGAATTCTGCTTTTTGAGCTTCTAACTGTATGTCTTCTATTTGAACAGGTATTTGAACAGGCACTTTAGCTACTTGAGGTGTTTTTGATTTTTCTTGTTTAGCCTTCTTCTTCTTTTCCTCAATAGCTTGATACATAGCTACATTCTCCAAGAATTTTCTATGCTTTATCCTCCATCTTGATTGTTTCTCTGATCTGACATGATTAATTGTGTTCACCATGTGGTGACCTAAAGCCCTGTTTGGATAATCATCATCATATATATCTTTTCCCTTTCCAATACAAGCAGGTAGTACAGATGGAGGTGGAGAGTATTTCATGTCTGGAATACCAGGAAGTAGTAATTTTGGATAAAATAGTTTCAAGTCTTCTTCTGGTAATATCTTTGGGTGTGGAGGAAGTGTACATTCATCTACCTCAAACCAGTTCACATTATCATCAATGTCAGGTATGATAAGTGGTTGATCAGGTGTTGGTGGTTTAGAGATGATGACATGTCTTTCTCTTTCAATAAGCTCTGGTAATTATAAATCTTCCTCTTCAGTAGTAACCAAGGTGGTTATTACTGATGTGACTTCAGGAGTTACTACTGATAGGGCATCAGTAGTACTTGGTGCATTCATTTCCTCTTCCTGACTTACTACTGCTATGATATCAGTAGTAGGAGTTACTACTGGTATTTCTTTTTCAGCTTGTTCTTCCATGGTAGCAGTAGTAATAGGCTCATCTTCAGTAACCATCATTTCTGGGCCTTCATCAACAGTTGTTTCTTTTAAATTTAAGAGAGAGGATGCTGCTGCTGCAATTGATTCATCAATCATGGTTTGAATGTTGTCCTTCTCCCCCTTAGTGAGCTCAACTGGTGGAGCCTCACTATCATCAACTTTCTTTTTCAATTTTCTTATTATCTTGGTTTGTTGATGAAGCCTGAGTTCATATAACCTCATCCGTTTGTTGATGGTATTAACATGCTTTTTCATTGCAGCCATAGTTTTCCCTTGGTTTGTGAGATATGTAAGACAATTTTGTACAATGGATTCAAGAGAATCCACTTTTTCCGTCAATTGTTGGATTTTAATACTGCCCTCACTCCATCTAGCAAGATCATCGGGCTCACTAACAGGTACATTGGTTTGAAGGTTTTCCATCCTATCCGTCAAATCAATAGATCTGCCCTCATCACTTCTTGGTGATTCATTGGGTCTTTTAGACATCCTCTTCTTCCTAGAAGAAGCAGAGATGCCCCCCCCTTGTGGTTTCTTGGCACCGGGGTCCTTTAAGTAACTCCTCAAATGAGTCATCACTTAAAGTTGCCGAGGTCTGGGTCTTAGTGATGTTCCCACTATCTTGTGCACCCACCTTTGGGGCATCAGTAGTGAGAGCCCTCGCCTCATGTCCTCTCTCCTCCTTGGAGGACAACTCTTGGAGCCTGGGGTTTGACTCAATTTGTCCCCTGATGTCCTTGAAAGAAATTTTCTTTCTTTGATAAATTGTGGAAATATTTTTGGTTTTATCTGGTAGGTCTTCCACAGAGTGAAGAGTAGCACTCTGCAGATTTATATCAAGTTCCTGGGACACATTCAGGACTTCTGTTTGAGTGGGTGATTGAGTGACTAGTTGGGGTGGTGTTTGGGCTGTATTTGGGGGTGATGGAGTGGGTTGAGGTTCAATTTGGGTTGTATCTATGATTGAACCCTCTCCAATTTGTGTTTGATCTTTGATCATGTTAGGAAACAAAGGGGTTTCCTTGCCCGAAAATTTAAATTGTTTTCTCATATTTGAGAAAACTTTCTTGTTCAACTCAGGAATGATAAAAATGTTTTTGGGAGTTGACAAGTTTTGCAATTCACAGTTTATAATATGTTGGAGAAATCTGGGATACATTAAAAATTTTGTAGAACTAAGATTTCCCAACATACCTTCAAAAATCATGTATGAAAAATTAAATACTTGGTCTGTGCATAAACAGACAGCAGCAGAGGCTATTGCCTTATTAAACTCATTCCAAGTACTTCATTTTGGAGAAATACAGTGCTGAATGGTATGTACAAGAAATTTCCATTGTGGGGAGAGAAGACCTTTTTGAAAAGTTACTATGTTAAGTCTTCCCTCATAACCCATTTTATTTAAGGTTTCAGCAATGAATTCCTTAGGAAGAGTAAACATACCTGAATCGTCATGTAGTTGTAGATGATGTCTGATTGATTGTTCTGTTACTGTTATATGCTTTCCATCTACTTTTGATTTGATCAAAGATATGGTTGTTCCTTCTGTTCTTTCAGCATTGGTCCAGAAATCCACCAAGTGCTGTTGATATGATTTTGGTTTTACAGTTAAAGCAAACTGTATATACGAATTTCTCAAAAATTTGACGATTGGACGAAAATCTTTTGTTCCGTCGGGATTCTTTAGGAAGGCACACATATTGTGAAATTCTGAATATTTGAGATCGGTTTGCACATCCAGAGATTGTAGAGTTGCCATTTGTTGTTTGATTGTTGAAGAAGATGTATGACTTTTGTTACTGACGAAGGGTTTATGATCGTAAGCTAGGGTTTATCGAGAGGATTTATGAGATTGAAGTGAGGATAATGTAAACTAATCGATTTCCTCCTTTTATATCTTTCGATTTAACCTGCAAAAAGACTAATTTGCCCTTCGAATCATAACATAACGGTTATTTTCATGGGGGTTAGTTTGGTAATTTTGATTTTGAAAGACCAGTAGTAAATTACATGCCAGTAAGAAACGTCAGTAGTATCTACTAACATCAGTAGTAACTAGAGATTTTGACATCAGTAGTAACCACTGTCGTCAGTAGTAACCTCTAACACACAAGACCAGTAGTATATGTGAATACCAGTAGTACTGACTTACCAGTAGTATTTATGGAGACCTAATACACACCAGTAGTAATGAGCTACCAGTAGTATTTCGTTCTCATGTCTACATACCAGTAATACATACCTACCAGTAGTAAAACACTTAAACAATTAAATAACTTTTTACAACAAAACTTTACACATGATTTTAAGAGACTTAATTTATTAAAATCATTTCAATACTGCTAACCAAGAAGTTGAATCTTCCTACACCAAATGCTTTTGTAAAAAGATCTGCTAATTGATCATCAGTATGAATTTTAACTACTTTGATTAACTTCTTTTCATTGCAATCTCTTATAAAATGAAATCTTATTTCAATGTGTTTAGTTTTAGAGTGTTTTACTGGATTGTTCACAATACTGATAGCACTTTGATTATCAATATAAATAGGAGTTTTAAGAATAGAGATACCAAAGTCTAGAAGCTGGTTTTGAATCCAGAGTACTTGAGCACAGCAAGCAGATGCAACTACATACTCTGCTTCAGCAGTTGATGTTGATACATTTGTTTGCTTCTTACATTGCCATGACACCAGTCTTGATCCAAAGAATTGACATCCACCAGTAGTGAATTTTCTATCTTAACATTCACCTCCATAGTCACTATCCGTGTAGGCTATGAGTTCAAAGGGTGAATCATGTGGATACCATAGACCTAGTGATGGTTTGCCTTTCAAGTATCTGAATATTCTTTTGACAGCCTGCAAGTGTAGTTCTTTAGGTCTTGCTTGATATCTTGCACACACACAAACACTGTACATAATGTCAGGTCTTGATGCAGTTAAGTACATCAAAGAGCCTATCATTGATCTATATAAGTGTTCATCTACATCCTCCCCCTCAACATCAGGATGTAGGTGTTTGTGTGTTTCCATTGGTGTGCTTGCACTCTTGCAATCTTTCAAATCAAACTTCTCCAAGATGTCCTTGACATATTTTGATTGGTTTATCAAAATACCATCTGATCTTTGACTGACTTGGAGTCCAAGGAAGAAGTTCATTGGACCCATTGAGCTCATCTTGAATTTAATCTGCATCAGTTCTTCAAATTCTTTGCATAGTAAATCATTGGTTGAACCAAAAATGATATCATCTACATAGATTTGTACTAGTAGTATATCATCTTTGACTTTCTTTGTAAACAAAGTTTTATCAATAGCTCCTCTTTTAAAGTTATTCTTCAATAGATATGATGATAATGTGTCATACCATGCTCTTGGTGCCTGATGTAGGCCATACAGAGCTTTGTCCAATTTGAACACATAATCACCATGTTTTGGATCTTCAAAACCTGGAGGTTGGCAGACATACACCTCTTCTTCAATCTTCCCATATAGGAATGCACTCTTCACATCCATTTGATAGACTTTGAACTTTTTGAATGAAGCATATGCTAGGAATATTCTTATTGCTTCAATTCTTGCAACAGGAGCATATACTTCATCATAGTCTATTCCTTCTTCTTGAGTGTATCCTTGAGCTACAAGTCTGGCTTTGTTCTTGATCACTATACCTCTTTCATCTTTCTTGTTTCTAAAGATCCATCTTGTTCCAATGGCTCTTTTTCCTTTGGGTAGAGGTACAAGTGTCCAAACAGCTTGTAACTTGAATTGAAGGAGTTCTTCTTGCATTGCCTCAATCCAGTTTGAGTCCTTCATTGCTTGTTGGATTTTATTTGGTTCATCCTGAGACAGAAAGCATTCAAACATACATTCATTAGCAATTAAACTTATGTTACATATGTTTGCAGTTAAGCTTTTATTTAATTTGCTTCTTGTTTGCAGTGGTGAGTTAACATCACTTAGAACAAGGTCTAATGGATGGTTCTTCTGAGTCCTTGTAGTTGTAGCTCTATCAACCACTAGTTGATTTCCAAGGTTGGACTCATTTGTCTCAGGCAATTGCTCCTCTAGTGATCCTTCATTGTCATTGATGTTTGGTTCATCATTATCTTGGTCAGAGTTACTACTGCTATTGTCTTCATTGAGATCAGTAGTATTGTTGTTACTGGTATCAGTAGTATCTTGAGAATCTAGGTTATTGTTAGGACCAGTAGTATTTTGAGTACTATTACTGGTACCAGTAGTATTTGAATTACTACTGTCCTCATTCTCAGAGTTACTACTGGTTCCAGAAATTGAGTTATTACTGTCCTCAGTATTGACTATGGGAGCAGTATTAACTACTATGTATCTCATCTTTTCTTGACAAGTATTAATCGATGATGTTCCTTCCTTTTGAGTGTGACAATTTGAATCACCTGCATTTAAATCCATGTTAGAATTAAAGGATTTGGTTAGATTGTCTATGTTAAATAGCCAATCTGGACCATTTCCTTGTTCATTAGAAACATTTTCATTAAAGGATACATTGATGCTTTCTTCAATTATCCTTAATCTCTTGTTGAACACTCTGTATGATTTGCTTTGAGTAGAGTATCCCACAAATATTCCATCATCAGCTTTGCAGTCAAACTTACCAATTTGTTCTCTTGTAATCAGAATAGTACAAGGACAACCAAATGATTTTAAAAAACTTATAGAGGGTTTTCTTTTATTAAAAAGTTCATATGGTGTTTTAAAATGTGGCTTCACTATTAATACTCTGTTCTGAACATAACAGGCAGTATTAACAGCTTCAGCCCAAAAGGTGATTGGTAATTTTGAATCTGCTAGCATTGATCTTGCTGCTTCTATGATGGTTCTATTTCTTCTTTCAGCTACACCATTTTGTTGTGGAGTTCTGGGAGAGCTGTATTGCCTGTCAATACCTTTAAGATCACAAAAGTTAATTAAGTTAACATTTTTAAATTCTGTGCCATTATCACATCTTATGGCTTTAACTTTTTGATCAGATGTATTCTCCAGTTTAACAATTAAGTTCTTTATGAGTTCACTTGTTTCATCCTTTGTCCTGAGAAAGAAAACCCATGTATATCTGGAAAAGTCATCAGTAATAACAAGACAATATTGTTTCTTTCCAATACTCATTACATTTGTAGGTCCAAATAGGTCCATATGTAAGAGTTGTAAAGGAACAGAAATAGAATTTATAGATTTGGACTTATGAGAAGTCTTGTGTTGCTTACCTTTTAGGCATGCAACACAATGATGATCACACATGAATTGTTTTTTAGGTAGTCCAATGACCAAATTTCTTTTTACTAAATTGTTCATGTTTTTGAAGTTAGTGTGACACATCCTTCTATTCCAGAGTTCTGATTCAGTGGTGTTTGCCTTGGATATAAAACAGTTGACCTCATTTGAAGAAATGAGTTCTCCCCCTATATCCAGGCAATACACATTGTTTCTCCTTGGGGTTCTTAAAACAACATATTTTTCATCTAAGATAAAATCAGGAGAAAGAATGATGCACTCAATGTCTGTGAAAAGAATTTTGTTCTTTTTATCACAAACTTGAGACACACTGACTAGATTGTATTGTAGTTCAGCTACATAAAATACATCATCAAAGGTAATTTTGCCATTAGTAACCGTACCTTTACCGATAATCTTACCTCCCTTTGGGTTCTCACCAAAGGCTACATAACCTCCATCAAATGACTTGAAATCCTTTAGAATTTGCAGATTTCCAGTCATGTGCCTTGAGCATCCACTATCAATATGCCATGTTCTTCCTTCTTCTGGGATCTGAATGCTCTGCACAAGTAAATAAATGGTTAGTTACGTTTGGGAACCCAAGCTTTATATGTCTTGGGTTCATCCTTTGAGAAATCAGTTTTAGAACAATTAACCTTAAACATTTTTTGTACCCATATCTTTTTAGTACCGGTGTTCTGTTTTACTACTGACCTTTGAAATTTGTCTAAAGTTACTACTGATCTTGGTCTATACCCATTGTTTTTAGCTTTGGAATACTTTACTACTGATGAACCAGTAGTATTTGGGACCATATTTGGAATGACCAGTAGTGTTTTGAGATTTTGGTTTGGTAGCAGTAGTATTTTTGAAATTAGGGTTGTTACCAGTAGTATTTTTGTACCGGTACCAGACAGCATTATAATTAGGGTTAACACCAGTAGTAAAATTGTGAACGTTTTTACTGGTGTTGGAAAATTTAAAATATTGCTTATTATAATTTGATTTTCCATTGTTCTTGAAGTAATTGCTGTTCTTTGGGCTTCCAACTCTTCTGTTTTGCACAAATCTTGATGCACTTCTTCCAAATCTTGGTGGTTCAACAATTGGAATTTTATTTACTACTGAAGGACCAGTAGTATCTTTTAATTTCTGTGTTTTTGTCTGTTCTTTGAATGTTTTAAATTCTTTGAATTCTTTACAATTTATTGGATTGAAGTGACAATCCTTTGCTAAATGATTCATTTTGTTGCATATAACACATCTTAATTTCTTACTTTTAGCACCTTCAGGTATTCTTTGATCTAAGAGTTGAATTTTATTTCTTTCATTTCCCCTTTTTAAAATTTTTGGTACATTTTCTGCATCATATTTAGGAGAATTTTCTTCACTTTGTGCTGTTTGAAAACTTGTATCAATTGATTTTGGAGATTCAATTGGATAGGGTGAAATTGTAAATTCAATTGATTGATCATCATCAGAAGAATCATTTGATTCAGATGTTTCATTATGTGATTCAGTTTGATTTTCAGTTTTTAATTCATTAATGATTCTTTCTGAACTGTTTTTAAGTGGAGGAATGAATTTATATGGAGGTGGTACAGCATGATATCCCACCCCATGTACAACTTTTTCTGTAGTTTGATTGTTAGTTAGTTCATCAAGAATTTTAGTGCTTCTTTCAAACTTTTTAATTGTCAGTTTATTTTGTTCAATTTCAAGTTGACATTCTTCTAATTTACTTGTTAATTCTTTATTTTTTAATTCATAAAACTCTTTCTCATCTACAGCTTGAAGCAATTCTTCTTTTATCCTTTGATCAATCATCTGGTACACCTTTATTTGATGTTCTTGATCAGCAATCACACCATCAAATTCATGGTTTCTTCTTACTGCTTTTGCTAAATCTTCAGTTAATTTAGTGTTTTCTTTTTCTAAATTTTTAACAATTTTAACACATTCAGAAGTACAAGGTTTAGGTTTTACCTCAGATTTGCTGTCAGTAAAGGCCATTAGAGCTTGATTTTGAGTATGCTCTTCTGCTTGGAAGCTCCAGTCATAGCCTTGTCCTTGTTGTGAAACAAGAGCAGTTGATTTTGATCTTTTATCTGGCTGGGGACATTCTTTTGCAAAGTGACCAAGATTGTTACAGTTGTAACATTTGACTTTAGTTTTGTCAAATCCAGCTTTGTCACCTTTGTTGAAGTTGAGGCTTGTCCTACTAGTCCTTTTTAAGAATCTTTTGGTTCTTAGGCTCAGCATAGCCATCTGCCATTTAAGATCCATCTCTTCAAGATCATCTGGATTCAATTGTTCCAAATCATCACTAATCAGTGCAGTATGCACATGACTAGTGAAGAAGGATTCTCTTGCAGCATCCTCAGAATCTGCAGCCTTTCCTATGGAGGTTTCTTGACCTTGACCTGTAGTAGACACAAATGCAGCATTATTAGAAGAAATAGAAGGGTTCTTTTGATTTACCTCAGTTTCAAATACTCTGAGATCATTGTAGAGTTCATCCAACTCCTTTTCTTCTAGTGCATCTCTCTGTCTATATACCACTGTATACATGGCCCATTCTTCACTAAGAGATCTTAGGAACTTCATGTTGACATCTTCTTGATCCATCTTAACCCCAACCTGGTTAAGTTCACCAATTAGCTTGTTGAATCTGTCAAACACTTGAGTGAGTGTTTCATTGGGCTTTCCTTTGAAGTTTTCAAAGTCTTGTTTGAGAACAGACTTCATGTTCCTCTTGGTGCTCTTGGTCCCAACGAATCTCTTCTCCAGTGCTTCCCATAGTACCTTTGCATCATCATACTCAACAAAGAGATGTTGATAGTCGTTAGGAATGGCCAGTAAGAGAGTGCTTAGAGTTTTAAGTTCGATTCCTTTGTCTTTCTTCTCCTTCTCACATTTAAGTTTGTCTGCTTCAGTTGCAGAGCTGCTTGCTTGACCAGGACCAGTTTTGTTTCCTTCAAGGACAACTTCCCACATGGAATAATCTGTAATAAGCATGTATTGCTTAATACGATTCTTTCACATCCCAAAGTTGTTGGGAGTGAGTATAGGGATTTTGTTGGCCTGAGTGCTTTCATTATTATCAGTCATGATGAATAATGTGTGTGTTTTAAAGATTAAAACTTTTTGTTGTTCTTAACGAATAATAGATCTAGAACCAATAAGCTCTGATACCACTTGTCAGGATCGATTAACTATAGATTAGTTAACAAACACCTTTAGATCTAATTGATTATAGAAGTTGCAGCGGATCAACACTATATCAATAAATTAAGAAAAATGAACTGTAAATAATAAACGAAAATATTAAGAACACAGTTTCACAAAAAGCTTCAATGTATATTATCGAGTTAACAATACACACGTACGTTTACATTTCGTAAGGAACATACTTATAGTAGTCCTTGAAGCTAAACTATTTACCCTAGTTATTCTAGGACTTGATTTACATTCGAATTATAAAGATATACATTGAATTACATTCTATAACTATCACTACGAAGATCTCGGACTTGATATGCTTCCAAAACGCGTATCAGTAGTATTCTGCAATCACCAGTAATAAATTCATATCATCAGTAGTAAGTTTGGTGACCAGTAGTAAGTCCAAAACCAACATCAGTAGTAACTACTATTGATCAGTAGTATCTTCAATATGTCTTGATCAGTAGTAACTAAGTTATAGTCTTCATCAGTATCAACTTCATCAGTAGTAAATGTTTCTGCCCCATCAGTATCAACCATAGTCTTTATCAGTAATACCTATGATCAGTACTAACTGCAGCATCAGTAATAAGTTGATATGTGTTTTGCTCCAACAAGATAGTTAGTGGTGGGGTATTTGATATTACTTTCGATTAAAATATAAGGTTTGATTGGAGAGAGAAAGTGTTTTAGAAGATAGTTAGTGGTGAAAGTATTGGCAATACTATTATTATATTAAGTGGGCCCTTTAAGTTTGAGAAATGAGAACTTTTTTAGGGACAAAACTTGAAGGAGAAATGAGAACTTTATTTAGGGACGGAGGAAGTATAAACTTAAAGGACCTTCTGTGTAATTTACTCTTAGTTGTATTAATGATTCTGATTAATGATTAATTTATACTTTATTACAGGTTGTATCGTTCACAGGGGAGAAACAAGCTATTGCCAAATATGAAAAATCTGTTACAAAAGCTTACATGGCTGGAGTGCAAGAGGGTTTGGTTTCTGGATTTGGTTCTGGTGTGTTTATGTTTTGTGTATTTTGTTGCTATTCGTTGGCCATATGGTTTGGTGGAAGAATGATTATAGAAAAAGGTTATACAGGAGGACAAGTTATAAATATAATGATCGCTGTCTTATATAGCTCCTTGTAAGTGCATCTCTGCTTTTTAAAATCTGTTTTTAATGTCTACACCACATAATACAAGTTTTACAGCTAAATGTACAATCATCAAAAACAATAGTTGTGGTGTATCCATTAGGGGTGAGCATGGGGCGGGTTGGGGCGGTTTTTCACTAAAACCAAACCCCGAACCGCAAACTTCGGTTTTTAAGAATTAGAAACCGTTCGGTTTCGGTTTTTTCGATTTCGGTTTTTCGGTTTTTCTTGGTTCGGTTTCAGTTATTTTTTTCGGTTTTTTATTTTCCTTAAAATTTACCAATTTGTTAACTTAAAAGTTATTATTCCAAACTTTAATACTTATAAATTTATAAGACCTCGAAAACATTGGATTAAAATGTGTGAAAAATTACAAATGATATAATTAAAACTTTCTTTTATATAAGTAAGGATCAAATCTTTTATAAATATACAAATATTTTTATAAAATTTGAAATATATATATAGTGGGGCAGAGCGGTTTTTTCAGCTCGGTTTTTCGTATGCACCCAAAAACCCCCCCAAACATTCGGTTTTTCAAAAAATAAAAACCGCTCACATCGGTTTTTCAAATGGTTCGGTTTTTTCGGTGCGGTCTTTTCGGTTTTTTTGGTTCGGTTCGGTTTTTTTGGTTCGGTTCGGTTTTTCGGTTTTTGTGCTCACCCCTAGTATCCATTAAAAGTTGAGGTAGTAATTTATATCCCACAACTTTTAATGCGTTCACCACAATTGGGGTTGTACAATTAGCTTAAAACTTGTATATTTATGAAATACTTGACACACAAGTAACTTATTAAAAATGTTTGAATGATCAGTTCCTTAGGGCAGGCTTCACCGTGCTTGAGTGCATTTGCATCTGGAAGAATTGCAGCTTTTAAACTGTTTGAGGTTATAAACAGAAAGTCAGAAATAGATCCTTATAACACAAACGGTAAGAAACTAGACGACATTCGTGGAGATATTGAACTAAAGGACGTTACTTTTAGCTATCCAGCTAGACCAGATGACAAGATATTTGACCAGTTTTCTCTTGTGATTCCACGTGGCACAACAATGGCTTTAGTTGGAGAAAGTGGAAGTGGGAAATCAACCCTAATCAGCCTCATAGAGAGATTTTATGACCCCCAAATTGGCGATGTTTTTATCGATGATATCAATATCAAAGACTACCAGCTAAAATGGATTAGAAGCAAAATCGGTCTTGTTAGCCAAGAACCCGTTTTATTTAATTCCACTATTAAAGATAATATTGCTTATGGGAAAGATGATGCAACACTTGATGAAATCAAATCGGCTGCTGAGCTGGCAAATGCTGCCAAATTTATCAACAAATTCCCCCTGGTTCAATTTCAATTTCAATTCATTTATTTATTAGCCAATGATGGCCAGCCTAGCTGGTCTGAGGCACTGAGTTTATACTCATGTGGGCGGTAGGTCGTGAGTTCAAATCCCTTTGAGAGCGTTGCATTAGCGTAATTTTACTCACACCTCACACGGGTAAATATGGGGAATATTCCTTGGAAATCCCTTTGGGGGCTGGGTTTGCCCGCTTATGCGGTGCTCGAACTCGGGTGCTCGCTGAAAAATTGCGAGTAGGCTTCCGTTATTTCATTTGCCGTTTCCAAAAAAAATTCATTTATTTATTAGTTACACTTATGTTATTTCTTTTTATAACTGTTTTCGGTTATGGTGAAAATTATTTAGGGTTTGGATACGATGGTTGGTGATCATGGAAGTCATATGTCTGGAGGACAAAAACAGAGGATTGCAATAGCTAGAGCAATTTTGAAAGACCCGAAGATTTTACTGCTAGATGAAGCTACAAGTGCTCTTGATGCAGGATCAGAGCGGGTAGTCCAAGAGGCACTGGATAGAATCATGGTTAACCGAACCACGGTTATCGTAGCCCACCGGTTAACCACCATAAAGCACTCTGATGTAATCGCGGTTATTCATCATGGCAAGATTGTACAAAAAGGGTCACACCATGAGCTGTTACAAGATCCCGAAGGTGCATACTCACACTTTATACAATTACAAGATCTCAACAAACACCCAGAAACACAACAAAGTGGTGGTTATAATCAGGAAATTAGCTCTAGTAATATTACTATGGCTTCTGGAATAAGTCAAGAATCATCTAATATTAGTAACGTGACAAATTTAAATGATAATCAAGCGACAAATTCAAATGACTCACTTGTTCGGTTAGCTTATCTGAGCAAACCAGAAATTGCAGTGATACTACTAGGTTCTTTAGCTGCTGTAATTAATGGTGCAATCTTACCGACATACGGTTATCTAATTTCAGTTATTATAAAGAGTTTTTTTAAGCCAGCTCATGAGCTAAAAAAAGATTCAGAGTTTTGGGCATTAATGCTTTTTTTACTCGGTGTTGCTAGTTTCATTGCAACACCATTGAGGACCTACTTATTTGGTGTAGCTGGATGTAAGCTAATAAGACGAATTCGGTTGAAATGCTTTGAGAAAATCGTTCAAATGGAGATTAGTTGGTTTGATAAGATGGAAAATTCAAGTGGTGTAATTGGCGCCAAATTGTCTGCAGATGCTGCATCTGTGAGAGGTTTGGTGGGAGATAATCTTTCCTTAATTGTTCAGAATTCAGCTACAGCTCTTGCGGGTTTAATCATCGGATTTATGGGAAACTGGCAGTTGGCTTTTATCGTTCTAATTTTGTTACCGTTAATTGGACTTAACGGGTATCTTCTAATGAGATTCGTTAATGGATTCAGTGCCGATACAAAGGTACTGACCTACTTAATTGTTCAATTTCTAACGAGAAGTTGTTATAAAATTTAATTTTGTACAGAAACTATACGAGGATGCGAGTCAAATTGCGAGTGATGCGGTAGGAAGCATTAGAACAGTTGCTTCATTTTGTGCAGAAGATAAGGTGATGAAGATGTATGAAGAGAAATGTGAAGGCCCTAAAAAAGCGGGAATAAAACAAGGGTTAGTTAGTGGTGCTGGATTTGGTTCATCCTTGTTTTTGCTATTTGTTGTATACGCAACAAGCTTCTATGTTGGAGCTCGTTTTGTTGCAGCTGGAAAAACCACATTCCCTAAAGTTTTCCAGGTAGGCTCAACTTAGGGGCCGTTATAATTTGATAGTTACTGACTGAATTATTCCTAGTTGTTAATTGAGTTGGTAGTCAGGTGATTGTAACTAGGGGTGAATCGGAACCGGAACCGGAACCAGGATCACAGGTTTCTGAAATATAGGAACCGGAACCTGGAAGACAGGTTCCTAAATTTTTGAAACCGGAACCGGAACTGCCGGTTCCAGGGCAGGTTCCGGTTACCCTGTCTCTAAATTCAAAAAAATGTAACATTACTTAGTATATAAACAAGAAAATAAATCACACGAAGTAACGATTACAAATATCGTTTAATAGTTTTAAATATAGTTTAACGATTACGAATATTGTTCAAAATAGAAATAAGTGAATAATAATTATAAAAACATAGTAAATGTGTGAAAGGTGTGAAAGTCAGTCACAAAGATACGACCTCATGACGAATGAATGTTTCACTCAATTATAACGAGTAAGGGAAATTATATATTTTTACTTGGATTAGTATTTTACATTTATATAAATCATAAATCTATTTAATTTAATTGTATACTATAATATATATTATATATTTTAATAAAACATACCGTGTAACCGCCGGTTCCAAGGTATCCACCGATTTCAGGTTCCTTAATTTTGAGAACCGGAACAGGAACCTCTTAGGGCATCCTCCGGTTCCGATTCCTATTCCGGTTATCCTCTTTTTCTGCTCAACCCCTAATTGTAACACATTTTTCTTTTATTTGAAGGTGTTTATGGGATTGAGTTTGGCAGCCATAAGCGTTTCTCAATCTGGATCATTTGTCCCAGACTCTGGAAAAGCAAAGACTGCTGCTGCATCAATTTTTGCGATTATTGACCAGAAATCAAAAATCGACTACACTGACGAATCTGGAATCACTTTACAAAACTTGAACGGTGATATCGAGTTTAGGAATGTTAGTTTTAGGTATCCTTCTAGACCTAGCATTCAAATCTTCAACGACCTCTGTTTGGATATTCAATCTGGCAAGGTACGCACCCTCTTTAACGTTTCAACAACTTCATTTTCCTATAAACCTAATTAATGTCTTTCAATCCTTTCATATTTGATTATCGATCAAGACTGTAGCTCTCGTCGGAGAAAGCGGAAGCGGAAAATCGACTGTCGTGTCTCTGCTGCAACGGTTCTACGATCCTGATTCAGGCCAGATAACGGTTGACGGAATTGAGATAAAAAAGCTTAAATTGAAGTGGCTGAGGCAGCAAATGGGCGTCGTAAGCCAAGAACCGATCTTGTTTAACGACACAATCCGTGCTAATATTGCATACGGGAAGGAAGGCAACGCCATTGAAACAGAAATCATTGCAGCCGCCGAATTGGCTAATGCTCATAAATTCATTAGCGGTCTACAACAGGTATCGGCGTATCGCTAACAATTAGGTCTAATTAGAGCATCTCGGTAGTTTTTTTTTAAAAGCTTATTATTATTTGAATAAATTTTTGACTTTTTATTATAGGGGTGATTATCGGGGCAAAACCGAACCGAACCGATAGAACCGATAACCGATAACGATGAATTTTCAAAACCGAAACCGAACCGATAACATGTTATCGGTTTCGGTTCGGTTCGGTTATTTTAGGCCAAATGTTCATCATTTTCCGAAAACCGAACCGAACCGAAACCGAACCGATTGAACCGATAACGATAACACTGAATTTTCAAAACCGAAACCGAACCGATAGCATCTTATCGGTTTCGGTTCGGTTCGGTTTCGGTCGATTTTCGGTTCGGTTCGGTTTTTTCGGTCCAAATGCTCACCCCTACTTTTTAATAACTAGCTTTTCTAAAAATTTATTTAAAGATTTTTTTCTACTAATCTTTTAATGTATTTTCAAAATTTGTCTTTTTTAATCCTCTATGTTTAATAGTTTTTCATTTTAAACTTTAGATATATTATATATAAATTCTTTATTATATTTTTATTAGTTAAGAAATAAATTATATAATATTTAATCTCAATTATTATATATATTTTTGTATGAGATATTTTAAAAAATATTATATGTAGTAAGATGTTATAAAAAGTGTCAAATTATATAAGGGGTATATATAAAACATTTAAGATAGATAAAGGTAAGTTGGAAATATTGTTAAAGATTTTTTTTTTGAAAAGGTTAACTATTAGAGATGCTATTTATGTAAAGGTTTTTGGTTAGTAGATTGTTAATATGACAAAACCATGGGATGCTCTTATAATTAATCAATCTAAAACGTTTTTGTTTGAATTTAGGGATATGATACACGTGTAGGAGAAAGAGGGGTCCAGCTGTCCGGTGGGCAAAAACAGAGAGTGGCGATTGCAAGAGCAATTGTAAAGGGCCCAAAGATATTGTTACTAGATGAGGCGACTAGTGCACTCGATGCTGAGTCTGAGAAAGTGGTCCAAGATGCACTTGACCGAGTTATTATGCACCGAACCACGGTGGTAGTGGCTCACAGGCTGTCAACAATCCAAGGAGCGGATGTTATTGCGGTTGTTAAAAATGGAGTAATTGTAGAAAAAGGGAAACATGAGATGCTTGTTACCATTAAGGATGGTGTCTATGCCTCTTTAGTTGCGTTACATAGTAGTGTTGTTGCTTCCTAACAAGATGTCCAACTGCTTTTGTCTTTTTCATCCAAGCAGCGTTCTTTTCGGTTTACGCCATATAAGTTCTGTTAATAACGAAAAAAATTGATGATTTGATGGTAAATTTGAACAAGTTAATAGATGGGTACTCCGCAATGCGTCAACATATATTTTGTAATTGTATTTGGCGGCGACCAATTAATAGGTGGTGGTGGCTGTAATGATGATGGGTGGCGGTAGTAGTGGTAATTTCAACTATTTAAAGCTTAAAGGGATTAATAAATATAACTATAGTCAAGTAATGAACATATAATCTAATAGCTCAGTTGCTTAAATGAACATATATAGATATTAGAAGTAAAAATTATAAGACTACATAAAAAACTAAATAAGATATTAATATAAAAAATATTGGCTAGTACAAGATTTCATTCAGGAGGAGATACATTTCTTTATGAATTCTTCATTGTTGAGGGTGGTCAAGTGTCATTTTTATAACCCAAGGGGGGCACTTCGACCACATTCTAAATAAAAACCGTATCAACTATCAAGTGGATCTATCAACTTTGCAATGCACTTTTACAATTGCAAAGATTTACCCTTGAAATTTGGGTTATACTTATACATATATAGAATACAATGCAAACATCACCAACTGAGGCCAGGTACAAGCTTTAATGCGTCATGTACAACCCGACGCATCAAAGTTAGGAAACTGGATGAACTTTATGGTCAAAGGAGCAATAGAAATGGGATCCTCAAAATCCACAAAATCAGGTTTTAATGATGGTATATCACCATTTTGTGTGAGCTCTAATGGAACTCCATTTAAAAGCATTATTTTACTTTTAATGTCATCACCTAGTGGTGTCAAGTGGTACTCCTCTCGTGCCACCTCAATGTTGGTTGACTTTGACCCGATCCATGAGAACGTTGACTTTAGGCGATGCATGAAAGAATCTTTTTTGACTTTTTTTGTATGTAAATCCATGTTTAAGATGTTGTGAACGTTGAGTATGAATTCGGTTCGGTTGCTTAGGTTAATCAAAAGCAAAGTTATGCCGGCCTACAACAAGATATATAATATTAGTAACAATTAACAAATACGGAGTAATCTTTTTACGGAGACAAAATTTATTAAATACAATATTCTTTCTTTCATTGTATTTATTATCTTATACACTAACTACAAAATTCTTAAGTTATGTGCCATGTCCCAAAATAGAAAGATTGACCCTTTAGCATTTAAAGTCGATCATTTTGGTGATATAATGCCAATTATGTCGTACGTTTGTTACTAAAATCTCGAGGCTAAGTTATACTAAAAATCAATAAAATTAAAATTTAAAATAAAAACTTACTTTCCCTTTTGAGCAATGGGCATACGTTCGCAAATGCGGCCCGACACCTGTCCTTTCTACAGAAAGAACCCCTGTTCCCATAAGCCGATCCCATAAAAGTGCACTAAATGATGTTAAAACAATTAATAAAATAAAATAAAAAACAATTAATTATTATTAGAAAAATGGAATTAAAATCACCTATAATAATCAGGGTTTGGCAAAAATGTAGTTTTGTTGAGAAGACCATAATTTCCACCGATTAAACTTTGTCGGCAATATACTTGAGTGTGGTACTTAGCTGCCATTGCAAGCTGATCCAAGTACCTATACATAATAAACCATGCTTAAAAACAATATAAAAAAATTAAAATTAAATAAAAAAAAATACCAGAAGCTATCTACAAAGGTGTCTGAAACATGAAGACCGCCACTATTAAACGCTCCACCAGATTCTCCAACCCAAGAAGAAGCCCACGGGCCATTTGTTTGAATGGTTTGTTGGAGATCATTAAACGTGACGGATGCCCGACTCAAGAAATGCGGGTCTAAAATCTTTTTTACTAAATTCGGGTCAATTCCCGCTCCCAGATTATACAAATGAAGTGTCATCACATCAACAACTTCTGAACCCGAAACCTTAAGAAGTCTTGTAAACCAATCTTTATCGAAAAAGCCACCTGGCGCTATAAGCAACGGTTTTGTCTCGACCTCCCAGTACAAATTGTCTATTATACCCCTGAGTTCAATTAAATCATTTGCATATTGGTCTGCATGGACCATTGCACCAATACCTTTTCCACTCAACTCGTTACCTACATAACATTACAATTATGAGAAAACAAACGTATAATAAGTAGGATTAATTATTTATGGATTTGATTTTGAAGTTACCGAATTCCCATGAATGTATCTTGTAACCCTTGGAAATCGTGTAATTTATAAAATCATAGGCATTGCTGGAATTCCAATTTCCTCCCCAAACGCCCTTTTTAATTTCGTGTCTTCCATAGAGTGCATTCAATCCAAAGGTCACAAGTGCTCTAAAATGAAAATGTCAAAACGGGTCATGTTAGATTCACCTTGAAACTCTATTTTGTCGATCTTTTCTAAAAATAATATACTTCCTCCGTATCAAAATAAGTGACACACTTTCCATTTTGGGGTGTATCAAAATAAGTGACACACTTTGAAAACTTTCCTTATTTGGTAAAAATAGTGGGACCCATACCCACTAACTATCCATTTTAATAAAGTGAAATTATCCTTATACCCTTACTTTTACTTTTAAAACTCATTAATATCACTTTATACAAGAAAAGTGGGACCCATTCTCCACTAACTATGTACTTTAGTCTATTTTAACATCTACTTTAATTTTTTACCTCAAAAAACTTGTAACTCAATTTGTGTCACTTATTTTGATACGGAGGAACTATAAATAACTAATGCGTTAACTATCGGTACAAACACGATATTATTTTAACAATAACACAACCCAAATCGATCCATTCATAAATGGGTTGAGATTGCAACCTTAAGTAAGAATTACTATATTAAAAGTATACATTTACATAAGAAATTGAAACCTAAAAATCTCACCTTGTTTTACCGAAAAATTGATTTAATTCATCCCATCGGTCCATACGAAGACAACCCTTTGAAAACCCGAATAATCCCCACTTAATTTTTACAAAAGGATGACAAAGACCCGAAAAATCACCAACATTATACACCACTTGGTCTTGTAACGAACCACCGATTCGTATTCTAAGATGCTCAAAAGCTGTTAAAATTCATCACTAAACCAAATAAGCAAAATTAAAAATAATCAAAAATCAAATGTAAATCAAGAAAACGAACCTTGAACGGCTTTCCCAAGAATCGGATTAGACAAATCCTGAAAATCCGATACGATACCATAAAAAGATTACATTTTTATGTGAAAATCTTATCTATTTAAAGATGTTTTGTATGCTTACCAGATTTAAAGCTGATGAAGATCCCCATGGGCAATGGTTATAGTTACATTTGTCACCTGGCCACCAATCGATAGTCGCACAAATATAATTTGAATCCGTATGAGAAATTGGTGAACTCCCATCGATTATAAGTGTTGATTCTTGCACATGTTGACCCAAATTTGAAGAAATTGATGCCACAAATATAAACAAGAATGCCCAGAACTCCATTGACAGCCTCTGTTTTTTGGTAATTGAATCGAAAGAATTAAAATACACAATCACTAGCATTATACTTAACTTATAGTATTACTAAACTCCAAAAATCAGATCCCAAAGCATCAATTTATAATATTCAACTTGTATGCAACAAGGGTCAAATAAAGAATCTACTCGACACAAATACGCCGAATTGAATGATTTCAAAAAACCCAGATCGATTAACATAAACTAACCTTAAATCGACTATAAACGACCGGTTTACTGTTCAGAATTCAGCTTTTGATGTCGATTTCATTGACGATTCGTGTGAATTTTCTTGAATTTGGTTTGAAACTTTTGAGTTACTTTATGGAATTGGGGGTGGGGTGAGCTGTTTGTCAGTTCATCTCACATGTGTTTCATAGTTGGGTGATGAATCTTTAATGTGTGTGTATTGTACGGTGTGATATTAATTGTAACATTTGAATTTTGTTAGTGAAAAAGAGGTCAAGGTTTACTGGATTTTTGAAGCATGCAGTAATAAGTGTACTTTAATTTGTTTCCATTATACTTCCTCCGATTCAAAATAAAGGCTACACTTTTACCTTCATTCTTTTTGATGCAAAATATTATAATAAAGATTATGATAGATTAAAGAAGATAATTAGTGAAGAAGGGTCCCACTATAATCTTTAGCTTTATTAAAGAAAGAGAAAGAAGATAATAATTAATGAGGTTTAATAAATTTAAGTAAGGATAAAATAATAATTTTATATACAAAAATTTACCAAATAAGAAAATTGTAACATTTATTTTGAATCACCCATATAAGGAAAGTGTAACACTTATTTTGAATCGGAGGAAGAGTTAAATAACGAGAATATAATTTAATTATTTAAAAAATAAAATGTGCAGGTAGTGGGAAACCTACAATCGTATCAAACCAAATCTAGAACAAGACCAACTTGCATCACAATAGGTTCACATTTTTATCTAGTGATTGGCTTCTATAATTAGAAATAACAAATTTTGCATATTGTTATTATAATTACTACGTATTATTATTAGTATCTTACTCCTTTTAAAGCATTTACACTTTCTAAGTTTAAAAGTTCTTAATCTTAAACTTAATCTTAAATTTTTACTAAACAATTGATTTAATGGATACTTTATTTTATCCAGCAACTAATATATATATATAACATTTAACTTCAACATAGCTAAAACGACCCATATTTAAAAAAAAAAAGTCAATATACACGTGCACATTAGTTCGTTATACGTCTCCATCATACAACAACTACTTTCCAATTTATACTTACTGTGTAGAACTTCGCATTCGGTTTTAAATTCTTCAGTTGTATCACTCTTAGACTCATTTCTATAAGTGTCTTCAAAAGCACTATACTGGAATATAAACGGACGAAGATGTTCCAACACGTGTTTCTTAATGTGCCATGCACGGTAGTGATGTGGAGTGTTTGGGATGATATATTGATATATTAAAGGGTAAATTACAGTTTTTGTCCCTGACCTATGGCCGATTCGGGGTTTTTGTCCCTAATGTTTTTTTGTCGGTTTTTTTGTCCTTTAAGTTTTTCAAATTCTGAAAATTTGTCCTTCCGTCCAATTTTGGCCGTTAAGTGACGGTTTTTTGTCCATTTTACCAAATTACCCCTATTCTATCCTTCTTCTTCCTTCAATGAACCCTAATCCCCCAAATTGATGAACCCTAATCCCCAAATTGATAAACCCTAAATACTATATCTTTAAATTGATGAACCCTAATCCCCAAATCATTCCATCCCGCACCACCACCATTATCGGTGATGACCTTTAATATGCTTTGAAGGAGTTGACAGGTCAGAGTACTGTTGATAATGTGTTCATCGGTGGGAAGCATATTGGTGGATCAGTATCTCGGAGCAAGTCCACCGGATCATCATCGACAAGCACAAACACGAAGCGATCATCGTCTTCAAAAGAAGGTTTTACTCAAAAACATAATCATAATTTTCAGAAACCTCCATTGAGGAAAACGAACTATAGTTACTTACGGCAATAATCTCTCAAATTAACATCAAATCAATAGCTATAATTATATTAAACACAAAAAGGGGGATTTGGGGTTTCTTGAAGGTGTTGTTGCGCAAGTAAGGAATTTAAGAGATTTTATTGTGGTTGAAGCTATAATTATAATTATTGCATAATTTAGGGTTAGGGATTTGTGTTCTTGAGAATATATGGGGTTGGAGGATGGAGATCTTGTAGATGATGGTTATGTAGGAGGGAAAGCTGCTGTTTCGGTTTCATGCTCGATTTGCCTCGAGGTTGTGACCGATAATGGGGATCGGTCAAGCTCCAATGCGGTCATGAATTCCATCTAGGTCAGTAACTTCTTTTAATTTTGTTTTTTAATCATCAAATTAAATCGATTGTAATTGGAAATTGAGGTGTTTATTTTCTCAGATCTGGAAATTGCAGGTTGTGAAGAGGGAAGAAGATGAAGAAGAGGGAAGAAGATGAAGAACATGAAGAGTGAGGAAAAAAGACGAAAATACCCTTAATTTTTTTGCGTTTTTAGTCACTTAACGGCCAAAATTGGATGGAAGGACAAAATTCCAGAATTTGAAAAACTTAAAGGGCAAAAAAACCGACAAAAAAATATTAGGGACAAAAACCCCGAATTTCGATGGGAGTTTCTCTTGCAGCAATAAAGCAGGCACACGCAAAACTCTCTATTTGGCTTTTCACTGAAACCAATACGTCTAAACAATAGGTAGATGCTTTCACGACTCACTAAACGGGGGATCAAAATCTTTGCGCAGTAGAGGAGTCAAAGGTGGAGGACCGCTTGGTGGGTCGGGAATGCCCGGCTTATCAATTTATCCGGTAAACTGCTAGGGGCTCATGTAGCCCATGCCGGAGCTCAACTTGCCGGTCTGAAAAGAGGCTCAACATTCGGACATGTCTTTTCGATTGTTAGCAGGAAGAGAAAGCAGACTAGATTGAAAGAGGAGAAAGGCAAGCGGAAAGCTGCAACTTCCTTGCTAGAAGGCCTTCCTCGCTAGAAGTACGATTGGAAGGCAAGGTAACGCGGTAGAAAGCGAGGGCTTTCGTGGATCCTTCCCTGGTGGAATTGCTTTTTTTGAAAGTCAGTCAAGCAAGAAGGAAGGCAGGATTAGCTTTCAAGCAGTCTTCAAGCATGACATGAATTCAAGCCAGTTTGCTTCGGAGAATCTGATTCTACTTTCATGCCACCTTTCACTTCCCCGTGGCATTGCCTTTGATTCTGGCTTTAGATTAGGGTCTTGCTTACAATAGGAGATCAATCTTTCATTCTCTTTCCCAGTTCAGTGCACTATAAGCTATTAAAGAAGAGCTTAGGGCTACACTAAGTATACCATCAGTGGGAACTTTGCTTTCTGGTTGGGAAGTGTCTCTGTCCTTTTCACTTCTTATTACTCTTTTCGTTCTAGCTTAGGTGCCGTGGAATCTCTTGCTTACCATAGACTCTCCTTATAAGCCAGCCATGGCTCTTAGCCCCCTAACTAAGCCATAGCGCTGGACTGTACTCTTTCTTCTATCAACTGAGGAAATGCACCTTTCGTTTGAAATGCCCTTGTACTCCTATCTACTTTCAGTCTCTTTGCTTTGCTCGGTCCAAAAAGGATCAGGATCTAATTCTGCCATACGTTGAATTTTCCCCATTTTCACAGAAAGAATTTGCTGTATACTTTCTGGGGGAAAGCTGTCATCGAATTGTAAAAACAATCGTTACCGACTGAACGGGAAATGCTTGCTTCTATTATCTCCCCTCGAGCCGTAAATAAATGTGAAGGATAAAGAACTGGAAAGGCTGCAAAAGTGGAATAGCGGTTCTGAAAGAACGTAGTGGTGAACGAAGTTTACTTTGACTTATAGCATTTCCAACGTAGAAAAAGCACCCATTTATGTACCGGTTCCGAAAGAGCGAAAAAAAAGGGGATGTTTTGTTAATAGGAACAAGCCACTTCCATCAGGAACATTTTTAATTTATTTCTAATGGCTCTCTTCCTACTGCCTCTCTTGCCTAAAGAGGTCAGTCCACCGCGTGTCTGTCTTCCAGTTCCTTGACTCCCAAACCTTGGGTCATTGATTCTGTCCGAGTAGATACTGTTATTTTCTCTCGAACCATAATAATATTATTTGATCAGATCATTGAATCATTTATTTCTCATGTCTTGCTATTAAAATATCTTCCATTTTTATCTCTACGCGCGTCTTTTTTTGGGGGGTCTACAGCCACAAATCGGTCAAGCGGTAGGCTACCCTCGACTTACCTCTCTCTATAAAAACCCCCTCCCCAGAGGAGAGCATAAGCTCCAGTCGTTTTGGTAGACGGAGACGGGATTGTTAGAGCCGATGTTCCTTTTCGGACCTTTCAATTCATAGATGTAGATCTCAGACCTATGAATGGGGATATTCCCGAAACTGACAAACAAAAAAGGAAGTGAATCTTTCAATTCCGTACACATTTGTTCCGAGCTTTTTGAAATTAGTAAAAGGGCTAGAGTCTTTGGAACAATGCGCGAAGGTTCAAGACTTAGCCGAACGTTAGCGAAGCTAGATTCTCATAGCGAGGCGCGCCCGCCGCCGTCCGGCCCGCGTTAGAGGGGAAGAAAAATGGAGAGAGAAAGAGCAGGTTGATCGATGTCAATGGACCAAGAAATCTGTCCTTTGCTGAAAGCTCATAGGGTAAGAAGAATTGAAAGGTAGGTAACCTTTCGGATAGATAGCCCTACTGAATGAAGGTTGAGCACCAACCCGCCTGGAAAGCTAAGAGTCGGCAAAGGCACCTGTTTGGATGAAGGCACGGGTCGTCTAACAAGGCATGGGACCCATAGATTCATTGTCTGTTGTGCAAAAGCTTCCTTCGGCTAATGTTGCAAAAATAAGAGCTTGAATACCACTTGTAAATAATCCAAGGAACATGACAGGGATAGGAACCACTGAAGGTGGAATCAATAAGAAAACAAGTGCTAAGTTTCAGATCAGTGAATAAACCGAAACGAAAGAAGAGACCTTTCTCGCTCGGCGCCTAAAGCGCACTATGCTCCGCTTCAACAAATGAGAGTTTTCGGTGGAACCGGTGAACCACGCGAGCCGGTTAAATGCGTGGGACAGAGGGCTCATAGTACCTGCTACCGCAGCTATGCGCTGGAAGGGAAGGAGCCTAAATCGACGTGTTCCAAAGACTCTAGCCCTTTTACTAATTTCAAAAAGCTCGGGAACAAATGTGTAACGCTACTGTCAAACCTACTGTAG